>CAIGQQ010017610.1:248-16528 GCA_903798035.1 Danio albolineatus | reverse complement strand
AGGAGGACTTCACACAGATTCTAACAATCTGTCCTAAATTATGCCTCGTTTTAGGGGGAGGACTTCACACAGATCCTAATGATCTGCCCTAAATTATCCTGGCCATCGTTCACAGTATTTTCACAATATTCTTTTATTTTACTTTTGGTTTCTCTCGGTTATTTACAAACAGACAGTTAGAATACGCCTGATTCAACACCCTTTTTTAGAGTAGCCAATAGCAGAATTTTATAAAAAAGGATTCTGCTTACCTTTTGGTTTTTAGGCGCGCCTTTGGTGTTGAATTCAGAAATATTCGTTCGTCTGATGAACTGGAAAATTCCTCCTTCCAATCACGTCGGCGGTCACCAAAATTGTAGGACTTTCAAAGGGTCCAAATGCGTATTCATGAATTGGATTGGAGTAAAATCTGTCAAAGTTTCAAAGTTTTATTCAGTACAATCAGAGAGAAACCAAGAGTAACATTAACTGTACAGGAGAGATTTCAACAACTCTGCCCCACTCCAACACAGGAAGAACATGCAAACTCCACGCTGAAGCCCCCACTGAACCAGCCGAGGCTCGAACCAGCGACATTTTTGCTGTAAGGTGACAGCGCTATTCACTGTGCCAAGGCGTTTTTTTATAATAACTATAAATATTTTTAATAATTCCAATTCTGGTTTTGTCCATATTTTACCCAAAGTTAGGGTAAAACAAAATTTAGAATTTTTAGAATGTACATGTTAAATGGTCCTTTTCTATATTAACTAGATGCAACCTTCTAGAACTTCTATAAACTAACTATTTATAAGATTGAGGGAGGAGGGGGGCGAACAGTATATGGGGTGGTTCACCGCCACTGGGTATCGCGCCCAAACACATATTTTAAACTTGACAAAAACTCTCGGCAACCTTTACTCGCTGCTGTGTCTTTAATATGGTGGTTTATGCAACAGCCTTACATTTAAAAGGGAGACAAAAGAGCGATCATAAGCGAAAATACCCCTAGCCTATAAATGTGTGTTTTATGGAATAGGTAAAGTGACGAATGACAGGTATAGTTTCTGCTTTCACTCATCCAAAAAATGCCCTGTTTGCACGATTTGATTAATATCATCATATCCAAATACTTTATAAAAATATTTCAAAACTCCGTTGTTTATTGTTTAGAAAATATATATTTTTTCAGATATAGGCTTTTGTAAAATGAAAGTTTAAAATGGCCGCAGCGGTTTAATTTATTTGCATTTTCTACACTGTATATGTGCGACAGTTACCAGTTTTAATAATAGTAATAATAATAATAAGCAATTATAAGTAGACTATTCATAAAGTTATTCCCTTCGGCAGTGACAACGTCCTGCAAGCATAAAGAGATTATCTAAGGAGAATCACGTTTTAACAAATATATAAATATACAGTATTCATTCATTCATTCATTCATTTTCTTTTCGGCTTAGTCCCTTTATTAATTTGGGGTCGCCACAGAACCGCCAACTTATCCAGCATATGTTTTACACAGCGGATGCCCTTCCAGCTGTAACCCATCTCTGGGAAATATAAAAAATATATATATAAGCTAATTTATAATGAGCTTAAATTGTATATATTGTTTCATTAGCGGCGTTATTCTGTGTGCAGTATTTATGACCCAGATGTGTAACCAATAAACATTAAAATGTGCTTGTAGAAACTTAAAATATTAATATTTTATGTTGGCTATGTTTAGGATATGGGATAGAATAGCATACAGTGTAAAAAAACAAACATTTTGTCCCGTAGACCGAAGCCGAAATAAGATTTATTTATTTTTTTCAGAGTGATATGCAGACCAGGATGTCTTGCATTGCGAATTATATTTTTCCACACTATAGGCTAGCCTATGCCGTGCAACAAATAATAATTTTGCTTTTGAACTAGATATCCAGTCAAAGCACAACGCATCCCAGCATTATGGATATATTATTAGCTCAATATTATAATTATAGACATTCGTGGATATAATGCACTTTTTTAAACAAGCAGTTTTTTTCTTTATGCAGGCTGTTCGCGCTGCATGTGTGTGAAAGAGAAACAAGGAGAGAATGAACATGCGGCTAACTTTGCGTGCATTCCCATTTATTTAACTTCATAACCGCCACTAATAGCAAAAGGGAACCTATTTTGAGTGCACAAGAGTGTTTAACGTGTAGTGGCAGTTGGTCAAATATTTGCAACCTAGCCTATAATAAATAACAATTATTGATAAAGCAAGTGAAACTGCGATCAGTGGACGTGCTCCATCGGCTCGATAACCTTTTTATTATTTTGTGATTTTCATATCTTGTGCGCATGATGGTCAAACAAACCATGATGGTCAGACAAATCAAATGTTCTTTTTTACACCAACGCAATTTATTAGGGCAATATAAAGGCTAAAGAACTTAATTCTAATATTTGCTTAATTTTTGCAGCCTAGGGCTATACTTCTCACCATGGATTGTATCTTTTCTATAGTGTAAAATCATACTGCTAAGAAAACTAAAACAAACCAACAAAATTATAACTTAATTCAACACACCCTTTCAAATGGTACAGTACACACTTATAGTGTTATCCTATTGTGGAAAGGCAAAGCTGAAAATCTATGGTTAAGGCGCCACCCAGCGGCCAAAAGCTGTTGACGCACTTTTTACCGCTGCCGCGACGGGACGAACGGCGGTAATTAGGACATTTTGAACAAGAGACATCTGTATCTGATGTTCTGTTGGACATTGTTGTCGGAGGAGCTGCGTTGCTGCTCAAACGCGTTTAGACGCGCAGACGAGGGAAGCGTGCAGGCGCGCTTGTGAAACTCAGACAGCGAGGATTTCGAACCGCATTGTCGAGCATCCATCTGGCAAATCTCCGCTCTCTACCCAACAAAACTCATTCTGCTCTCTAAGACAAACAAGGATTTTATGCATTCAGCTGCTCTGTGTTTCACGGAAACCTGGCTAAACGACACCATACCTGACAACGCGCTTCACCTTCCCGGCTATCAGCTGTTCAGAGTGGATCGCGACGAGGAAACAATGTGGAAATCGCGCGGTGGCGGGACGTGCTTTTACATCAATGAAAGGTGGTGTACAGATGTAACTCTTTTAAAGAAGATGTGCTGTCCAGATCTAGAAGCACTGTTTATTAACTGTAAGCCTTTCAACTCACCGTGTGAGTTCTGCTCGTTTGTCCTCGTCTCTGTTTACATTCCTCCGCACGCGCACGCGTGCATGGCGATACAGAAACTAGCCGATCAGATCACGGAAATAGAACGACAGCAGCCGGACTCTGTTTTAATCATTCTCGGGGATTTTAACAAAGCAAAACTATCCCATGAAATGCCAAAATATAGACAGTATGTTACATGTCCCACAAGAGACAGTAACATAATGGATCACTGCTATACCACAATAAAGGATGCATACCACTCTGTCCAACGAGCAGCTTTGGGACACTCTGACCACTGTTTAATTCATCTTATACCAACCTACAGACAGAAACTGAAAACAGCCAAACCTGTATTAAAATCTGTGAAAAGATGGACTAATGAAACAGAGCGGGATCTACGAGCCTGTTTCGACCTCACTGACTGGAGTGTTTTTGAAGATGCTGCTAACGATCTGGATGAACTGTAACATCTTATATTAGTTTCGTTGAAGATGTGTGCTTCCCTACCAGGACTCAACTCACATACAACAATGACAAACCACGGTTCAATGTAAAACTCAGACAGCTACGTCAGGCCAAAGAGGCTGCTTACAGGAATGGGGAGGAATGGGCCTTGTATAAGCAAGCAAAGGACACCCTGGAAAGAGAGATCAGAGTCGCCAAAAAGAACTACTCTGAAAAACTAAGGAGCCAGTTCTCTTCCAGCGACTCAGCATCCATGTGGAAAAGCTTAAGGAATATCACAAGTTACAAGCGACCACCCCCCAGCACTGTAGACAATGAACAACTTGCTAACGACCTGAATGAGTTTTACTGTCGGTTTGAGAAAACCCCCCACACCCACCCTGAACTGCTCTTCATGCCACCATTAACACCTCCACCACCCCCCGCCTCCCCCATACCTGCAATTCAGTTTAATGAAGATGATGTGCGCTAGGTCTAAACACCAGCCTGTTTAAAATCCTGTGCTGACCAACTGGCCCCCATCTTCACCCTGATCTTCAACAGATCACTGGAGCTGTGTGAAGTGCCCTCCTGCCTCAAACGCTCCATCATCATACCCATCCCAAAGAAACCCAAACTTACAGGACTAAATGACTACAGACCGGTGGCGCTAACATCTGTGGTCATGAAGTCGTTTGAAAAGCTGGTGATGGCCCACCTGAAGGACCCTCACTGAACTCTCTTCAGTTTGCCTACAGAGCAAACAGGTCTGTGGATGATGCAGTCAATATGGGACTGCATTACGTTTTGCAACACCTAGACAGACCAGGGACCAATGCGAGGATCTTGTTTGTTGACTTCAGCTCAGCTTTCAACACCATTATCTCAAAACTTCTCCTGCCCAAATTAACTCTGCTCTCCATGCCCACCTCTGTCTGTCAGTGGATCAACAGCTTTCTAACGGAAAGCTTTCTAACGCTGGTCAAGCTGGGCAAATCGTCATCCAGGACCCGCACAATCAGCACTGGCGCCCCCCAGGGGTGTGTCCTCTCCCCTCTGCTCTTCTCTCTGTACACGAATGACTGCACCTCAAAAGATCCTTCTGTCAAGCTCCTAAAGTTTGCAGACGACACCACCCTTATTGGTCTCATTCAGGACGGTGACGAGTCTGCTTACAGACAGGAGGTTCAGGAGCTGGCTATCTGGTGCAGTCACAACAACCTGGAGCTGAACACGCTCAAAACAGTGGAGATGATAGTGGACTTCAGGAGAAACCCCCCCGCTCTCCCCCCACTGAGCATCATGGACAGCACTGTGGCTGCAGTGGAGTCATTCAGGTTCCTGGGCACCACCATCTCTCAGGACCTGAAGTGGGACACTCACATTGACTCCATTGTCAAAAACGCTACAGAGCACTGACGCTACAGAGCACTGCGCACCAGAACAGCCCGACACAGAAACAGTTTCTTCCCCAAGGCAATCCATCTCATGAACACTTGATGATAATAATCGTGGAACCAACATCACTGTTTGCAATACACTTTTACTCACACATACACTTATTTAACAACACACTTTACATGCCAATTTGCACATAACAAATACACTTGTTACACACACATACACTTATTTAACAACACACTTTACATGCCAATTTGCACATAACAGCTGCACATATAATGTTGTATATAGTAATACACCTGTACATACACTTGTCCATCTGCATTTAACACATACTTCTATTTTTTTGAATATATTTATTATCTGTTTTTTGTCCTGTCTCTGTAATTCTGTTGCACTGTAGAAGTAAGTAGAAATACATTTTATTGTTGCACTGTAGAAATAAGCAAGAGTGAATCAGATCTCATGCGTCCGCCTGTTATTATAAAATAGTGCACATAACATGGTTCCAGAAGTGACGGGGTAGTAGTTAAACTAACAACGAACTAAACCTGAAACCCTCCTGTGACCCTCCAAGGACAGACGAGCCTCGAGTTCTCCAACCTCCGGCACCTAGACTGCAGCTAGAGCTGCGCAGCGTTGGATTACTCTTCTGTGTTTGGACTCTCAAAGACCTGCTTAGTGAGAAAAACGAATGGTGTTGGGGAATACAGCAAAAAGAGGCGGTTCAGAAATTGAAAACAGAGTTGAGCTCTCATCGGGTGTTGTCCCCATACTCACCAACAGCAGAGACATGTGTTGCTGCTGATGCCTCTTCCTATGGCTTGGGTGGTGTTTTGAGTCAAAAACAGTCGGATGATATATGGAAACCAGTAGTGTTCATCTCCAGAGGCCTTTCTGAGGCAGAAAAACATTATGCCCAGATAGAAAAAGAGGCCCTTGCTGTCACATGGGCAAGCGAACGTCTGTCATCTTACCTTCTTGGTCTAAAGTACAGACTTGAGACAGACCACAAGCCACTTCTGTCACTGCTGAGCACTAAAGCACTGGATGAGCTCCCCCCACGAATCCTGCGGTTTCGGCTAAGACTGATGAAGTTCACATTTGACATTGTGCATGTGCCGGGTAAGCAACTCATAACCGCTGATACATTATCAAGGGCCCCAGTAAAACATACATTTACGCAGGAGGAGAAACAGGAAGAGGAGGAAGTAAAGGTGTTTTTGGATGCAGTGATTCAGGCCCTCCCAGCTACGGAAGCAAGGTTGACTGCAATAGTCAATTGTCAGAAAGCTGATCCTATTTGTGGAATACTCATCCAATACTGTGAGACTGAGTGGCTGATGAAACACGCCCTTCCCCCTGAGTTGGGGCCGTACTGGCCTGAAAGAGTAAATCTTACTGTTGCTGGAGAGCTACTCCTCAGGGGCCAAAGGATAGTAATACCTCAATGCATGAGGCAAGAGGTCCTCCATAATATACACGAAGGTCACCAGGGTATTGTCAAGTGCCGAGCCAGAGCTCGCCAGACTGTCTGGTGGCCAGGACTGTCTGTTCACATTAGTCAGTTGGTAGAGAACTGTACTATAGGTTCACAGCATAGAGCAGAACACAGAGAACCCTTGCTGACCACCCTAGTGCCTGAAAGACCCTGGCAGCGGGTGGGCACAGACAGCGGGTGGGAAAAGACTACATATCTTCTGGTTGTGGACTATTTTTCATGCTACATTGAAGTAGCACGTCTCAATGTAGCCACAGCAGATACTCTTATCGCAGCGCTAAAAGATGTGTTTAGTCACCATGGGATTCCAGAGACTGTTATGTCAGACAATGGACCACAGTATAACTGTGTACTCTTTAAGAATTTTGCAAATGACTACGGATTTGCACATTACCAGCAGCCCGAGATACCCACAAGCAAACGGAGAAGCAGAGCGTGCAGTGGCAACAGTAAAAGGACTATGGACCTCTAGAGAATGGCTACTCCCCAGCACAACTTCTCATGGGGAGAGTACTGCGCACCATATTACCACAGCTTCCAAAGAGTTTAAATGGCCAAAAATCAAGGAGTTCAGGAGGTGTGAGAGGCGAGCAAAAGACAAACAGCAATGCTGGTATGATATGCCTCACCGAGTACGTCCTTTGCCAATACTGCAACCTGGACAAAGTGTGTGGCTTCCAAGAGAACAATCTCAAGGGACAGTCATGAGTCCAGCGGAAACACCAAGATCTTACATCATACACACTGATGAAGGACTGCTAAGGAGAAACCGCACTCATGTGCGGGCAATGCACCCAATGAAACACAACCCATGACACGGGTAACAGTGAAACTCATATCCATCCTGTAAGAGACAAGGATAGGTCCAGAGAGTGTTATGTGACAAATTCAGGCAGAGTGTCACGGCCTCCTGAGCGTTTGAACTTGTAAAGAGAAAAGAGGTTATGTTCAGAGAGAAAAAAAAAAGAAAATGATAAAAAGAAAGTTGTTTGCTTGAGTTTAAGATAAACGTTTACGATGATGTCACTTGTAGAGGAATGTTTGTTCTTTCAAGTAAATGTTAAAAGAGGGTTCTCACTTAAAAGGGGACGTGTTCTATAAAGGGTACATTGGATACGGAATGTATGAATGTATGATGTTGTTTAGACCTGAAAGGTGGTAACACTGTTGTCATGACGTCAGTTCCTGAGTAAATAAGCAAGAGTGAATCAGATCTCATGTGTCCGCCTGTTATTATAAAATAGTGTACA
Organism: Danio albolineatus; assembly: GCA_903798035.1. Classification (NCBI taxonomy): domain Eukaryota; kingdom Metazoa; phylum Chordata; class Actinopteri; order Cypriniformes; family Danionidae; genus Danio; species Danio albolineatus. Next base: position 8,764 of record CAIGQQ010017610.1, on the reverse strand, counting down.
TAACATGTTGAGCTTGTATATGGGGTATATGAGACATAGATGGAGTTAATATAACTTTACTCACCATTAGGCGAAGCGGGCGAACTGGGCAGGCCGAGCCGTTTGGCGGACTCAAGGCGGTAGGCGTCAGTGATCATGGGTTCTTCCGTGTCTGGTGGGGGTCTGGTGGGGAGCTCTACTGGGTGGGATGGAGCTCTAAGTAAACAAATTGGGGGCTAATTATCTAAAAATAATTTGTCCTGGTTTAGTTTAGGAATTAAGACTGCTATTCCTTGGGTCAGAGAGGTGGGGAGGCATTCATTTTCAATGGATTCTATGAAGACTTTCAATGAAAAAGGGAACAGTTTATTGACAAAAGATTTATAAAATTCAGAGGATAGCCCATCACACCCAGGCTATTTGTTATTTTTTTAGTCGGGTTTATAGCTTGCTGTACTTCTTCAAGAGAAAGGGAATTTTAAAAAAAATCAGATGCACTATAGCTAAATTTAGAGCTATGCAATTCTTTTTAGAATTTTTAACAAAACTCTGATATTTTACACTGATCTTCAGTGATAGCTGCATTAATATTCAACTTACTGATACTGTTGTTGGTGGAACAAAATTTCTCTAGACTAAATAAATAATGAGAGTTTTGTTCTCCATCTTCTAACCACTTAGAGTCAGACCTGATAAAGGCATCCATTGCGTTTTGCTGATATATTTCATCAAATTTGATTTGTGAGTAAGATAGCGCTTCTTTTTCCTTCTTGTTAGAGAGTCAAAATCTCTGCAGGATATTTTTTTTCCGCTTTCCTGCCCTTGACTGTTTCAACACCAAACTTTTCTTAAATAGTTCCCTATCTCATATTTAAGCAGTTCCCAGTTGATTCCAAAACGGTCTTCGTTGTTTGCTTTAGACCAACAATATGAAATTATATCCTTAATATTGTGTTTAACTACCCTATTTTGCAGTACAGAACAGTTGAGCTTCCAATAGCTTAAGCGTGTGGCACGTGTAGAACCAGCTGAGATATTAACAGGTATGCATATGGCTTTATGATCAGTTAAAGAGCCCCTATTATACATTAAAAAGGGTCATATTTTGGTTTTGGGGTCTCCAACAGCAGGCTGATATGCATGCATGGTCGAAAAACACTTTCATTGTCTTATAAAATGCATTTATTTTTACCTCATTATCCCAGCGACTCCTATATGATTCGTTCAGTGATTCATTTGTTCCAAATCTCATCCTTAGCGTGATGCTAAACTGCGCTGATTGGACCGATGACCCAGTCTGTTGTGATTGGTCGACATCATTCAGTGCGAGAGAATGCTCACCACGGCTTATCAATATTGAAGTAGTCAGAGTGTGTGCGTGGGCATATCTGCCAACACTCGTATTTATCGGGAGTCGCCCGTATTTCAGACACCTCACCCACAAAACTAACCCCCCGATCTCCCAGCATATTCCCAGCTCTATTCTTAACCAGAAGTAAAAACAGTGACACACATGCAGTATTAATGCACACAGCAGCAAAAGCAGAACCGCTGCACGTGTGTATGAGAGCTGATGTAACCATAGCAATGACAAACAGCAGTGAAACGCAAGCCCACCAAGCATTTTAATCCGTAAACAAAGCAGCACGCCTCGCGTTTACAACGTGCTTTTAGACGCGATATGAGAATACAAGTTAACCAGATACACTACAAGCCGTTACAAGTTACAAAACTCAATTAAATGTATCATTTACAAGTTAGAGAAAACAATGAGGCAACCGATTTAATCGCACACTCACTTGTTGGAGAGCAGGCCAGGAAATGTCCCGGTGCTCCGAATCCTCCGTTGTAAGCGTGTAGATTTCAGAAGCACTCCTCAGAGGGAACACAGGACAAGGCGGGGCTATTATGCTTGAGCATTTCTGCAGAAATAATCCTCAACCACTGTCTCATCTCTGGTTTATCTGCACACTTCCAATATCCAGCCGAGCACAGTGCTCTTCTCTGTGTTGCCAGATGTAGCTGACAGATTTCAGCCCAAACCCTCTCCAAAAGGTTTTTATCTGCACAATCAAATTCAAAACCGCTTAATCTGGCAACTTTTGCTCGCAGCTGTTGTTTGTGGGTGGGATTGAGGGTTTCGAATCTCCAGGGGCTGCGCACGCACAAATGGGCGGGGCTTATGTTTCGTGTTCACGTCATGCCGAAACGGCTAAAGACTCGTAAGCACGTCGATTCGTTTGAGGAACTATGAGCCGACTCTTTTATAGATGAATCAGTAGTTTTAAACACTGCACTTTCAGATTTAAGCCTTAGCTGGACATTTCACTCCACTTAGAGCTGTGTTATACACTGCATACAAGCTCATTTTCAAAAACACATAATAGGGGCTCATTAAGGGAGTAGGGCAGGTACTAACATTAACATAATCCTTGTTTAAACAGTCAGATATAAGCCAATAGTCCAGTGGTGATAGCATAGAGCCTGATTTTTTGCTCCAGGTATACAGCCTGCTATCAGAATTCTTCTCTCTCCATATATCTACCAATTTAAATACTTTTATAAAGTCAGTCAAGTATGAGTCTGAACTGTTATGCTGAGAAGGTGAACTTTTATCTATAGAATGTCTAGAATAATGTTAAAACCACCTCCTAACAATATAAACATGTTTGGGAATTTAACCAGCCAACCTGTAAAAATGTTTTCATTAGACAACAGAAGGTTTACATTTTCTTTCTTGTTATTGCACCCATAAAAATTAGAAACTAAGTAGGTAGAGTTATTGTGTTCAATAACTTGGCAAATAAAGTGACCATCTGGGTCACATTGTGTGGTCAAAATAATTCCATTAAACCAATTATTTAAAGAGGCTACCCCAGCTGAACGCTCGGTTCCATGGGAGAGCCATATAGTATTTCCCCATTGAGACCTCCAAAAGTTAGAATGTCCTCATTATGCCGAATTCACACCAGACGCGGCACGCGCGGCAAAATCGCGCTATTCGCGCGTAAATAGACGCGTAAACATTTGAGTTTACTCGCTTCTTTCGCGCGTACAAATCCGCTTCATTCGCGCGTCAAATCCGCTTCATTCGCTCGTCAAATTGACTTGAGAAAAGACGCGGATTCGCTTGATGGGCAGGGCTTCTGTCTATGGGTGACTGTAGCTTTATATCTAAATGGCTAACAGGGGTTTTATAGAGAGAATAACTGTTTTAATGTGCTTTATGGAGGCTAAAAAAGGCGTTGATTCGTTTGGAGCTGTATGGATTCCAATATAGAGTCCACTAGATTATTTCAGAGGTGCACAGATCTCTGTGAGCTCATAAACTCCTCCAGAAACTGAACCTGGATGATGGAAGCTTTCAGCGGTGCTTCTGACTGAGCTGAGCCCAGCTTGATGAACTGTTGTCGGTGTCAGCTGGAGGATTTCCCCCCGAGACACCCTCAACAGGCGCTACGTCATAATCACACCCCCACAAGAGCAAGCTCCCGATTGGTTAACGCGGCGCGAAAGTCTGCTGAAGTTCAGATTTTCAAACTGAAGCGATGCGCGCGAATTGCGCGTTAAACGCGTCAAACGCGCAAAACGCTCAATTCACGCGTATCACGCCATCCGCGCCGCGCCATTCGCGTCATTCGAGCCGCGCCATTCACGCGTATCGCGCCGCAGCATGCCTATTCGCGCCTTTGCATTGACTTAACATGTAAATGACTCGCGCTTGACGCGTCTTCCGCGTCTGGTGTGAATGCACCATTAGAGTGAGATTCTTGAAAATAGATAAAATCTGATTTTAATTGTTTTGCAAGTAAAAATAATGATTTTCTCTTAACACTATTATGGAGTCCCCGAGCATTTAGTGAGAAAATTGACAACATTAATAATAATAATAATAATAAAAAAAAAAGATTTGTGAAAGATATAGAACCCAAACTTAAATACTACTAGTGTTGATAAGTAAGAGTAGGCTGTCAAGATCGATTTAACATTATAACTCAGCACCATAACCTTGATATTCCTCTTATAACATTAGAATAATGTGCTATATCACATAACCGTAGAAACAAGAAACCTGTAAACAATATACTTTTTTAACCAGCTGATACTTCACCTGCTATCTGCGTAGCACAAAATTTTACCCTGATATAAAACAATTCAGAGTAATTATCCTGAAATGACCTACTGCATATGAGGCCCTTCTTAGGTAAACCTTCTGATCTTAGCTCGACAGATAACAGATGAATTTCCGAACTGTTCACAAATCCCGAGCTTTAATCCCAAGCTTTCTTTATATGCGGCTACAGTTTTAGTCTGTTCTCTCTGTCCTCTTAGGTGAAGTCCTCTAAGAAGTCAAGCCCGACTCCAGCGCAGCCATCAGCAGATGTCTTTATGCAGCTCGGAGGACATGGCCGTCCCGAGAGACGCTTGCAAATACCCATAGTTGGACCCGAGGCCCGATGGCCACTCAAAACAGGTGCAGACCTGGACAGTGTCGTCCAGACCGGCACCTGCTTGTGCTGCGACGGGGATGATTTGTCCCGATAGGCTGTTCTCCAAGGCTGAACCTGGACAGGCGCGTCCCACAAGGCACTTTGAACACAGCAAGACAGGGTAATAATGACCAATATATTTATTTATTTACATTTTTTTATTGATTTCTGAAAATAATATGTATTTATTCAGGGAGATTCAGAGTCATCCGTTGGTTCGAGCGGCCATGCCTTCCGCTTCCTGTCCTTTGCACACTGCCAAGGCAGCGTCCTCCTGCTGGTTCCCTCCTGGAAAGGAGGGAGGGGGGGGAGAGAGAGAGAGAGAGAGTGTGAGAAAAACCAAGCCAATATCACATGCCTTGCTGTTCACATCCATGCTTTGGCTAGCCAAAGAGCAACCGACTTACCCAGGGTGACCTGGGACTGTCTGCCCTGTTGAGCCCCTTGTTTGGGTGACTTTCTCTGCCCACCGTCGCCGCCACCGCCGCCGCCGCCGCCTCCTCCTCCTCCTCCTCCAAGGCCCTCTCAAAGAGTCTGCGGTGCTCACGTGCTTGCAAGGGGCCCAGGTGAAGTGCGTAGAATTTATCCGAGGTTGAAGTGTCGTGGCACATAAAGTGGGCCACTTTGCGGCGATCCTCTGAAGAATGCGCATCCTTGGCCTGTATCAGAAGACAGACAGTACCTTTTAAGGGTCAAAGACACAGGTTTTCTTTGGGAGCATTATGTGCATTATACTCACGTATGTCGCGATGGCTGTCCGTATGTCCGTGAACGTGGGTCTTCCTGGTAGACCCATGCTGCACCACGCAGCTTGAAAATATGGATTTAGCGTCCTGCAGGGACTAGATCTGGAGGTAAAAAAATAAAAATATTTGGCCTCCCTGCCACCAGGGAGACCGCCCCGCAGCACCAAAAATCTCTTGAACCAGCTGTATTCTTCCTTGCTGAGAGACAATTGGGCTGCCCCAAAAGCTCTGTTGGTTTTATAAGGTGATGATCTGCCGTGGAACAAGACGAGAGAGTGGGTGAGTGTGCGACTGCACAGAACCAGTGTCCTGTCCCAACCCCCCCAAGGACTCGCACTCACGTTGATGACATAGGCAGAGCCGTGCTCCACCTCCTGAATGGTCAGATTCTGGAAAACGCCACAGCGGTGTCCAGAGATCGAGGTCAGGTAGCCCGTCAGGAATCCGTAGAAACGCCACAGCTACTTGGTGTCCGGACTGGACTCGAGGTGATCTGGCAAAGGCAGCCCCAAACCCCCACCCCCTTTCACCATCTCACAACAGACTTCAAACACTTTAAATTGTTTAGCTGAGAGCTGCTGGTGCCCCCCCTGCTAAACTGCAGACTTGGGGAGGTTAACCAGGAGCTGCTGGTGCCCCCCCTGCTAGACTGCAGACTTAGGGAGGTTAACCAGGAGCTGCTAGTGTCCCCCCCCTGCTAAACCGCAGACTTGGTGAGGTTAACCAGGAGCTGCTGGTGCCCCCCAAAAATAAACAAAGGGGGACCTCGATGCTCCCGTTCAAATGCCCTGTCCAGGGCATCTCAACGGGGGCATCGTGGTGCCGATGCGCTGGCTTGGGGGTGGGTTAACCAGGAGCTGCTGGCGCTCCACTGGTGGGCGACAGACTCACCTAGAAGAGCGGGGATCTTTCTACCTGCCGCGCGGTGACAGTGTACCAGACTGGCCTTTGAAATCAACTTGCCTTCCTTGGCCTGCTTGGTCCTTACTTCATGGACGACGACGTTGCGGCGAATGCCGCGAATTAGAGCCTTGACCTCCCGTCTGATCGCCACGAGGGCGGTGCTGGAAAGGCGGCAGGAAGCTGGTGGAGTCTCGGCGAGGTACTCCAAGAATTGGGCCACATTCTTAAGGTAATGGTGCCGGGTTGGCTCCGCCTTCCCCGTGCGACCCAGCAGTGTAGACCAGGCTCGAATCCGTGCCATCTGGTAAAGGAAGAGTAGGCTTGCTGGATCGGGGTGGCCTACCCACATGTACCCCAGAAAAGCCTTGATCCTTGTCATCTTGGACGTCACGTTGTTTGTCATACGGGCAGTGGGATCGCTGCCTAACTGAAAGCCCTCGAACTCTTCCAAAAGCTGGTATGTAGAACGGGGACGAAAGTCACATTTCAGCTTGGACACACCACCTCCACCACCCCCACCACCCCAACTGAATGGAACCATACTCAACTGAGCGCTGGGACGTGGTCTGGATAGGGATAGTGGTAAGGGTTGTAAACCTCCCGGGGCCTGGCAGGCGTGGGGGTACCTCTGTCCGCCTGCTCAGGCCCTCGCCTTGGGGCCGGGGACGGCGGCGGCCTCTGCCTCTCCCTCGGCCTCCTCCTCAACTCCCGGTAACAGCGAGTGACTTGGCCCAGAGCTGACCTCACCCTCTCTACCTGCTTGCTGAGGTCGGACAGCTTGGCCAGAATATGCTCTGTAGCGCGCCTGCACTGGGGGTTGGCGCAGAGGCGCACACCCTCGGGACCCTCAGCTTCTTGGTCCTCTTCGGACGAGGCTAGCCGAGACACCACGGCCACCGCCGGGTGCGTGGACTGCAACAACAGCAGCTCTCGGGCTACTTTTCGGTGCTTGGCTTTTACCATAGCAAACTGCCGGCCCGAGGCAGAGAGCTCCGGGTGCGCCTTCAGGTGGCGGTCCAGCCGGGCGGGTGTCCTCCTGCAGCCGGGTACGGGACACGGTGTCTTGCGCGTGTCCACATGGCCCGATGCAAGCGAGAGCAGAAGCCGTCTCTCCTCTGCGTTTGACACCTTGTGAACCGCCGACCGGTGCGGCGAGAGTCGGCTGTACACATTCAGGCAGAGCGCGCATTCGGCCATCACCGTCCTCGAAAAACTCTCAGGCTTGCAAGAGAGGCCCACACGCCGCGTGGCGCTGGCCAAAGGCACTTCCGACACGTGACGTTGGTGCCCTCCTTAAAGGGCCAGACACCCACCACCCCATGGGTGTGATCGATACCTACGAGGGACCCTTTTTACCGAGTTCATCCAACAGAAGACAGCTTTTTTTTCAGCTGTTAAGACCTTTTTTTTTAAGTTTTACTCCTTTCCTTACACCCCAACTGACCAAGACAGAGCTTAAGGGAACCCAGTGCCCTATTTGGGCAGCTGCCTTACCGTGTGAGCTTTTACACAGCTTTTTCATGGGAGCCTTTGTGTGACTCGAGCCCAAAGGAACGCACCTTTTTCAGACAGCCAGCCGTGAGAGAGTGGGCCCTTGGCTTGGCCTCTTCACACACCCGCAGAATTGATTAGTGTGCGCGCGCGCCTGGCAGGACTGGACCAGGCCGGGGGAATCTGTCGCCCCTAACCCATTCTCTGGGTAAAGTTTTAAATCACTTTCAGGGTTCTGCAGCCTGAATGGTTAAGGAGCCCTGGCCGCACAGAGCCCCTTTCCTGTCGTTTCACCCCGCCGAGAGCTCCTGGGCCACCCGTCAAAGGTGGGCCAGGAACGAGCGGGGATAAACTCAAGAAGCTGGCAGGGGGCCAGGGAGGGCACAGCATCGAACTCACAAAAGTTGGAACCGGACAGACCGCTTGGTGAGTGCACGCCTGAGATGACTGAACCAGGCCGGGGGAACTCTTGTTCCCGCCCCCAAACCTTTTTCTGGGTATATTTTTCCTTCAGGGATCAGCCTGGATGGTTAAGGGCCCGGCCTTGGCCGCACTTGGCCCCCCCACCGCACTTACCCGTTGTTTCACCCCGCCGGGGACTCGTCGCCCACCCTGTAAGAGTGGAGCCAAGAGCGAGCAGGGATAAACTCGGGAAAGCTGGCGGGCGGCCGGGCCGGGCAGGCGAGGCACTGCAGACGGATGGGCAGTCTGGGACTCCCACAGAAAGAGATGGGAGGGGTTTATGTGGGCCCCCCTATGTGGGTACCTCTCGGCTCTCAGAGGCCCCCCTCTCCAAACCTCCAAGCTGAGTTTGAGTGCTCCTGGAGGACCACCTCTGCCTGCAGCCAGGGTCCCTGGCCGCCGGCCAGGCATTCTCCCTGGGTACCTCTCGGCTCTCAGAGACCCC
>CAIGQQ010017602.1:0-11834 GCA_903798035.1 Danio albolineatus | reverse complement strand
TATATATATACATACACACAAACAAACAAGAGACCCCAGTAAACTTTAATTTGACTTAGAAAGACTCAATATAATACACAATATTATAAGATCAACACATTTGGCATCTATAAAGCGAAATAACTTTTCAGTTAAACTGTTTGAAGTGACTTTGCGGCACATTGACTTACATTACATAGATTATTTTCAATTTAGTTTGTAACAGAACGAAGGCGGGTAACCGCTGTCAGCGCTTTCATTTTTGCATCCTTTTAAAAACTGTGACACCACAAAAATAGCAAGGGTAAACTCACAGACTAATGTTGATACCAGCCCTGAAAATGCATTTCAAGCTTGACGGTGTTTTTGTGCCTTCCAAATTGAACACAAATGCATAAATAAGCAAGCGAGAAAAGCAGCGGCTCATTTATTCCTCTTGGTGTGTGTACCTGTTTTCACAGACGCCGCTCTTCCATTGATCAGACGCCACATTGGCTGTGTTTGCAGACTCGGACCCCTCGAGCGCCAGCACAATGGAGACGGTTCGTGTGCCAGGTAATTGGCGTCTATGGGGGACAGGTGCTCCCACAATGCACTGGGGCTCAGTGCCGGGTCTCCTTTCACATGGCTGTAATTACCTAATTGAAAAGCTCACTGGGGGGAAATAGAAGCGAGAGATAAGGTCCCTTTCACTGCTTTTTTTGTGTGTGTGGCTGAAAAAAACATCTATTTGTTACCACTTGAGGTAAATATTGTCCAAGGGAGAAATGATGGAAGGGAAAGCAAAGATAGAGGATCCATTGTGAACCAGGGGCCGACTCAGAGAGCTGGTGTTTGATGGAGGACACACAAGATGAGCAAATGGACAATAGACTGAATGAATTTTTAGTTTTAGCCTCTATGTTCATGTCCTGTCCCTGAACTGCATTGATAAAAGAGTAGAATGGTTTCTTATTGAAGTATGCTTTACATAATTTAATGTTTGCTTGCTTAATGCACTTTCCCGGTCTTAAAATAAATAAATATTTGTAGTTCAATATATGTTTTGTAATACTCTATTACGTATTAGATATTTTCTTGCTTAATGCATGTTCTTGGTCAACTTAAATGCATAAATGACACACTCAACGGCCACTTTATTGGGTACACCCTACTAGTACAGGATTGGACCTCCATTTAAACTTCAGAACTGCCTTAATCCTTCGTGGCAGAGATTCAACAAGGTACTGGAAATATTCCTCAGAGAGGTCTGAGAATATGTGCGCTTTATGACATCAGAAGCCATAGCCATCAGAAGACGGGTACACTGTGGTCATAAAGGGATAGACATGGTCAGCAACAATATTCAGGTAGGCTGTGGCGTTGACATGATACTCAACTGGTGTTAATGGGACCAAAGTGTACCAAGAAAATATCCCCCACACCATTACACCACCAGCAGCAGCCTGAACCATTAATAACAACTGTGGTTGATGCCAAATTCTGACCCTACCATCAGAATGTTGCAGCAGAAATCGAGACTCATCAGACCAGTCAACGTTTTTCCAATCTTCTATTGTCCAATTTTGGTGAGCCTATGCACATTGTAGCCTCAGTTTCCTGCTCTTAGCTGACAGGAGTGGCACCTGGTGTGGACTTCTGCTGCTGTAGCCCATTCGCTTCAAGGTTGGACGTGTTGTGCATTCAGAGATGCTCTTCTGCTTACCTCAGTTGTAACAAGCGGTTATTTGAGTAACTGTTGCCTTTCTCGAACCTTGCATCAACAAGGCCCACAGAACTGCTCACTGCATATTTTCTTTTCGGACCATTCTCTGTAAACCCTAGAGATGGTTGTGCATGAAAATCCCAGTAGATCAGCAGTTTCTGAAATACTCAGACCAGCCCGTCTGGCACAACCATGTCACATTCAAAGTCACTTAAATCACAATTCTTTCCCATTATGATGCTCTGTTTGAACTGCAGCAGATCATCATGACCATGTCTACATGCATTGATGGTACTGCCATATGATTGGCTGATTAGAAATTTGTGTTAAACAGCTGTTGAACAAGTGTGCCTAATAAAGAGGTTGGTGAGTGTATGTATACAATGTGACATCTACAGAATCTGTATTATATAATTAATATGTGCTATTAAGGGCGAGATGGTGGCTCAGTGGGTAGAGCTGTCGCCTCACAGCAAGAAGGTCACTGGTTCGAGCCTCGGCTGGGTCACTTGGCATTTCTGAGTGGGTTTTGCATGTTCTCCCCATGTTCGAGTGAGTTTCCTTAGGGTGCTCCAGGTCTGCCACAGGTCCAGACATGCGCTATAGGTGAATTGGGTAAGCTAAATTGTCCGTAGTGTATGTGTGTGAATGAGTGTGTATGGGTGTTTCCAAGTGATGGGTTGCAGCTGGAAGGGCATCCGCTGCGTAAAATGCTGGATAAGTTGGCGGTTCATTCCGCTGTGGTGACCCCTGATTAATAAAGGGACTACATTTATGCATATATATACACTATTATCGTAAGTCACTGTTATAGTAAGTCATGATTATTTTCATGAATAGGATGAATGCATCAATGAATCTTTACATATATAAATCCTCACTATTTTCTCCTTTATATGTTTGAATATCGATTCCAAATATCATGATGATTAGACACGAGAGGAAGACCACCTGCAGACCCTCATTACTGCTGGATGAAGTCTAGCCTTTGACTTGTAAATCTGCTTCACACTGGAGGATTTTGTGCCACATTCATCCATGAGATGTGAGTATGAACATGCCATTAATCTACTTAATGTGTCTAATAAGCACAGGTTTCTGATCCATCAGACTGACTGTATGACGATTTTACATGGATTAGAACTGAATCAGGCCTTTTTCTATCCTTATTAACACCTACTACTGCTTTAATGGCTCAGAAGTAATGATATTTTAATCAATGATCCCATTAGAGATTTTCCTTGGGTCATTTCCTCTTTTTTGTGTGGTTCAAGAGCTTTAAGTAGCGATATAAATTACCTAAAATTTTCACTTTGAGAATAAAGAAAGAGTTAGCCTGTAATGAGATAATATTATTGGGAAGTGGTTCAGTATTTACTGGTGTCTGTGTGTGATGTGATCAAAAGGCTGAATCAATGCTGCACCCTGCTGGAGGAAAACTGTTACGTTTTTAACACAAAAAAAACTGCAATTTGGATTGTGTAATTTTGTCCATTTAACATGAGTGGACAGTTAACCATCAAATGTGTTTATTTAATAGCATTGAAAGTTTAGAATCAGGTGGCCTCTATTTTATTTTATTTCATAACATTTTGTTGCATGTTGACCTCCATATTAATTGTTTTTTCTCACTAAATGCTTCATAATTTAAATATAATGAAGTTGAACTTTCAAAGCAGTTTGCCATTGTGATGTAGTGCATTTCTCGGTACAACAGCATATTCACAAAAATTAAAAAAAGATTTGTATTATATATATTATTATAGTATATACAGCGGGGAACATAAGTATTGGACACGTCACTATTTTTCTTAGAAAACATATTTCTAAAGGTGTCGCTGACTTGAATTTTTCCCTGGATGTTGGTAAAAACCAAAGAAATTCACATATGGATAATCTAATTAGTTTACAAATTAAGTTTTGTGTAATGAAATGAAAAGAAAAAAGTATTGAAAACATGTAAAAAGGGAGGTGTAGAAAGGCAGTGAAAGCCCAGACAGCAGCTGAAATCCCTCATTAGTTCTTCTGCAACCCTCTGACCTTCGTCAGTGTTAATATTAGCTGCATCCGTCCAACATCTACATTATCAGGATTGTGAAGATGAAACCAAAGTGGACATTTCAACAAGACAAATATCCAAAACACAGCCAAGAAAACACTCAAATGCTTTCAGAGAAAGAAAAACAAGCTGTAGAACGGCCCAGCCAATCACCTGATTTGAATCCAATAGAGAATACAAATTAAAGATCAGATTTGATAGACGAGACAAGTTCAGTACTTTCTCCTTGTGTCATTTCATTGTTATTACAAATTGTTATTACATTTTTCAGATTTATTTTTTGTTTTATTTTATTTTTATGTTTGTATTGTTTGGGCTTTTACTAAAATCTGGTTCAATTCCATGCCAACATGACATTATTCCCAGAACCAAAACATGACATGTTCAATGCTTATTTTTCCTGCCGTGTGTGTATAATACACTTATTTTAGAACATGTATAATCAGGAACGATACAATTAAGGATATTCACACATACATGCTCAAAGAAAAGTTTTCAATTTTAAATTAGTTTATATATCATTTTTCTTTTTCATTTTACAAATTTAAATGTGTAGCATTTGTAATTGTTATTACTTTTTATTGTGTATATATATAGTTTATATATTTAGTTTAAGTAAAATGAGCTATTTTTCTGGGGCAACTTCATTTTATTTAAATCTTAAGCATTTATCTGAAAATGTATCTATTTTTATTCTTTCCCTTCTGTACACTGCTGTTTTTTCTTCTGTATTATATGATTAACCAATCTTCACAGGGTTTAAATCTGATACGTTCTTTTATTTCATATGAAAATTACGTGACAAAGAACAAATATACAAACACATGTTTACATTTTCAAGTATTTCCAGGTTCATGCCATAACATCTTGCAGTACGTCCAAAACCACAATAAAACAATCGTAAAAGTAGTCAGTATGGTTTGTGTGCAACAGTATTTTTGTATAAAAAATCTTAAGACATACTTTATATAAAAAAATGCCTCGTTTGTTCCTGCAAAGGAAGCCATACAGATTTGGAATGACGTTTAGGTTAATAAATAGTTTCTTTTTTAATATTTGTGATCCTTTAACCAAGTAAGAATTGAATAAAAACGGCCCCTTGAGAAGAATCCCAGTAGATGGGGATTTCATCATTCAGCCCCGTCCTTCATCATCTCTGAGTTTTCCAACTGACCGTCCAGCGCTCACATTGCACAGATACAAATGGAAGAGCGGCTCATGTCCAGTTTCCGAGATTATATTTCAGTCATCATTCACCTACCATGACAGAATCACATCTCAGTCACCTGGTGGAGTCGTTCTCTGGATCCTCTTGACAGACTTTTGGAGTCCCGTGGTGAAGAAATGACTGACTTTACCACAGTATGTGTGTGTCGTTTCATTCAGCGCCACTTCCAGCGGTGACAGCAGTGACTGTCTGAGATCCTCGCCAAAGGTGTACTGCAAAAACAGTCATTTATTAGCTCGGGACAAGGCCGAATGGCTAAAAATAGCTACTAGTGCTGTCAAAAGTGCTGATGTTTCTATACAAGTACTGATACAAAATTTTTTTAAATGATAGAATATTGCTTTTCTGCAGTATGGATACATGCAAGTTTTACTTTATCCATTTATTTTAGTGGCTCATTTTATAGGTTATGTTGCACAATCCATGCATTTAATATTTTTCATCAGTTCAAAGATCAAGCACCAGATGCGACAGGGAAAATAAACAGAAATTCTGAATTCTCTACATGATTATGCGCTTAAATGGATTCCTGAATATGTCAAACACGTCAAACCATCTTCACAATACTTCAGAGAGTCAGTTAAGTCTAAAAGTGTAAGTAATCAGCTGTGTTAAAGTGACATTTGTGTTATAATTTCATAATTACTGACAGTTCCCTTGTTTTCAATGATGTTTTACATTTCAGGGTCAGGGTCAGGGTCGTAGTTCCTTCTGTATTGGATTATTTTATTACATTGATTATTTTATTTATTATTAATAAATATAAGATTTTTTTTCAACTGCATTTTTATTTATAAAATTAAATAAAAAAATAAATGTATAAAAAAGCGGACCACTGAGCCATTTTATTGAGGTTTTACCAAAAGGAAGAACTAAAGACATGCTTAAACATTGTAAATTAAATGAATGCTGTGGCTGTGTGTCCCTATGGTATTAAAAACTGTATTGATTATCAGTATTTCTTAAAGTATCAGACATTCCAGTATTGTGACAACACTAATAGCACTAATCACCTGTCTGAAAGCCTCATACACGGCTCTGAAAGCAGGCTGTTTGTCGCTGTGAAACACTCCTCTGTTTCCGTGTAGCATGAAAACCCCCTCGTCCTCAGCAGGAGCACAGTTGCTGCCGTAGATGCAGTGATCGGGACGGTAGTTCCAGTGGCAGGGCAATGTAAATACCATTTCTGGAAGGAGACATGTCTGTTATTGAGACTTAAAAGGCAGTTCCGGATGAAGAAAGCATATTTAGAAAGACATACCTGGATTGTAATGGAAGATGATGTTAATAAGGTCTTGGTCACCCCAGGTGATGTTAAGCTTGTACTTTTGCAATAAAGGCATCAGGAGCTCATCCCAATGGAGACCGACAGAGGTCATGTCATTCTGTAGATGGAGAAAAGAGAAAAAGAGTTGATCTTCATTCACAAGCCAAGTAAAAAAAAAAGTTTTGCTTCCCTCTTCTGGACTAAAGTAGAATTACTAGTTCATAACCTGTTATATTAGTCAAAAATAGACGGTTCTTCTTTATATATTATTATTTTATATTAATTATTATTATCTTTTATTATATTATTATCTATTATTATCTTTATATATTAATTATTTTATTATTAATTACTACTATTACTTTTACTAATAATAATATTGTAAATTAATATATAATGTGATTATAATTAAGAGGAAATGATTTAATGTCACCAAATCATCCTGTCAGAATGTGACATTTTGATTGGGAAATTCAGCTTTGCACCAGAGAAATTACATATTAAAATATATTCAAATACTTTTATTCCAAACAATATTAGTTTATATGGGCACAAGAGGCATTTTTCAAAAATATTTTTTTTTAAATTATTTTAAAATGTGTCTGGCGTCAAACTTAACACATACTATTACTATTTCAGAAAACTGTGAGTGTAGTTTAATATTAAACTAATTTCGAAAGGAGGACAGGCTCATGATTGACCCAGCTGGCCCACATTAGCTAATCACGATACTCCAATCAAAAGATCCCAAGTCATTATATATCTCCTCATTTCCGTTCTACAACTATCTTCGTCTGGATGAAACCCCCCTTCCTCCACCTTTATCCGGAATGGCTGGCTCGGCGGCCCAGTGACTAGCACTGTTTTCTCACAGCAAGAATACCACTGGCTCTGGTCCCTCGCCGGGCCATCTCGTATTTCTGTGCGGAGTTTGCATGTTCTCCCTGTGCGTGGGTTTCCCCCTGTTTCCTCCCCCGTACAAATATATTCTATATTATAGACAAAATTATTCTTAAGTCTCTTTTCCTAAACGTCTTACTCTCTGGTATTCACCTTAGCCTCAGCAAATATATTCTATATATTCTCAAATATATTCTATATTATAGACAAATTTATTCTTAAGTCTCTTTTCCTACACGTCTTACTCTCTGGTATTCACGTTAGCCTCAGCAGCGGGGGAGTTTTGAGATCGAACTGAGCTCAATCTCTCCTCGCCCATCGAAAGGGAGAGAGCCCTGAGCCCGGGAGTTGAGCTAAGTGTGAACTCTTGAAATTAGGCTAATTATTTTATAAATGTATTTTAATACTTTAGATTTGTATTTATTTTAACATATCTTTTATATTATTTGCATTTTTTATTTTTATTTTTTTGCTACCATGAAGTTTAACATTGTAATGTAAGATGTCACATGACACACTTATAAGTGTTTGCCCGTTAAGCAAAGCTGGTGATGACATTTTAGCTCCAGCATGTGCTAAACATCTAATTTTTTCCACAAACATCGCATAATCCCTCTCAAAAAGTCACCTTGTATTGTGTGATTCGCATCCGGGTCAAGTTCATCAGCATGACACCAGAGTTGATGCCAGTTTTCCCATAATAGGGATGTCTGGAGAAGCGACTGTACCAGGCGATCCTGGGCTCCTCGTGTTCTGGAGCCATTGCTACTAACTGTGTGGAGTTAAAGAGCATCAGCGTGTCCCAGATCAGCTCTACAGGCTGCAGGAAGAGCACGTCTGTGTCCACATACAGCAAGGAGTCCAGTTCCCTCAGAATCATCTGTGCACAGAAAAAAAGGTGCGATGCTTTGTATGAATACAACATATATAATCTGACTGTTTTCAGAAAGATTCTGCTTTTAAAAATGAGACCATGCCTTCACAAACAAAAGAGTTAAGAACAATTCATGCATTTTTTTTCCTTTACAAAAAGAAAACCACAGCATTGTCTAATAACTTTATCCTTTTTAAATTTTAAATGATTTATCATGCAAAAAATCTATATTTTGCCTATGTGACCACAGGACACTAAACCTAAAATCTTTCTATTGTAATAATATTTGTTTTGATGTCTATGCAATTTATATTGTTGCATTAATTATTATATAATTAATGTGTTTTTCCTCTTCTGCTGTTTTTATATCTGTTCAGGGTTTAATGTTTGATGACAAAAAAACAGCTTTTGCTTAAAATAGCTGCACCGCATAAACTAAACATGCAGTTAAAGCAAAAGAAAATTACAGGGTAAAAAAAAATTGTGCTAAATTTTCGTGATACATTTTTTTTGCATTATGTATAATTTTTTGTATTATTATTGTTATTTACATTATTTTGTATTGTATTTGTAGTTTTCTAAATTGTTATGTTTAATTAGGCAAATGAAGCATTATTTATATGCACTCATTTGCATACACTTCACTCCATAATTCAGAATATACTCCAAACAGCCATGGGGGAAATAGAAAATGTAATCATTGGCAAAATAAAAAATGTTGGATTTAATTATGTATTGTGTATTAACTTATCCCTCGGCAAAAACCTTCAGAATATTACAGAGCCCCTAAAGTGACATGTGCAACAAAATAATAATGAAGACTTTCGCGTACACACGACATAGAAATACATACAAACAAGGTCTTCCTTATTATTATTATAATTTTTTTACATGTCACTTCAGGGGCTTTGTAGAATATAGATATTAATAAAACAAATTAGGTTTTGTGTGTGATGCTGAAGTGGAGATTTATGGCTCAATGCAAGAAAAAAAAACTCCATTTTTAAAAATATGCATTATAACTGAAATCTCCAAACACAAAAAGAGTGTGATAAAGATATATTTATTTCTGTAATGTGAAGAAAATCTTTGACAGGTGCATGAAAACCATTTTTTTTACCTGCAGTGTGTCTCCTTAAATAGTTAAGGTTGCAGAAATACTCACGGGCAGGAAGAGTCTCTGTGATGCACACGGTTTGAAAAGCTGACTCCACTCTTCATGGTGCTCATGGGGGAATGAAATGGGGTAAAGAACATAGCTGAATTTCCCTTGGATGAAAGCCGGCCAGGAATCCAGCTGTACAAGAGGAAAAATGGATTGGCAAAGGGTAAATCTTTCATCTCTTTACTGTTTCTCAATGCCTCGGCAGCAGATTAAACTACACAGAGTTCACAGAGAAACATTTTACCATCTGAAATGACACATATAACACTGCCGAAATGTGTTCTCGCTTGCGTGACCAACGCACATGTAAAAATATAGTAGTTGAGAGTTTCATTTTTTCTGCTCACCAAGGTTGTATTTATTTGATCAAAAGCACAGTTAAAAACTGTAAAACTGTAAAGTATTAGTACAGTTTTAATACTGAAAATGTAAGATCTTTTTTATTGAGTGTACTTATTTAATTTTATAATAACTGTTTATTTATTTGTTGATTTAAATGCTGAATTTTTCAACATCATTACTTTCATGTCACATCTGCGTTTATCAGAAATCATAAAATATGATGATCTGCAAACATTTATTATTATTATTATTATTTTATTATTTATATATATTTTTTTCAGGTGGAATGCTGAACAATTAGGGGAGCTTCATATTTTGGTCGAAACTATGATGCAACTCAAAATAAAAATGTATTTTCAAAGACATTAAATTGTTTGAGTGAAAGTAAAAGCCTTTATTATTGAAAAATATATTTTTTATTATTTTTTTAAAATTAAATATTTTATTTTAAATAAAATGCTGTTGTTTTCAACTTTGATTTCATCAAAGAATCCTAAAATGCATCAGAGTTTGTTGAAAGATGTTTTCAACATCGAGCATGAGAATTAATACTAATGATTGAGTACCAATAATAATTGATCCTAGAACTACACATTAAATCAAAACTAAAATGATCTGGCATTGAAGGAGTAATGATGAGTAAATTACAAAAAATATTAGTATAAAGTAGCATGAATTATTTAAACTACATTCAGAATGAAAACCATAATAATAATAATAATAATAATAATATAAATAATAATAATTCAATTGTAATAATATTTCAGAATTTGACAGTTTTTACTGTATTTTTGACCCAATAAATGCAGCCTCGGTAAGCAGAATAGGCGTCTTTTAAAGCCATTAAAAAGTCCCGTGGCTCTCAAGCTTTGACTGATAATGTATGCATGTCAAAAATGACAGTGGCTTATACTAACATCTTCTTTAATGCTGGTGTGTAACTGCTGCTCTGCAAAGACGTGAAATGTCAAAGCTCTTTGGCTGAGCGTGACTGCAGTCTTCAGCATGTTGACCGCTTCTCCATGTCTCTCTCCGCAGGCCACCACTGCCAAATGCATCAGCACCTCCTGCTGGACAGGTGAGTTCAGCTTCTGGACAACATCTCTGTAAACACCAGACGTTTTAATGTGTACACTAAAATATACATCCAGTGCATCATTAGGACAATATGCAAGTAGTTTATGCACATAGCCCACTTTATAGAAACAGAAGCATACTTTGGGCTTTATGACAGATGATAGCTAGGTAATGAAAGCACTGATAAACATACACACAGAGAGCTCTCACAGAGATCTCCATAAAGGCCACAACTTCGGTTCCTTCAAATGGAAATATCTGAAATACTATTATACCTTCTATTAATTTGCAGTGGTTTTCTTTTCAGTTTTCAAATGTTCATTCGATTGATAATGTGATACAAATATTTTATGTTTAAAAATAGTAAAATTTAGTTTTCAGAACAATAGAAAAAGAGGCATTTTTCAACAAATGGTCAGTGGAAATTGTGAAAAACTAAAAGAAACTAAAAGAAACTGTAATTGGCTGTTAAATTCAGTTTTTGTTGCGAACATTATTTCCAAACAATATAGATTTTTTATGTTTTTAAAACTGCATTTAAATCTATCTATCTATCTATCTATCTATCTATCTATCTATCTATCTATCTATCTATCTATCTATCTATCTATCGATCTATCGATCTATCTATCTCTGAGCAATTCCATGCAAATGTCAACCTTGCCATGAAAACAATTAAGTTGTTACCAAAACAGCGAATACCCTTTTAATTCTTTTTGTGTATCCTTGTATTTTACAGTGCTGTAAAAATACTCAAAAATGTCTCTGTCTTTGTTTTCAAACTATTATATTTGATTTACCAAAGTCACAAGGGTGGAAATTTCACATCCGTCACATCCATAACAGAAAAGTGTCACGTCCATAATGCAGCTTTTCCCTCATAAATGCAAAAATGTAAGTTAAAATAAAATCAGCCTTGCTTGTTCTATAGTGAGCCAGCTCTTATCCATGTGATTAGCAATGTTTTTATTCTTGGGTTGTGCAGTTTAATCCACAGAATTTCTACAAAGTATGTTGTATACTGTAAACTCGCATACTTTTTTCGTCACATCCATAACGACACGTTTATTTTCCGCATTTTAGGTAGAAAATTTGTTTACAGATTAATATTTTCCTGCTCCCATAACTCTGTGTATAGTTGTTTTGGAAGTTTGAATATAATGTTAACATATACCTTTTCTGTGTTGTGAGTTTTTACTGCAAATGTCAGATCCATAACGCTGGAATTGCTCATCTAT
>CAIGQQ010017596.1:0-15114 GCA_903798035.1 Danio albolineatus | reverse complement strand
CTATTCATCTCCACTTACATCAACAAAACTGACTAAAAATATTATGTTAAGCTGTACAACTTGATTAACTGAGTTAAATAAACTTAAAACATTTGTTGTCTTGACTTTGTCATTGCGTTGTCATTTTGTCGATGTGAATCAAAATGAATAGACTATTCATCTCCACTTACATCAACAAAACTGACTAAAAATATTATGTTAAGCTGTACAACTTGATTAACTGAGTTAAATAAACTTAAAACATTTGTTGTCTTGACTTTGTCATTGCGTTGTCATTTTGTCGATGATTTCTTGTCATTTTTTACAGTGTGCAAACTACAATTATGCTCAGAAGAAAATAATCCATATTCTAATTTACAACAGAGGGTAAAAAACTATATCCAATGCACTAATAGATCATCCTGGAGCAATGAAACAGCTTTTAATTGCTTTAAATGCATGATGCATAAGAAATCTATATGCAATGCTGTGTCTCATTGAGATTGATGCTGCCTTCATGCCTTTAGGCCTCAGTGAGTGACTGAGGTCCTGATCAATGGGAGGAGACGCTACAAACCAGCATGCCAGTCAACCATGGAATTACAAAGCGCAGATGCCAACCCACTGGCATTTCATCAAAAATCCACCAGCAACCCGCTTATTCACAATCTGCATTCATTTAATGCATTGCCAATTAACAGTATAGCAGACAAGGCATGGAACAATGCTAATGATTTAATGCATATGCAATGCTCCAGAACTTATATTTCGTGATTCGTTTCTGGTGGCTTTTATGCAAAACAATCCGTGCTCACATTCCTGCAAACCGAGCCAAGTGTGACCAAGTGTCTGATTTACAGCTTCTGCACGTTAAGCTGCTCTACCAGAAACCCGGTCACGTTAAGCAGGGGTTTAAGCAGAAGTTGGCCACATTTTGACTTTGCGTTTCAGACAAAATGGTCGCAGCTACTTGGATGGTTTGGTATTCAGACTTACAATTTAGCTCGCCTGTAGTTTTAAGAAGTAAATGGGTGATCAATTACCAAAAGCATCAAAGTAATAAAAGCAAAATAAAGACATTTTGGTTTCTTTGCACAAAAAATAAACACAAATAAAAAATGTATTATCATCATGCATTTTTACTGATTTACAAAATACCTGCATTAAATTTGGTGGCAGTGTAACAATAGTTTAATGTCAAAAAAACTTATTTAAAACAAAAATAACTTCTATTTAAGGAGTTTTGCTCTAAAATACTCATGAATTGTCATCTATTACTGTTACAAATTGCTCAATATCATTCAAAACAACATTTTTTTTTATTTAAAGTTTTAAGCAGGTGAGAATTAATGCTTTATTGCAGTAATATTATTTCACCAATAATCTTACGTTATATTTTCCTATAAGTAATTTAGCAACATTAATGTACACAAATAACATTTAACATGTAGATAAAAGTCACTTATGTGTTTAATTAGATCTGAACCCCAAACTTGATCTTTGATCCAGGCATATTTACAAATGCTGCAAGAACAGTTCCCATTGCAATCACGTACATTTACGTAACTTCATCGAAATTCAACAAACAAGCTTTAGCGAACAAAAACCAACAAGTTTATGAACAGAAAAGTCTGACGGAGTCCAAAACACTGAATATTTCAGACTGAAAAACTCTCAAGCTACTTAATCAACATTATTCTCCAAATACACAAATGCGAGTGCTTCAATTCTGAGGAAAACTCTCAATTGAATGTATGTCATGTTTACTCCACTATATTCCTCTAAACACTTCATAAATGATAAATAAAAACAGTTTAATGTGTATTACACTGACACTCATTAAATAAATCAACCCAAAGTAAATACAGCAGCAGTGACTGCAAAACAGAGACTCGGTTTCTTGGATTAAACTCGATAATAATGTACTTTTCACATGACACATGGTCAAGTAAATATAAAGTTAACTAGTTAAGGTGGACAATGGCTGACTCGTGTATTATATTGACACTCATAAAGATCAACACTGAAGTGAAAACCATCGCAGTGATTCCGAAACCGAGACTTGCTTCATTACACATCAGACAATAGCAGTCTTTTCATATGACACATTGTAAACAAAGTTTCCAACTAGTTCACTTGATAACGTGGACAATGGCTGACTGAGTTACAGACTCAGTTTAGACTTCGCTAATAACCGTCAACCCCCTGACAAACCGCGCATTTTCCCCCGGCTGAAACTCACCCGCTCCCCGGAGAGAAAGGCTGTCAAGCCGAGGGTTAAAATCATCCAAAGGTTCCTCATAATTCCTCAGTCTTCGCTCGTGAAAGCGGAAAATCGCGTCTGTTTCCACTTCTGGCCAAACTCTCGCCTCTCAGGACTCAAATCCCACCGGATACGTGTTGCTCTCCAGCCGCGTTATTCCTCCGCGCTGCTCGGAGGGAAAATAGGTCGCGCTCGCGGTGTTTTCCGTCGAGTCTCCGGTGGTAAAGGCGGATTTAACGCGTGTCTGTGGGCGAGTGTGTGTATGGAGCTCCGGTGAAGAGCCGCCGCTGGACTGACTGAGAGGAAAACAGTGAGTGAGTGAGTGAGTGAGTGAGAGAGAGAGAGAGAGAGAGAGAGAGAGAGAGAGAGAGAGAGACGCACTGACGTACAGCGCGACCACACGGACAGAGGGAGAGAGATTCAAACTTTGATTTTTGAATTTATCTATTTTAATTTTAAGATTCTTTATGACTTTTATGACATTAAACTAAAGTAAACATACATATATAAAATAAAATATTTTTTATATTTAATCATTGACATTAATTGTGCATTATAACAACTGATAAATATTAATAATCAAAATCATATATTTATATAATTGAATATATTATATATAATTAATTAAATAAAAAGTACAAAACAGAATAAAACATGGATTTCTTTTTATTAATTTTTTATTTATACATTGCATTATATCTTTATAAAGACACTATAATCTTTACTTCATTTCTTTCTATTATTTCATAACTTAATTTGTATTTATATTATTAGGCCTAATTATTTAGATTTAAAATTTAAAATATAATTTTTTATGTAAATTATAATAAAATTTTATAATAGCAAATACAATGAAATAATTGCAATTATAATAATAATTATTATTATCATTATTATATAATTTTTTTGTTGTTGTTTGACTTATATAAGCAATAAACTTTAATGACTTTTATAACTGCATAATAACAAGAAAATTTTATAGCCTAACATTTTAGTATTCTTTGTATTAATATTTTCAATAATTTGTTATTTATAAATATAATTTAAAAATCCTTTTTAAAAATGTATTGCACTTCAAATATATTAAAAACTTTACAATTAACAGAATCTGAACAATAAACATGTTTTTTATTAATTTAATTTAATTTTAATTTCTAATTTGACAATTTACATTAATATTGAAATGTGCTATAATTATGAATAAATTCATCTTTTAAGAAATACAGCTTTATTTGTACAACAAAATGGTAAAACATGTCCATCCATGTTTATTTATAGTATTTATTTATAATTATAAAGATATATAATTTTCACTCTGCGTGCAGAAAGCATTCTGGATTATTATTGTACATTAAAAGTGCTTTTCCTGCAATTAAGTCTGATTTGTAAAAGAATCGTTCTTTTGAGTCGAATCTTTTCACTGAACAAGATGAACCAGTTCCACAAACCGGTTACAACGGACTGAGTGATTCACCTGAATGACTCACTGAACCGAGAAATATGGACTTGACATAAATGTCTGATATAATATGTCAAATTCTTAAACCAAATGCTTCTGAAGTGTGAGATTTCCGCATTCAACACTTCAATAACACCGATATCGAGTTCAAATAAAGCAGGATCCGTGTCTTAAAGTCTTTCTGAAGGCGATGTCTCCCCCTGATGGACAAAAGTGAGTCGCTGCTGAACTGATTCACGGACTGAGACTATAAATACTGCTGCTGTTGATTCCTGAGTGGCCCAGATCTTCATTTACTGGCCACAGTCTCTGTGTGTGTGTGTGTGTGTGTGTGTGTGTGTGTGTGTGTGTGTGTTTGTTTTTATTACATGGTGGGGACCTCAACATGTTAGCACACTCACGAAGTGGGGACCAAAAACATAGTGGGGACCGATTGCCCGGTCCCCACTATGTTTTGCCTTTAAAAGGCTCAGGGGGCGGTGCTGATATGCCTAGTGCAGTTTTTTTTCTTGATCCCCACCATGCCCATTCACCTGAAATGTGTGTGTAAGTGTGTGTCGCCGTGCTGCTCTATAGCGCTCATGTAGTCGGATGGCGGTACTGCACCCTGACACACACCTGCCGCCATTATACACACTTTACCTACTGCACATGCGCAAATCTTAAAATCTAAATAATTCCGACTTTAATCAATTTAATTAAGATCCAGCATCAAATTAATCGATGTTTCCTGGTAAGTTAGAGTGTTTTATCTCATAATAATATAATAAAATCGAATATATGATGAATATTTCTGTCGCATTTTTTTGTCATTTATCAGGTACGTTAATGAAATGTTTTAACGAATTTCCTGGGTGTTTTAATCGATGTTGTTTTAAAATAAATATCGCTAAAACACTTATAAGACACAAACTGCAGTTCGGTATGTAATTTAACTTGTTTTCACGAGTAAGATTTACTCGTGCTAATGTGCTAACGCGCTAACGCGCTAACTCCCAGACACCGGGTGATGCGTGAATCAGAGGCCGGGGTGGAGTGCGTGAGGCCCGGCCTGGCGGTCAACAAGAGCCGGGCGGCTAAAGGAATTAACGGAGGGTTGAACCATTAAAAGATGCAGAGAAACACATCACCAGCTCCATCAACAGGACCTTTTAATTCCAAACCGAATATATAGACGATTACGAAGGTAAGTTTTCACAGTTCTTGTATTGTACTTTTTAAGTGTTTAAATGTACAATTACATTACGATTATCTAAGCCTTTTTAAACATTATATCATCACATAACACTATTTTATACTCTCTATACGCTACTGTAGTAATATTGAGGTTATAATAAAAAATGTTAATCCTAGAAATGTACTTAATTCATAGTTCTATTAAGTTTAGAGTCGTTTTACTTATTTAAATGTAAATAATGATATAGAACTCCAACTAAGTAATATACTAAAAATATATACATAAAAATACATAAACAAACATATATTGTGTCTGCGTTTTATTTATTTATTTATTTATTTATTTCATTTATTTGATTTCAACTTGTGAAGTGGATCAAAAAGTTCATTAAAATTGTCCTGAAAAGATCAGGTGTTCAACAGTTTTAGGAATATTGAGGAAAGGTTTTGATCCACATCAAAAGGATTACTGTGTTTATAATTCAGACGCAGAGAGAGGATGCTAATGTGAGATTTTTGTCATTTTTGAATGCTTTATGTTATATTTATATTTTTCAGGCTGCAGAGTGTTTGCAGTGTCTCCATTTATTAAAGAAAGTTTTGTGGTTGATTACAGAGGGGAGATGATACACCTTGTGGAAGCAGAGCATAGATTAGACAGCTATCAAAACTACTGTCTTTATGTTTGACTTCATATGGCAAAACAAGAAGGGGTGGTAAGTTGTTTTCCCCCTTCAAATGTATGTGTATATATTCTATTGTATATATTCATTGTGTTTGTATTCATGTCATAGTTTAGCTTTTTATTTAGCAGTGATTCCCCTGATAAGGGCCGGACACTCAGTCAGCTTGTGACTGATGACCAACAGTCATAATAATAATTAATATAATTGTTATTATATTATTATTATTATTACTATTATTATATTATTAGTTGTTGTAGTAGTATGTTTTGATTAACTTAAATAATTAAAATTTTACAGAGAGTGTCCTAGTGTATAAGCATATGCACTAGTGTAACATTGTGGGGACCAGAGCCATGCCAAAGAAACAGTGTAACACTTTCTCCTGGATACACACACAGTAAGGTCTGATATAGTGGGGACCAGGAGCCTTGAGTACTACTGTCTAACTAATATATATATATATATATATATATATATATATATATATATATATATATATATTGTTTTATATTCAGCTTTCATTAAAGGATGACCATATGACTGCAGAAGGGAATTGCTCTGCTCCAGTAGGAGCCCCACAACTCTCCGGGGAGGTACATTAATTATTATTATTATTAATATTATCGTTGTTGTTATAATTATAATAATAATTATTATTATTATTGATGTAGTATATTTAATTGTAATTATTTAACTTACTCAAAATATAGAAATGAAACAGAGAGTGTCCTAGTGTATAAGCATATGCACTAGTGTAACATTGTGGGGACCAGAGGCATGCTAAAGAAACAGTGTAACACTTTCTCCTGGATACACACACAGTTAGGTCTGACATAGTGGGGACCGGGAGCCTTGAGTACTACTGTCTAACTAATATATGTATATATATATTGTTTTATATTCAGCTTTTATTGAAGGATGACCATATGACTGCAGAAAGGAATTGCTCTGCTCCAGTAAGAGTCCCACAACTCTCTGAGGAGGTATGTTCATTATATTTATTTCTATTATTATTATTATCATTTTATTATTATTATTATTAGTTATTGGTGTAGCATATTTAATTGTAATTATTTAACTTACTCAAAATATAGAAATAAAACTGAGTGTGTCCTAATTTGTGAATGTATGCACTAGTGTCCTGCTGAGTTTTTCTCTAACACTAATTTAACACCCCTTAACATGCTAATAAGTGTCTTCAAGATCACTAGAAATCTATAGGCAAGTGTTTTTAATCAGGGTTGGAGCTAAACTCTGCAGGACAGAGTTTGCCCATCCCTGCACTAGTGTAACATTATGGGAACCACATGCATGTTAGAGAAGCTGGGTAACGCACTTTCTCCTGGATACACACATAGTAAGGTCTGACATAGTGGGGACCGGGAGCCTTGAGTACTACTGTCTAACTAATATATGTATATATATATTGTTTTATATTCAGCTTTTATTGAAGGATGACCATATGACTGCAGAAGGGAATTGCTCTGCTCCAGTAGGAGTCCCACAACTCTCTGATAAGGTATGTTTGTTATTTGTTGTAGTAGTAGTAGTAGTATATTTAATTGTAATTATTTAACTTTTCATTGTAATAATTTAATCAAAATATAGAAACACAAAAGTGTTTGTGGGCTAATATGGGAGCATATGCACTAGTGTAACATTGTAAGGACCAGAGGCATGCTAAAGAAACAGTGTAACACTTTCTCCTGGATACACACATAGTAAGGTCTGACATAGTGGGGACCGGGAGTATGTGTGTATATATATATATATATATATTGTTTATATTCAGCTTTTATTGAAGGATAACCATATGACTGCAGAAGAGAATTGTTCTGCTCCAGTAGGAGCCCCACAACTCTCCGGGGAGGTACATTAATTATTATTATTATTATTATTGTTATTATTATTAGTTATTGATGTAGTATATTTAATTGTAGTTATTTAACTTACTCAAAATGTAGAAATGAAACTGATAGAGTGTAGAGTGTGTCGTAGTTTATGAGCGTATGCACTAGTGTAACATTGTGGGGATCAGAGGCACATTAAAGAAGCTGTTTCACACTTAGTCCTGAATACACACACAGTAAGGTCTGACATAGTGGGGACCAGCGGTCCGTTCTTCGTACGTGGATTACTTTAATTAGCTGGATTTGGTTATTGACGATTTGAAACGATCCAGGATTGTTTCGTTCTTCAAAACTTATCCGAGTGTTGTTATAGCAACAGTTTTGGAGCTCAAACCTGCTCTGGAGCAGCAGCTCATTTCATATAAACAGGATTAGATCAGGTCATTTCAAGCAAAGGTAATACTGAAAGTATGCTGATACTTACACCAGTACACTATAGGCTATATAAACTGGGGAAAATAGGAAAATAATAAATATATATGTATGTATATGTATGTATGTACAGTATGTGTATATATATGTATATATATATATATATATATATATATATATATGAATTTATTTATATGGACTTTTAAGATACAAATGCTTACTATTTTTAGGCACAGACCCAAGTTTAGTAAAATTTCAGTATACATTTATAATTTATAATAATAATAATTAATATAAAATAATAAATTTTAAAAATAATTATTAATATTTATGTTTATATACATATAAGTTATAAAATATATAAAATATAAACGAAAATATATATAAATAATTATATGCAATCTGCACAAAAAAGGGGGAGGGGGGGATGGGGGGGGGTCTCTCCAAAGGGATTGAAGAGAACATTTATTAATATGGGCTTTTTAGATACAAACGTGTACTATTGTAAGGTACTAACCCAGCTTTCGTACAATTTCTGTATGATAATAGACATGTACAATATTCCGCTGTTTGTTTGTTTGTTTTTAATAAAGGAATGATAATGTATGCAGTGATGCACATGTTTTGACAGCTAATATGACAATGATTTGATGCTTCGCAAAAGTTGCAGACACCTTTACCGATATCAAAATGCTTTTCGATGCAAAATTAAAATTTAAAGTCCTTATGGGGATTAAGAAACTTAAATAGGCCTGGGCTACTATAATAAAGAAAATCCTATGTAAAATGTAAAAGTGAATAAATTGCTGAATACTCTTGACACATGAAAGTGTAAAGCCTGCAGCCCACAGCACAGGTGGAGAGTTATTGTGTATCATATTTAACAAACTGTTCACTGAGAATTTGATGTAATTTTGCTCACATGGATAGTTGAATAATAATCAGATGATGTCATTACGCTGCTGTGCCGTCAGCCAATCGTTGCATTGCTCATTATGATACTGAGGATCGATAGAGCTGTCCTTCACAACACACGCAGCGATCTCAGATCAGTTCATCCAGACATTTTAATCTGATTCGCGAACTTGTTTGAAGAACCAAATGAGCCAGAGATCAGTTCTCAAGATCAAAAGATCCAGGATCTGCCAAATCATCTTAGATCATTTAAGCGCGGTACAAAGAATGGACCCCTGGACTAACTATCTAACTGTCTATCTGTTTGTCTGTCTGTCTATTTATGTATTTATTTATGTATTTCATTGAAGGATGACTGTATGACTGCAGAAGAGAACTGCTCGACTCCCTGTGTTTTGATGGAAAAATGGATGTTTGGCAGATTTTAAAGCGTGGAATCCTGATGAAATCTTGATTAAATCCAGAAGGTAATCACTCTCCATCTCAATCAGTTTTAAAATATTGAAGTGATTTTTACTTTTATCCAGCAGTAGTGGGTTTACACACAGACATGTAATACAGTGCCAGATTTTGTGACTGTTTTATACACATTTGTATTTGCAAACATATCCCACATTGTTTTAAATGATGTATTTTTGCGGGGGTTATTTACATTCAGAGAACGTTAGAGTGGATAGGGATTTTATATACTGTTAAAGGTAAAAATATAATTAATATTTCTGATTACAATTTTTCTTATTTCAAAACGTTTCTGTTTCTATATTTATGTGTTGTGTTTAAAAACTATTTTTAAACTACCATCACATGCTGTTCCCCAGCACAAAGACCAACACAAAATCAAATGAAAAACATTTTGGTAAGCTTTATTCAGAGAAGTCACTAAGACTTGATTTTTACTTTCAGAGCCAGAGAGAATGTTGAGCCTAACCTGACAGTCTGCTACTCTTTACTGAGTACAGCAGACTAATTAGCAGTTTTACGTATTTTGTGATTTGTGTTTTTATTTCTCCTCATTTATTTCTGCTGTTGAACTGCATTATGGGATCTTGATCTTAGAAAGAGTCTTTCCTGCCTGTGTAATAGTCTGCAGTGCTGTATTGTCTGTGTTGGTGTTGTATATTACGCTACAGACCCCTTGTAATAAACTGCAGCACTTTTTCCACATATTTTCCACACTTATTTGTCTAGATATTATTTCAAGCTACTAAAATGTCAATAAAAGTCACTGGTTAGAAGAATGTCTAAACTGGAATATAGAAATAAAGTGTTACTGCATTAACTGCATGTTTTGGGGGTTAATGGGAATTATTTTAAAGCTCCATCTTACTGTAAGTATTTTTAACAGGAGGCAATACTGTACATATATTTTAATAGTATTTTCTAGCACGATATAAAATAAACATTACAGCACATGTTGTAAAAATGACTGAACATTTATGTAACTAAAACCACTTTTTAATATTTTGACCACCCATAGGTCCAATAAAGAAGAGACCCTGGAGCAAACAGGAAGTCTGTGCTGTGGAGGAGCATCTGATGACAGGAAAGTTCCAGGAAAGGCAGATTGAGAAGCATGTTTAAAAGCTGAACCCTTGGCTCCCAAAACCAGAGATTGGTCAACATTGAAACTTTATATTAAAAACCAAATCTGTGCTCTTCAAAGAGAAAATCTGGGTTACACTTTTATAATAACTACACACTATAAATCATTCATTAAGCATTAACTCTACAATATAAGAGGTTAGTACGCAGTTTATATATACAGCTACAAATGCTGTGTTCTTGACTTAAAGCTTCAAGAAACCCTAGGGTACTTTTTATGAGATGTTAGCAGATGTGTGTGTGTTGAGCATCAGGAAGACACCGTTAGCTCCTGTCAGCTTTAATTGTGGAGTAAACTGGATAATTTTGAGCTTTTGTCAGCTAATTTCATCTTCTGGGTTTATAATAATTTTTGGGTCGGGATCAAAATCGGTGACGTAGCAAAAAACTGCTAGTGGAGTGATGACGCGTCGCTTTCTCACAATTTGAAATTATATTTTTATAAATTATTATATTTTCATACTTTGTGACTGGTTGCTTTTTCATCACTAAATTAAGTATTGCATTATTTACAAACCATTTGTATATAAGAGTAGTTGGTGGTTTTTAAAATCACTCAGAATGAGTTATTAAATGGTTAATAAACTATTCAAATTAACATTTATGAATGTTATTTTTCAGGCATTTAGTGATTGTAACTTTGTATGTTAACAGATGCTTCATCCAGTTTAGTGTTCTAATCTAAAGTAAGGACTATTTGTGCTTTATAAATGACAACTAAAGGCTCAGTATCAAATGAACAATAATCTTTGCAATCTTATCTAAAAAAATAGTTACTGTAAAGGTTAAACAGCTGAATAACAGTAGTGTCAAATATAACATCATTTATTGATCATAACATCGTTTATAAAACAACAAAATAATTAATATTCATTTGTTTCTTTTCGTTTATAGTTTCATTTGTGTATCTTGAAATGATCTTTTTTTCCATGAATCACTCTGCCTTTCATTTCTTTTCTTTTTTTATTTATAATATAGCTGAGATTTTAATTGTCATTTATTAGGGATTTATAAAGCATAAATAGTCCTCACTTTAAATGAGGTCACAAAACTGCATGAAATTGAGTTAAAAAAGCATTTATTAACATACAGAGTAACTATTACTATATGCCTGAATAATAAGATATATAAATGTATATAAATGTTAGGTAAGACGTTATAATAACTACACACTGAATCATTTATTAAGCATTAGCAAATAGATAATTTATTATTTGTTAAGCATTAACTTATTAAGCAGTTTATAAATACAGCTACAAATGCTGTATTCTAGACATAAGCTCATCTATGATGTGCTTAATGATTGTGTTCTCATACTTTGTAAATAATGCAATACTTTAATCATTAATAGATCAGTTAATTAAGAATAGTTGGTGGATGTTTTGATCATTCAGAATGAGTAAAGCCCTGGTCAGATTACACGATTTTGGGACGATTTTCTTGACGTAGGACGTCGTAGAGAATCGTAACGACAAATAGGCGTCGTGACACAAGATTCAATCGTGTCTTCTGGTGTAATGTGGCATAGTTCAGGACAACCGATTCCATGCCTGCGACGCTACAGGACACCGTCACAGAAAGTCTAGCATGTTCAATCTTTTTCTCGTCCTATACAACGTGTTCCGTCACGTGTGTGAGACGGACCATAAGAGCACATCATTTAGCCCTTCTGTTATCTCAGTGGGTGCTGCGTTTAATGTCAGGGTCAGGTAATCAACAAACAACCTGCATATTTACTGATGAGCTGGTCACGGGTGGATATGACCAGTCATTGACTATGCAAACTTTAATTACCTTTTCTAAAATATTAAGGTGTTTTAAGCAAGTTTATCTGACAGTCTGGCACAAATATGCCCACATCTCCATTCTCACAATGAGTTTCTGAGTTCTCGGGGCACCTGCAGGATTTTATTCAAAAGGTACGCTCATATCCAGCACCACCCGCCCCATCAGCCCTTTCTTATTTCAGTCTAAACAAACACTGATGCTGTCAAAGGCTACATTTACTCATTGCCCCGAGTGAGACAGAGAAAATGAAAGCATGTCATTGTATTTTAACAATTGAAATTAATAATTATATTAATTTATAATTAATATAATAATAATATAGCATTCATAATTAGGCTAATTTTAATAATTTTTTGTTGGTCAGTCATAGATAAACAAGAATAACATCTGAGGTGAACTGCTTAACCCAGTCCTGCTTCAGCACCAAAACACCAACTGGTTTGGTAAATAAAATAATAATCTAGTCTAAATAAGATTGAAGTGACATATTCACAGTTTCAGAGAAGCCCATATTAAACAGTTTTCATTGTTGGTGACAAAACCATCCATTGTGCCGGTCAATTGCGATTTAATTCATTTAATCAAGTATTATTTCTTTACATCTCCCACCATGCAAGTACATGCACACTTTAAAACACACAGACGCACACCTTTATTCTCATTCTCTCTTGCTTTGTCAATGTATGGTAGTGTTTACTGTTTAATAATCAATCTAAATTATTTTTAAAATAAATAAATAAGCAGCATTAATTCACGCCCTCTCATTGTTGGTACACACAGCCGTGCGGCTGCAGGCGCCACTGCTTTCATACTTTTTTTGTTAAATACATTGTAAAAGCCTGTCCTGCTTATTCAAATGTGTCATTAATAGTAAAAACAGTTTAATATAGGCTTCTCTGAAACTGTGAATATTTAACTTTAATTTTATTTAGGCTATTTAATTTAACAAACCAACACAATCTCACGGCAACTCGTGTTTTGGCGCTGAAGCATATAGCGCGCTTGTTTTGAAGCGCATCTCGAAGGTTATTCGTTACTCTTTTTTTTTAATCTAGTTGTTAACTGACCAACGAAAAATACAGAACAATTGAGATACAAATTATAGCTAATGAAATTCATTTCAAAAAGATATTTTTTCCAAGAAAAATATACAAATTATTATTTTTTGGGTTGTGCTTGTCCAACTGTTCAGTGATGATTTGTTCCGCTGCGTGGAAAATAAGGATTTAATGAATGCTTCACAGCTGCTGATGTGCTTTCATTTCATGTTCAGGCAAGAAAGTGTTTAATAGCAACATTGGCAGGAAAATATACATTTAGATTTCAAATAAATAAAGGAAACATAAAAGTTTGATCCTATCCATGTCATAACGAATGCCTTTAATGTAGTTATTAGTCGTCAGCCAGCATCAGTGTTTATTGAGACTGAAATAAGATAAAAAAAAATTAAATTGCGATAAGAAATGTTATGATAGCAACACTGCTTTGGGAAATAATGCTCGTCGTAGACGTCACGGGATGACTGATCGTGGAGGATCGTGTAGTCTGGCACATCTGTAACCTACCACGAGTCAAGATTTTATCAAGAAAAAAACGCATAATCTGACATAATGACTTTCATAACCGACAATAAAAATCATATGATCTGACCGGGGCTTACGTAAATGATTAAAAAACTATTCAAATTAAAATGTGTATATCTTATTATTTAGGCAAATGATAATAATAATAATAATAATAATAATAACTTTATTTACTCAACTTCATCCTTCACTCAACTAAATCCAATACATGACAATAAAAGGCTCAGTTATATTCAAAATAGAAAATAAACGACTTCATTTCTATTTATTTGAAGATACACAAATGAAACCGCATCAAATGAACAATAAATCATTGCAATCTTGTCTAAAATAAATTCATGGTACAGTTTAAACATCACTGAATAACATTGAAATATGTCATATTATATTAAATTATTATATTGTTGTTGTTTTATTCAATTTTATGATATATTTTGACACATCTGTTATTTAGCAATGTTTAAACTTTACAGTCATTCTATTTTTTTAGATAAGATTGCTAAGATTTATTGTTTATTTGACACTGAGCATTTAATTGTCATCTATGAGAGATTTATAAAGTCACGAAACTGCATGAAGTTGAATTAATAAAGCATTTATTAACATACAGAATAACTAATATAAATGTTAATTTGAATAGATTATTAATTCTTTATTTACTAATTATTAATAATCTTAAAAACCACCAACTATTCTTAAATAACTAGTTGTAAGTAATGTAATACTTACTTTAGTAATGAAAAAGTAATCATTAACTAAATTTGAGAACATAATCATTAAGCACAATATACATCTGCTTAAGTCATGAATACAGTGTTTGTAGCTGTATGTAGAAACTGCTCAGTAATGTCTATTAATGTAGAGTTAGTGCTTTAAAGTTAATGAATGAGCTATTTGCTAATGCTTAATAAATGATTTATAGCGTGTAGTTATTATAGTACTTATATACGCTTAACTAAATGTGTACGCAGACATGCAAGAGTTATGTGGAAGCTTGTTATACCCAATGAGAACCGGTTTTGAGAATTCATGTTGGTTTTAATTTTTTTAAGACAAGCAAGAGAGTTTTATGCAACAGTCATGAGATGTTAGAAGTTATAAATGTGTTCATGAATTGTGTTTTTACTATCAAAGTTTATGTGAAAATTCTTTATAATAAATAAATCATTTATTGATTTATAAATTCTGGACCATTTTCTGTTTTCTATTCAAATTACATTTTTGGTATAAACTGACCTGCTCTTTAAATAAAAGATCTAAAGCAGTTTACTGTAAAATAGTTGATAGAGGTTTAAAAATTGATATTAGAATGGTGCTGATCTGGTCCTTACTTTGACTATAAACCGGTAATGTGTGTGTTGATCTGGTCCTTACTTTGACT
>CAIGQQ010017594.1:0-10053 GCA_903798035.1 Danio albolineatus | reverse complement strand
CAAAGATTTGGCGATCACTGCAACATTTTAGTATTTAATTATTTAATATTTCTTCAATATTGCAGTTTGAGTTGGTGAGTTTAGTTTACATTAATTATATTAGAATGTTTCAGGATACTGGTTTAAAACTCTAAATCAGCAATCTGCATAATCAGAGAAAAGTATTCATGAGGTCTGTACAGTTCATCTATAACTGTAAATATAGTGCGTGTGTGTATATAGTGTAGTAAAGTATAGTGCATATCATAAATGAAAATTATTAATTCAACTTCATATAAATGTTAATTTAATAACAAGCAGTGTGCAAAGTGTGAGTCGTTTTAATTCAAACTATATGCTTTTAGTTGCTTTTAATTGTCATTGAGTCTACTTCATTTTTTAAAACATTTTGTTATGTATTG
This sequence comes from Danio albolineatus, assembly GCA_903798035.1. Taxonomy (NCBI): domain Eukaryota; kingdom Metazoa; phylum Chordata; class Actinopteri; order Cypriniformes; family Danionidae; genus Danio; species Danio albolineatus. The sequence goes on along the minus strand of CAIGQQ010017594.1, from coordinate 9,652 downwards.
TTATTCCAAAATGGATACATTTTATTATGTTCCTCAAAATTCGAGAAACGGCGCCACGGTGGCCTAGTGGGTAGCATGTTCGCCTCACAGCAAGAAGGTTGCTGGTTCGAGCCTCGGCTGGGTCAGTTGGCATTTCTGTGTGGAGTTTGCATGTTCTCCCCGTGGTTGTGTGGGTTTCCTCCGGGTGCTCCGGTTTCCCCCACAAGTCCAAAGACATGCGGTACAGGTGAATTGGGTAAGCTAAATTGTCCGTAGTGTATGTGTGTGAATGAGAATGTGTGGATGTTTCCCAGAGATGGGTTGTGGCTGGAAGGGCATCCGCTGCGTAAAAATATGCTGGATAAGTTGGCGGATCATTCCGCTGTGGTGACCCCCGATTAATAAAGGGACTAAGCCGAAAAGAAAATGAATGAATGAATGAAAATTCGAGAAACAAAATTCTTTAAGGACAATGTGAAAGAAATTAGCTTGAAATCTTTGGAAATCACATGTAGAGTGTTTCTCAATCAACTCCCTAGCACCCTAGGTCATGGATCAGTAGCTTACATCCATGAATTCAGGCACTGGTAAGGACAGTGATGAGCTCAGTACATTAAAACCAAAAGTACATTATAGTTAAATAACTTGAGTATTTTTTATAGAAGTAACATTTCAACCATTTATAAATGTTTGCTAGATAGTTCTTAACCTTTCTAGCGATGTTAGTTCATGTTAAATATAATAAATAACAGTTATTGTTTTTTTAGAAAAAACATCTCTTATTTGTTGTTGTTGTTTGATGATTTGGTTCGGAAGATTCACGTTTCAAACTTCCAAAGTTGCATTAAAGGCACATAATGCTCATTGATTCACTCAGATTTTCACAGTGCATTTTAGGTTTTTCCAGAGCACAAACGGTTCAATGCGCTGGAAGAAATTTTCGATTGAGACAGCCTTAAAATGGCCGACACCCTGATCAGTGCCCTGACTAATGCTCAAGGGAGCTGATTGAGACGCATCCCTTTTCACAGCCAAGACAATCAAAACTGAGCTCAGGTAAATCCTGGTTCCACTTATCAAGCTTGAAATGTTTCTACAGCCACAGAAGTCCACCTGTTGTAAATTTAGTTAAATGGACATGATTTGGAAAGGCACACACTTTTCTATAAAGGGTCCCTCCATAAACAGTTCATGTCAGAGCACAAACCAAGCCAAGAAGACAAACAGATTATCTGTAGACCTCAGACACAGGATTGGACTGAGGCACAGATTTGGTGGAAGGGTACAGAAACATTTCTGCTGCACTGAATGTCCCAATGAGCTGAGTGGTTTCCAATATCCATCTTCCTAGATTGGCCAAATTGAGCGATGATCACTCTCAAAAGAGCTCCAGTATTTTCCTGTAGAGTGAACAGAAGTTTCCAGAAAGAATAATTATCTCTGCTGCACCCCACCAATCAGCCTTGAGTTTTCCAAAAGGCTCAAGGTTTATCAGAACACACTGTCGTTAAGAAACCAGGCACCGCTCAACTCCTGTCCAATGCCATCCCTACAGTGAAGCATGGTGGGGGCTGCATCATGCTGTGAGAATGTTTTTTCAGTGACAGAACCTTGGAGACCTTAATTGTTGGAAATATGAATGTAGCAATGTATAGGGAAATTGTTGATGAAAACCTGCTCAAGAGAGCTCTGGAACTCAGAATGGGGCAACAGTTCATCTTTCAACTGGACAATGACCCTGAATACAAAGGAATGGCTACAGGAGACTCTGTCAATGTCTTTGAGTGACATAGCCAGAGCCCAGACTTATACCCAATTGAACATCTCTGGAGGTAAATGAAAATGGTTGTGCACCAATCATGGAGATTGAGAGGAACTGCAAAGAGGAATGGGAGAAACTGGCCAAAAATAGATGCAGCAAACTCACTGCATCATTCTTAACAGGACCCGAGGCTTTAATTGGTGCCAAAGTTGCCTCAACAAAGTATTGCGCAAAGGTTGCGAAAGCATATTTGCATTTGATTTCAAACAAACCTTCACAGTGATATTATGGGTGATATATTTTTGTAGAATTGAGTAAAATAATGGATGTAATTCAAAATGTGAAGAAATTGAAGAGTTAATGAATACTTTTGCAGTTTATAATTGTGTAATAATTCTTCTTTAAGGCCACGCTGTTTGGTGATTTGAGTGGGCAGGAGATCAAAACAATGGTTTCCACTACAGAACTACAGAAGACGAAGGGAACTGTAAGAGAACATCTGAAATACTTCATATAGTCTGAAACCTCATCAAATGTTTTTAAAGTGTTTTGAGGATTTGTGTGTGTTTGTAGTTCCTTCACAAGTTAACAGCACGAGCGATCATCAGAGACTATGAAGATGGCATTCTAGGCAACAGTGAGGCAGAACATGAGGTACAATATTTGGCTGCATGTTTCTGTTTCAATATAACCAGCAAACTTTCTATCAGCAAAACTTAATTTGCTGTCTTTTTTCTCTATCAGGAGAAGAAAGCAGAGCTGAAGTCCTTCATCATTGAGCTCAGTAAAGAGTTCTCCATCTTGTCTCAGTTCACAAGCTTTGTCGCCATCGAAGAGCGGGTATGATTACTTTTACAAGGATTGAATATTTGTCAATTTTCGCTAGTTATCTTAAGGCTAAAATAGTTTATATCTTATCAATTTAGTAGGAGATCATAAAAAATAAAGGGCATTTCTGTTATGGTGAATGTGACAATGACAACGGAGGCGAGGATCCAATTGCAGATATTTATTAAAAGTCAGTATAGCGGTGGTCAATCAGGGGCAAACAGATATAGGAAATCAAAATCATAGTCGTAAACAGGCATAAGGTCAAAAGGCTGGCGGCAGGCTAGGAATATCAAATAACGAGGCTAAGGTCAAAAACACAGACAAACAGGATCAAAGAAAACACGTTGTATGTCACAGAACAGATAACGATACTTCAGCAGTGACTGAGTGTGTATGTGCTGCTTTTGTAGTGAGTGTAATCAGTCTTGACGGTCCTCCGGTGGTGTGTATGCAATCATTCGTGATATGGAGCAGGAGTGTGTGTGTGCGCGCTGCATGACTGGAGTTGTAGTTCTTAAACCGATCTGTAGTTCACAGAAGAGATGTCAGCGATCTCCACAGTCAGAGATCGCTGGTGATCGTGACAATTTCAGCCCTAAATTTTGCAAGTTAACTTAATGCTCTAAGAGTATTAAACAAATTGTTTTAGTTCTAACTTTCACTAACTCCTAGTCTGGAGATTTTCCAAATCTAGTAGTAAAGGGGACTCTTTTGTCACTAAGGCTACGTTCACACTGCAGGCAAATGCAGCCCGAATTTGATTTTTTGCTCACATGTGACACAGATCTGTTTTTGTCTTGACAGTGTGAGCAGCCTAAACCACATGGAATCTGATCTTTTTAATTAGATTTGTGCCGCTTTCATATGTGGTATTAAATCAGACACATATCTGATGTTTTGCAATGCAACCACAGTTGAACGATTATGTATAGGATTTCATGTGACTTTTATACAATCTTTGAGCGACATGCTTCATCATTCAGTGCTGCAAACATCTACTCCTCAGCAACATTGTAGAACGGCACACAGGGCAATTACTTTACCACAGAAAGTTGGTTGTTCATTTTGAAAAGAGTTGAAGGCAATGGTGCTTGTTAGCCAATATGGTTAACAGTTGGGGCACGGGTCGATCACGAACCTGAAGAACATCAGGGGTTGTTGCAGATAGAGATTGTGGATACATTGAACTTTCCTCCAATAGAAAAAAAGGGTGGGTGCCTTCTGCATCTGCCTGTTGTTTATAACGGAGTAAAATGAAATAATTATGCAAACAGAGATAAACCAACACCACCAGTTCAGTCTGCGGCTGCTCTTTAACCCTTGTTGAGTTCACTACACCAGTGGTCAGAAAGACACGCACTGCAGTTGTCATAAATCCCAAATGATCAGTGTTTTCAATCACAAGTGACTCATTTTAGGTTTCAAATGCCAAAATACACATACAGTAGTAAAAGCAGAACAACCCTTTACAGTTCATAAAATACACCATGGTTGTCTGTGAAAAGGGCAATAATGATATTAAGTATAATCTGACAACGTGCTTACTTCTGTCACGATCAGAGGAAGGAGAGGGAGTCAAGCGTAGAAAACAGTACATTTATTTACTGAGGTACGGTTGACACAAGATGAAGGCTCAGGTTAGAGGAAGGCTTAGGAATTCAAACAGTGGAGAGTAAGTACAAAGTCACTTCCCTGAGTGGAGCACAAGATGAAGGTTGCTGATAAGGAGCACAGGAGGGTATTCAGGATGAGGTGCAGAGCAGGCTGGGTGGATCGTGTCCATATGTGATACTCGACGGTGTGTGCGCTTATGAAGGAGTGTCCGGAGTGGTATCAGGTGTAGAGTCAATAATCAGGGGATTGTGCACGGCTGGAGGACGGTCTGGGTGATTGTGAGTGATCAGAGGGTGAGTGGTGAGCTGGGGACGTGACAACCTCATACGTTTACACATTGTGTGCATAATTAGACATTTTGTGCTGTGCGTAGCTGTACTTTAGCGCATGCGAGTCAGTTTAGGACCATGATCCGTTCACACTGGAAATCTGATATTGGCCACATTTATAACAACAGTGTGAACAGTAATGCAGAGAAATCAGATCTGAGAAAAAAATCTGATTCAAGCACTAAGCCTTGCAGTATAAACGTACCTAAGACTAAATCACAACTATCATATATCAAATTATCTATTGCCTTTGCTGCTTGACAAAAGTGAGAAAACTGCCTTTATTTGCACACAAATGTTTTTACATTTTCTTTTACATTTTCAAAAAGCATTGAAACAATATCATGTAGCATTAGAAGAATCCGTTTTGATGTCTAAATGTCTAAAACAAGCAACATGTTTAAAAGAAATGTCCATCACATATCTTTTAATCTAAGATTCTCCTCAAGAATGGATTAAAAAGCAGCTGCAGTCTTAGACAAGGGTGCAGTGACCGGAAAGCTCATTAGCCTTTAAAGAGATTTGAAGCAAAACACCTAGGTGTGGAGTAAAAAAGGTATTTGCACTACCATTGAGAAGCTTAACCAAAGTAAATTATAGACTTTTCATCACTTTTAAGCAGTTCATAGAGTCAAATACAACTTGCGTTCATTAACTATTGCTATCTTTTGAATTTACCAAACATCTTTTGCTAAACACACGCACTTTATTGAAAAATGACGCTCACCCCCCTCTAATAAGGTAATAACAGCTCCTGTTTTCTAGATTTAAAGGAAGACCACAAAGTAAAATAATGCATTAATACTTTTATTCAAGACCAGAGACGTTCATGTAGACATATGTGCCTCGTGTTTATTTGGTTTAAAATAGGTCCAAAGATTATAATGGCAATATTTTGGAATTTGCAACTAACCAAGAAAGGTACCTGATGAATAAATTCTCAATGTCATTTGCTCTTTGCAGGAGCTGAATGAGCTTGATGCTGGATTCACAGATATTCCTAAACTCATATCAGAGGAGGATGTGGACATTCTGCCATACATGGTCTGGACTGAAGATGACCTGGATTCATTTTTCTCAGCGGAGAGAAGCAGAGAACAGATTATCAGATGTCTCTCAATAAGTGACGAATTGGTAACAACGAAAGCATCTATTTGAGCTCTTGTCATGTCGTTTAGCAGTACATAACACGTTCAAAACAATTCATCTTCATTTTTATGCCCCCCCAGATGGAATGTGGAGAAGATTATGAAATAGTTGGAGCTTTATGTGACCGTGATGTGGATTTTTCCACTTTAGAGCCCATCCAGCTGCCTTCTCCTCCTCCTCAACCTGATGGCTTGCTTAAACCTCAAAACTTGTATCTGACCTGGGACGCAGCTGAAATTCAGGCCCTACCGTCTTTCCAAAGTCTCAAACCTCCACCTCAAGATGCAGCAGTGCCTTTGCCCGCTTATTTATCAGCTAGTTATTCTCCTTCTAGTCCCAGTTATTCTTCTCTTACTCCCAGTTATTCTCCTTCTAGTCCCTGTTATTCTACTCTTACTCCCAGTTATTCTCCTTCTAGTCCCAGTTATTATCCTCTTACTCCCAGCTATTCTCCTCCTTGTTCCAGTTATATTCCTTGTAGTCTCAGCAGAATTGTTCCTAGTTCCAGTGTGCTCATGAGGGAAACTGATGCCCTAGAGATCAGAAACAAGCCTGAAATGTTGCGTAAACAAAAAGCTCCTCAACAGCAAAAAGTTCTGAAACATTTGAAAAAAACACTGCAACAAACAGATGGTACAGGTACATTGACTCTGATTGATGAGGTTTCCCCTGTGATCATGGTTTATATGGATTCTTTTCTATCCTCTATTGCATTTCTCATGAAGATACTCGAAGAAAAGACGCAAGACTGTGCAGCATGATATCTCTCCTTAGGCCACCGGCAAAGAAGGCAAAATCTGATACTGTTGATTGGAACAAGCTGTTTGATCTTCAGCATGAGGTGTTTGCACTTGATTTAATGCTCTTGGTTATATACAGTGTGGAACTTTGCTTGTGACTGGGATCAAATTGGTTATGTCTGGATACAGGATGGATACTGGGAGTGCACTGGCAGGATGAGCAGATTTTTCAAGCTGGATGTTGACTATTTTGCCAACGTCTACCTTAAGGAGAAAGGCATCCGATCCTTAGGTAAGAAGATTACCTTTTTAAAAATTTGGTGACATTGACATACGTACACATTTTTGTAATATAATTTTATCTCCATCATAATCAGTTTAGATAATAGTGATTACAATTTTGACTAAAATAACTAATTATGATTTAGATTTTTTATACAGTGGTGTGGAAAGTGTTTGCCCCCTTACTGATTTCTTTCTTTCTTTCTTTCTTTCTTTCTTTCTTTCTTTCCTTTTTTTTGCATTTATTGTTTGGCACATTTTAATGTTTCAGGTCATCAAACTAATGATAATATTTATCACAGATAACTCAAGCAAACACCTGATGCAGTTTTGAAACTAATTTTTTTAAAATTACTCTCTCCCCTGTTAAAACGTCAACATAGGCTCATTCTGACACGTAGCCCTATATATATTTATTTCTGGAGTTTGTGAAGTATGTCCCATGAGCTGAGTTTTTTTTTTGTTGTTCTTTTGTTTTTTTGTTTTTGTTCTCACAAATCCACCAAAGTGACCAAAATCCAACGTCGAGTCAACATCTTAAACCAGGGGTGTCCAAAGTTTTTGGGCCGAGGGCCAGATGCAAAAAACAAAATGTTGTCCTGGGCCAAATTTTACAATTTCATAGACACGCACGCACGCACGCACGCACGCACGCACGCACGCACGCACACACACACACACACACACACACACACACACACACACACACATATATATATATATATATATATGGGCCAGTTGGCATTTCTGTGTGGAGTTTGCATGTTCTCCCCGTGGTTGCGTGGGTTTCCTCCGGGTGCTCCGGTTTCCCCCACAGTCCAAAGACATGCGGTACAGGCTGGAAGGGCATCCGCTGCGTAAAACAAATGCCGGATAAGTTGGCAGTTCATTCCGCTGTGGCGACCCCGGATTAATAAAGGGACTAAGCCGAAAAGAAAATGAATGAATGAATATATATATATATATATATATATATATATATATATGTGTGTGTATTATTTTAAAATCATAATATATATTTTGACATTTTAAAATCATAATATATATTTTACTCACCATAAACTCTGTTAATGTGAACAGTGACGTTGTTTCATCAAGGGAAATTTGGATGAATTCAAACTCTTGTAAAACTCGGACATTTCCCACACTCACTGTGGATTTTCCTTCTTGGTTGCGCCATGGCTCACCAAAACGTGGATATCAATTATGTTTACTTTAGTGTGGTCTAATTGAAGGCGCGTGATAGCAACACCAGGTGGTTATTTATTGAATTACATCTATTTTTCTACAGCGGGCCAGATTCTATTAATATTTATAAAAAGCCTTGCGGGCCGCCACTAAACTGATTGCGGGCCGCAGGTGGCCCGCGGGCCGTAGTTTGGACACCCCTGTCTTAAACCAACGTCATATTGATGGCGTCAACCTGATTTTCATTTTCGGACAAAATGCAGCGCCCCCATGATGTTAGGGTACAACATCAATCTGACGTCATGTTGACGTCATGTGCCTGCTGGGTGTTTAAGGCCATTTCAGTCATCATACAGTAAACATCTGTCAACTTCTCATCAGTGACAGGCATCTAAACAGTCTCTGGGTCAATGCGTGTAAAGATTTTCAACATCTTCTTGGATACCTTTATTGCTTCCAAACAGTAATAACAGCAATTATAAATCGCCCATGTCTTGAGGTAGTTCATCATGAGGCAATTTATCGATTTAATCGGACAGGGATCACAAGACTGATTCTTCTAATCCCCATAGACAAGAAATAATAAAGTAGTAACTGCAGGTTAAAGGAAAGTAGTGGATTAAAAGTACCGATACTGCACTAAAAATGTACTCAAGGGAAAGTAAAAGTACACGTTTTTGAAACTACTTAGTAAAGTACAATTCCTGAGAAAAACTACTCAATTACAGTCATTTGAGTATTTGTAATTAGTTACTTTACACCACTGACTTTTCACATGATGTACAGGAGCTGCTCATATAATTGGTCAAATAATTCTTCAAAAGGTTAATTTCACAAATTCCATTCAAAAAATGAAACTTGTATAATGTATACATTCATTCCAAACAGACTGATATAGACTATTTTGAGGAATGTAAACCGTAACAATGATCCTAACGTATTTCCTGTTTTACATTTTTAATTTCCAAAGCTTCCGAGAATCCCAAAAGATCCACATATTGCTGTGTGTAAGAAACTGTTTGACGACAAGCTGGAAATGTTCACATGCCAATAACATCGCCACATTGAAATGGTCTGTATTTCAAGCGTTTATTTCTTTTCATTTTGATGATTCTGATGATTTTGATAAAGACTAATGAAAACCCCAAATTCAGTATCTCAGAAAATTTGAATATCTCTTAAGACCAATACAAAGAAAGGATTTTTAAAAGTTTGACTATGAAAAGTATGAGCATGCACAGCATTCAATAGTCAGTTGGTGACTCCTTTTGCCTGAATTACTGCAGCAATCATATTGTCATCATATCAGTCTGTGTGGAATGAATGAATGAATACATTATACAAGTTTCACTTCTTGAATGAAATTAGTGAAATAAATCAACTATATGACCAGCATCTGTACTGTAAATGCATGATCACTTGCATAAAATGAACTATTTTATTCAAAAGGCACTAAATCTAATTGCTTTAGATAATTTTTAATGCTCCACAGATAAGCAAAAGTGGATAATAATACATATGCAAGTTCAAACAGAATAAATCCTGCATTGTGAACTCATTGGAAATAAAGGCTCAGATTCATGAAGTAAATTTAAATGATGGCATTTTGCTTTTACATTTACTCAGCATTTTGAACCATAAAAAACACTATTTTTCAGGAATGTTTTGTGTGTTTAACTCTTGAGTCAGTCAAATGTTTGTGTGTCAGGTGAGAAGGCTCATTCTGATATACTGAGGCTGCTGGCGACTCTGCTGGTGCTGCAGCTGATCCGGGTGAA
>CAIGQQ010017587.1:0-14580 GCA_903798035.1 Danio albolineatus | reverse complement strand
TTCATTAAGATAAGAGACCATGCTGTTAGTTTTGTCATTTGGCTAATAGATGGACTTCTACACGGGCGCCACGGTGGCCGAGTGGTTAGCACGTTCACCTCACAGCAAGAAGGTCGCTGGTTCGATCCCCGGCTGGGCCAGTTGGCATTTCTGTGTGGAGTTTGCATGTTCTCCCCGTGGTTGCGTGGGTTTCCTCCGGGTGCTCCGGTTTCCCCCACAGTCCAAAGACATGCGGTACAGGTGAATTGGGTAAGCTAAATTGTCCATAGTGTATGTGTGTGAATGACAATGTGTGGATGTGTTTCCCAGAGATGGGTTGTGGCTGGAAGGGCATCCGCTGCGTAAAACAAATGCTGGATAAGTTGGCGGTTAATTCCGCTGTGGTGACCCCGGATTAATAAAGGGACTAAGCCGAAAAGAAAATGAATGAATGAATGAATGGACTTCTACACTTTCAAATCTGTGTCTTATCAATATGACTAAAATGTAAAATTATGTAAGAAACTCTGAAAACTGGACTGACAGTTTCAATTTACTATAACTTCTATGTTAAGTGTCTTTGACACAATTTACATTGTAATAGCACTAGATAAATAAAGATTAATTAAACTGAATCTGTTTAAATGTGTACACGTTAATGGACCAAACAAAACATGATCTGATTTATTTTACATTTAATTTGCCTCAAAATTACAGTGTGTGTAGCCAATGTTTCCAGTGTCTTTTCACTTTTCAGCTTTTGATGAGAGTTTTTAAGACTTAATGAAAACTAATGTTTTATTTATTTATTTCAGACCTAATTGAAGAGAATGAGGGGAGTAAAGAGGAGGAACATCATGTCAAAATTGAGGAAAAAACTCATTTACAGACTGATGGTATTTTGAAAAGAAGAGACAAGAATCGCTTCACCTGCACTCAGTGTGGAAAGAGTTTTGGAAGAAAAAGCTATATTAAGATTCACATGAGGGTCCACACTGGAGAGAAACCATTCACATGCACTCAGTGTGGAAAGAGTTTCAACCGTTCTGGAAACCTTAATGAACACATGAGGATCCACACAGGAAAGAAACCATTCACATGCACTCAGTGTGGGAACAATTTCAGCCAATCATCATCCCTTAATCAACACATGATGATCCACACTGGAGAGAAACCTTTCACATGCACTCAGTGTGGGAAGAGTTTCATCCACTCATCATCCCTTAATCTACACATGAGGATCCACACTGGAGAGAAACCTTTCACATGCACTCAGTGTGGGAAGAGTTTCAGCCAATCTTCACACCTTAATGAACACATGAAGATCCACACTGGTGTGAAAGAGTATATGTGCTTTGTGTGTGAGGAGACATTTATTACAGCTCAAAAATTGAAACTGCACCAGACGATTCACACTGGAGAGACAGTACAAGTGTTCACAATGTAACAAGAAGTTTAATCAGTTAACACATCTGAAAACACAAGAGGATTCACACTGGAGAGAAACCGTACAGATCTGATCAGTGTCTACAGAGTTTGGCTCATTCGGCGCAGCTTAAGAAACACATGGACAAAAAGTTGCACACATGACATGAATGCAGCAAAACATTTTCTCATGTGCAAAGGATGTTTCATGTCTGAATAATGTTTGAAAAGGCTAAGTGACGGTATACTGTTTTCCAACACTCCTACACTGCAGTCGTTGGGGTTGTAAATGTGTTGCGCTCCTTGCTTTACTGTAAACACAATGATGGCGGCTGAGAGAAGAACAGTTTCATAAACATCTGGCAAACAGCACCTCTGTGGTTTAAAATCTCTTTGCAAGTGATTGTTCAGGTGCGGATACATCTGTACTCCACTCTCCAGTGTATTCATGTAGCTAGTGTTGTTTTGGATGATGTTCTCTGTCTGACTCCTTAAATAAGAAACAAATCACTGGGAAGACACCGCACATCAAAGAAGGTGGAGCTCCAGCAGGTTAGTTTACAGTATACCAGGGCCTCAAGTGTAGAAAGCCCATTCAATTGTCCTGTGTTGTAGCTTTTATTAGTAAAGTTTCTTTACTTTTAGGTTCAAGATTCTTTCTAGTTTACTACATTTACTTTTTTGAGTAGAATACAAACTTGATGAATATTTTATGATTTAGGCAGAGCGAGAGGTGATAAGTTTTACAATATTAATACACCGTGATGATCCCAAGACTCCAGATTGTAGTATGTGGTAAATCCTGAGTGGATGCCTGCATTACTCTTCAATGGGGATATAAAAGTTGTTGTGCTAGCTACCTCAGGACGCTGTGGCTACTCAGGAGTCCTTATGTCAAGACCTGCCATCTCATTGACTCTTTAACCTTATGGTTTTGCATTACTTATATCATGTAGTTAAAGTGTTGTTGTGATTATATCCTAAGTTCTTTATCTTCATTATTATCCCTAGACATTTGTTGCTTTGATTTATTGTTCTATGAGTTACATTTTACAATAAATAATTTGCATTCAGGCTATTTTGTTGGTTCATCTCTCTTTTATGTTGCAACTCAAACAAGCGGGTCATAACACTTTGTAAAATGTGTCCTGTTGTATCCGAGATCTTGTCCTTTCAGTCATGACCATAGGTGAAAGTAGGAACCTAGATTGAGCAGTAAATTGAGAACATTGTTTTTCGTCTCAGCTCCTTCACCACAACAGACAATCACATTAACTGCATTACTGCTGCCGCTGCACTGATCCATCTTTTTAATCTCACATTCCATTCCTCTTAAAAAAAACGCAGATACTTGAACTCGATTTGAGGTAAGGACTCTCCTCCAAACTAGAGATGGTCACCATTTTACAGTTTAGCACCATGGTTTCTGACTTAGTGGAAGGGGCACTTGGCCGGCAGTTAGCTCTCTGCAACTCTCACATGGTCACCCACTGAAACTAAGCAGCCTTACCTAAAATTCTATCAGTAAAAATTATTATATTTTTCAGATCAGCCTCAAAAATAACACATTTACAAAATAAAATGAATAAATAGATAGATGGATAGACATTGTAGTGTTGGAAGGGGAAGCAGGATGGCTTGTTCAACCATAAACCAAGATGGAGCTCTCTTAAGAGGGATGGACCAGTGTGCGAGATGTTTTAGACTGAAGGCGTAATAATGAAAAAAAAAAAAGGTTTAGGAAGCCTCAACCCTTTTTTTATCAACTGACTATTACTATGTACTGCTATGTAACCTTGGCTGCTTATTGGTCCAGAGAAATTAATTGACAAAATTATCAAACTGTTTTAAATATTGTAAAGAAATATGTACAGGCATATACTGAAGTAGAGAAGAAACTTTAGGAAGGCAATTCATTTTGAGTATGATAGTCTGTTATTTTGAGCACCTCAGAGCAGTGGTTCTCGTGGTGGTGCTTGAGCAAAATAAGTTGATAACCGTCCCAAATTAAATTTAGTTCTTATTACTAGATCTTAGAATCACACCTGAGAAACCACAAAAGCAGAGATTTGCCTTCTCTTTAACAGACTGTGCTAAAATATCTTTTTAATATCTGTGGTATCAAATTTTTTTTTTTTTTTTGAGACTGAGAATCTTACATTTGAGAATCTTACATTTACATTTAGTTGGGAATGGGAAGACATTCCTTCAGCATGATTTATAGCCCAGATTGGAGGCTCCTGGAGGGGATGTAGGCCTTCAGCAATAGATGAGGTAAGAGGGTGCAAAGCCAGTTATTTGAACTTGATACGAGCCTCGAGTGGTAACCAATGCAGGGAGATAAAGAGAGGAGTTACATGGGCTCTTATTGAAGACCAGATGAGCTGCAGCATTCTGGAGCATCTGTAGAGGATTAAGGGTGCAGCATGGGAGTCCAGCTTGAAGAGCACTGTACACTGAAAAAAAATACTGTAAATTTACAGGGAAATTTAACAGTACTAGACTGTTTTCTGAAATTACAGTTCATTACCGTAAAAAAAAAAGTGCAGCTTGCCATATTGATTTGAATCAGGTGCAAGTGAATACGAGCTGGTCTCCGTGGAAGATTACCTCACAAGTGAAAGCTCTTTTACAGGTAAGCTGCAAATGGAATGTATTTTGTTCTTTTTTATGTAACAGTTAACAAATCAAAAATAAGTGTGTGTACCTTTAAGTGCAAATTACTTTGTGACCAGCCAGGAAGGCGCACGTACTGCGTTAACAACGGACATGTCATTACATGTCTTGTAGTGGGAAACAGTCGCATTTCTTCATATCTTAGCTACCTGTACATGTTGAAATCTCAAGTAAGTTCGTTTTGTTTGACCTTGTAAAATGTTTAATGTGTGAACAACTTTATTTTGGCTGACATTAATGATGCATGCTGTTTACGATATGATTTGAATGAGTGTTTTTAACAGATGATAGATATTAACCTTCTATTGTGGGACGTCCATTGGCGCAAAAAGGGGGTATGCAGTCTATGCGGCGCATAGGGGCGCCACACATAGGGGGGCGCCATTGTGCCAAAACTATTTTTGAAATTATCTTTATTAAAAGTTTCAAATAATAAAAATAAATAAATATTTTTGGTTAAAAATGTTTATCCAGCATTTTATATGAATAAAATATTGTATTTGATTAAATAAAAAATTATACCACCCCTTCCCTTTCCATTCACCATTTGATTGATCCGTTGCTTAGTTACAGTCAGATGTTCAAAATGGAAAGAAGAGTGAAGAGATGTGGAGCGCAAAATATAAAACGAAAAAAAGAACAAACAATGCCTTAAAATGAAAACTGCCGTGACAAATGAGATAATACGAGATGGTAAGCTTAACCCTCACTATCATTGCCATACTTTTAATCAACTTGTTTTTGGGAGCGAAGGGCGCCATATCATTAATTATTCATTATCGCCACCCAGTCACTGCATGGGCTTTTACCATAGGCTTTTACTTAACATAAATGCAGACGAGGTGGTTTTGTTCAGGCAGGGGGGCAGTGATGCACAGCCAAACCTGGACTGCGTCCGAAATCGCATACTTCCATCCTGTATAGTATGTGAAAAACGGTATAATTCTGGGCTAAAGCCAAGGGCTGGCGTATAAAGTTGACTTTATGATAAACGCTTGATATTCGTAAATTTATGGACCGTCAGCTTCAAAAGATAAAATTTGTATTCACTGCATTTAAGTGTTGATTAAACATTAAAGTTACTATAGTTATTTAGTGAAGAGCAGCAAATGAATCTCTGTTTGATCCACTGTTTTGTTTGATAGGTGTAACTTTAAGAACACAATGGGGGAAAAAAACATTAGTTTTGTTTATGCTCAATTAAGATAATATTAGTTGTGTTTAAAATCAAACATGTTCACATATTATTAAGTTTATTTGACTGTTCACACACCCAAATAAGTATACGCTTTCATTAATCTTCAAAAAGCCGTCTTTATCAGTACGGATAAAGACGCGTCCACTTATTTTCCACTTAATCTGTGGATTTATGCTGAATGATTTTAGGATTATCATAACTAAAAACTTTAAAAACTGAGTAAATATAAATTTACACACATCTACATGTTTTCTGCGCGCACAGATTCTGTGTGGGCCTACGGAATATATTTTAGACAAGACAGAAAATAATATTTGGATAAAAAAATTCCTCAACAAAAATTTTATATTATAACTATTCTTTACCCTGTTAAAACTGACACATAAACAAATAGTCAGAATATTTTCTGGAACTGAGATGTTCATTAATCATTCTATGAGGATCCATTTTTATAACATATACATGTTTTTATTAATTTATTATGTATATTATTGATACTTCAGGCCTTTTGGTAACTTATTTTTTTCTGCTTAAAACTAATTCAATTCAGTTAAAACAAAAAGTTTGCTCATGACATGGCAGTTTGTCTTTAATTTTACACTAAACAGTTTAGTCTTTTTTTATTGCATCTTGTGAGAAGTGTAATAGTTTCAGTCAATTGTTCATGCAAAGACAGACCTTACACCTCTCATAGTATGCATGTGTGAAGTGATTGCATTTTAAGTGTTTTTTGCCCTTTGGGACTCCCATTTCTATCATTTTGATTTAACAAAAGTACAAAAAGTACAAAACCAAGGCATGTCAAGGTGCTATAATCATTTAGTGAGGAAAATTGAAATACATTTTCACGAAATTGAGATGAAATTTGGGGTGGGATGAGATGTAAATCTTTGTAACTTAACATGTGTAGTGTACTTTTACTACATACTATTTCAGTTGTGTTTGGAACTATGACATGTTGATGAGACCTTTAACTTTAATTAATAATGATGCTAAATTGTTTGCTCATATTTTTGCCCAAAGGATCAAGTTATGTTATTAATATTAGATTAATTTTAGATCTAACTGATTATAAAGAATTAATAACTGATAATAGTTATATTTTATTTATAGATATATATAAAGCCTTTGACACTGTAAAACATACATTTTTAATTGATTTATTATGACTTTTTGGTTTTGGTCAGTACTTATACACATGATCGTTACAGTATTTGTTACGAAGAAAGTAATTAAATATGTTTGGCATGTTTTAGAATAACAAAGTCAGAATCACAAGTTGTAGCTGCAAATAACAAAACATAAATAATAATGACTTAGTCCTTTTGTTATACCCTAAACTGTCAATGTTTCCTGGGAGATACAACTCTTAAAATCATTAAATCATAAATCAAATATAAAAAAAGATCTGTTAAATGTTTTACTTAGGTCCAGATAATATATTTATAATGACATGAAATTAATTTTTGCTTGTCATTTTTCACTCCTGACTGTTTAAGGATTAGATATCTGGAATAGGAAGAACACAAAAACAAAACAAATAAATGTTCAAAATAATTAAATGTTGTCTGGGTTTTTGTTTGTCAGGTTTGGCTAAATGGTCCTTGGAACTTTAGAAAGAAGCATTTTTTTTTTCAGTTATAGTTTTGTTATTTTCAGACTGTAACTTTATAATCAATACAACAAAAAGCACATCTCTATATGAACACTTAAAACTTTAATCGTTACACTATCCAACTATGTGTGTTTTTATCTTTTCTAATTAAATGAACCTAAATTAATTTGCAATTGGGCTTTTGTATATCTGAAATAGTATGGTGAGTGTATCAGTTGTTTGTATATTTAAACTCACTTTCTGATACATTAACTTAGCTTTTATATTTACCTAAAAAATAAAATAAAAGTATATTTATGAACAGGACATTTACTAATCTGTAAGAGTTGACTTTTAATCTATTATTTGGCCATGTATCTTTTATCCCCTCTACTGGACACATCAGGAACAACAAGGTCGTAATACTGTCTGTGTCGTAAAACTGCCTAAAGTCTGCAATTACTTTTAGAAAGATCTTTACACACCGCTAATGTCAGCGATGGTCAGACACTAATGCAGGTCACACTAGTTAATCTACGTCATCGTTTCTCGAACACATTCTTTTTTAGAACTGCAGGTGCAGTGCGCGATTTCTGTGAAGCACTGTAGAAGATGATAATAATAATAATAATTCTCTTAAGGATTTAGGTCCCTGTAACGGTATATTTTGAGTATATAAAGAAGAGCACCTTTGATTCTCAGTTTGACTAACTTCTGTATGTTTGTATGTGTGCTGTAAACAGACGCAACTGAATGGAGGAGCTGCTGTTTTCTCGGATATAAAATATAATAACGCTTATAATTAATAACTGATTATAATTTCATGGTGTAAAAAACTCGTTACCTAGAAGTAAGAAAGGTCAAACGTGTCATGTATATTATGGTATAAAGAGAGATGTATTATCAATAAATGTATCCTTTATGCTGGAATCCTCTTTTTTCTTACAGTTTTATGACAGTTAACAAAAACAGTTTATAAAAAGTAAAGAATCACACATTATTATAATAGTACAAATGATATGCAATAATGTAGAATAAATTAATACATTATATCTGTTATTATTAATCAACAATAGCAAATTTTTCTAGTTTCTCTGTAACTCATTAATTGAAGGAAAACAGCTATATTCAAAAGTAAAACATTAACAAAAGCTAATACTTCTACAATAGCACTAACTCAAACAGTATCCTACTGTACAATGAAACTGAAAACACTAATGCAATGTTAACAAATGGTGAAGATGGAGTACTGAAGTGCTGAAAGACTTGTATGATGTATGGCAGCATGTTCTCTGATCTGTGATTGGGCGATGACTGATGTCTCATTTCAATAATAACTCAATCATTTCTCATAAATATGATCAGCTATGTTAAATCCTAGCCAGTGTACACTAAAAAAGGTTTGTCTGGTAATCTTCACACTACATATGATCAGATAAGTAGTTTATTAAGTATCCTGAACTGGTAAAGCTGGTCTTCTGCAGAGGAGAGGCGGGTTAAAGGTCAATACTTATACATGAGCTGCCAATTAAACAGCACAACTGGATGTCTTGGGAATCTTTTTGATTGCTCTGGCCTGAACTCCAGGATAACAGTTGATAAATTGACAGTTTATAAATCATTAAACAAGTCTCTTCTCATGCAGTCTAATACTAAGCGTTCATCCCCAAACACTCCAATAAATCTGCTAGAGCCTTTTGGAGTTACTTAGAAATAGATGAGCGTGGCCCTAAGGTTATTATAGTACTTATATGATACTATGATTTCACAGGCCATATTTTTAGGTTAGAAAAAAAAGTTCCCTGCTGGCTAACCATTATCAACAATGGCATTCAGTAACCTGTTAATTTCATATTGAAAAAAATAATAATATAATAATAATAATAATAATAATAGAGGCAAATTGATACTCCCGCCAAAATATCAGTTTCCTGCTCAGAAACCCGTGACATTGACTGTGGTGGTACATTTCATGCTGTGCAATACCTGCAAAAACACTTATTTCAGAAACCCTTCAAACAAACAAACAAACAAACAAACGTCACCAAGCCTACAGGTTGAAGTCTTAAAGGGACAGCTTACCCAAAAATTACAATTCTGTCATAATTTACTCACTTTTAACTTTTTCCAAAACTATTTTTGTTTTTTGGTCTGTTGAACAGAAAGAAGATATTTTGAAGAATGTTGGAAACTTGTAACCTTTGACCTCCACACTATGAAAAACAAATGGAAGTCAATAGTTACAGGTTTACAACATTACTCAGAATATCATTAAATAAATAAGCATGTTATGTTTCGGGTGCTGTACGGTGTAGCACTTTTGGCTACAGATGAACAACAGTAATACTTCATACATTCATATGGGTTATTTGATCAGTGAACGTTCTCTTTCTCCCTCTCCGGCACAAACACGCACACAAGTATTGTTTCAAAACACCATAGTAATTAGTAAAATATAGGAATAAATCTAAAACACTGTTTATGCTGTTACATATCCAAATAAATAAATTGAATTTAAAGAACATACAATCAATCAAACAGCACAGTGAGAAAAAACAAAGACATAAAAAGACAGCAGTACAAACATTTCTTAACCCTAATAGATTTATTACAATAGCAGTGACAGAAATAGTCAAGTAACATCACAAGAAACAATGTGTTAATAAAAAAACTACTAAACATGGCTGTATGTAAACATTTACTAATTGTTTTAATTTACTAATTGTCACTAAATGACACGTAATACCTAATAAAGTATTGATATGTTCTTATTCAACGCCATCACTTACTTCCACTGTTTTATATAGACTGAGACAAGCAAGTATAATACATCTGGAACATTTGTGTGTGTACCAGCTCATGTTGACACAACAGGAAATGAAACGGCTGACATAACTGTCAAAGATGCACTTAAATTAACATCACCTAATAGTCGAAAGGAAATGGAAAATGATAAAGTATTATGCTATCAAAGGTGGAAGGGAAAAGGAAAGACTTGTAATACATGAAGCCTTTTACTTAACAAACAAAACAACATTAGACAGAGTGAAGAACTGCAAAGTTTTAGAGGAGAGGATCAGACTAACAAGACTAAGAACAGGACACACTAAACTCAACTGAACTCTTCACATTAAGGGTGAGCATTGTGGAGACGACATAATTATCAAAAATATGCAGAGTAAAGGAAACTAGTAGAACATGTGCTATTAATGTGTCCTTGGTATGAGTTTTAATCAGAAGTGATTTTGAACTGTCTAAACTGCCTCTCAGACTGTCTTTGTTTCACCAGCAGGTCCTATTGTGCTGGAAAACAACTTTTCTTACAATTTCAGTCCTCATAAAACTTGTTTATGGAACAATCGCTTTGTTTTACATCAAAATAAGTCTTTATTTTATGAAAACTGGGTTAAATATAATTTTTCCTTCATTGGATATTATGGACAGCCATGGTGACATTCTTAATTACAATAACTTCTGCTTCAAACATGGTTCTGCTTGTCACCCTAAAGAGTTTTACACAATTATTAATGCTATTCCTAAAAACATCATAGTATTGATCAGAGGTTTTCTTTCACACTATTCTGTAATGTTTTCTCTTCCATCCCTGTTTTTTGCCCACTTTATGTCTAAGAGATCCAAAATGTAATCAGTTTTAAAGGAATATTCTTATTCAAAGGCTTCATCCTAATCAGCTCAGACCTCATTTTATTGTTAAAGAAAAAATAAGAACAAGTTACATTTCTTATACAATTCTGGCCAAAATGAAAGCGCTTCAGTTTAAAATGATTAATGATGTGTATCCATCAAAATAATTTCTGAGATTAATATTTGATACTGAGGATAACTCTTGTCAATGTTGTGAAAGTGATATTGAAACCACTGAGCAGATTTTCTACAATCGCACATACTCTGTTCATTTGGGCGAATACCTCATGTCAATATCCATGTAAACCCTTTTTGCTACAAAACAAGTTAAATCAGATGGTAAAGATTACTCTTAAAATATTTACCTTAACAATAAAAACCTAAAACTATATCCTATACACTCACCACTTGCAGACAGCACACAATATAATCTATCAGTGCACATGAGCAGTACAATATGTATTGCATACAAATAATAATTTGAATGAACAGATAGCTGAAGTGCTTCAGTACCTCTGTTGAGTCTGTTGAGTACTGAAATTAGCATGTAAGCTAACAAATCACTCATGTTCTCATTATCAATAGTGACACTGGGTTTCCCATACAGCGATTTATTTGTAGTAATGTGGGAGTTTTCACATGAGCGTATCTTTAAAGGCAACCAGTCGTCTACAGAAAGTTTAATCGTCTGCATAAGGAAAATTGTTTGTTTTCTCAAATTAGCTAATCAAAATAAATGTGTAGTGTTTAGAAACCAAAGTCTTCATTTGTTACCCACAACACATCAAGAGTTTATCAAGTCCAAATCTCATAATCTGACACAAATCTGATCTGTCGTAACTGGTAAATGGCAGTGTGTAGTCTGAACAGGGCTTTAGGGAGTCTGCATCTGTTGGTCACTGTCATTGCCTTATGGCAAGTTAACACCGCACAAGATTAGACTTTAGACTAGACGATTATACTTTCATTCACCAACAAGTTCTGTGAAATTGCATGGAAAAATTGGAGGCAAATCAGTGTTTGTTCATGCGAGTGACGATCAAACAATGTGAATGATCAAAAACACAATCTAAGGTTGTAGGACAGTGTTCCCTGCATCTGCCCAAATATTTTCTCCTCTAATCTTTCTAATTCTCTTTTCAGTGTTGACTATTTGATTGGTAAATTAAACAATTTGCAAGTGTGTAATGTACACAAATATTGTTTTCAAATATCGGTACATAATACAGTTGAAACACATGTCGAGTTATTTTGTGTTCTTGCAGCCGGACAGCAACCCTCACAACCTGGTACTTGGCTGTGACCCCTGATCTACACTATAAAAGTTGTCAAAATCTTCACCCCTCTTCAGTTATTGAGTTTAAATCTTCAGGTGTTTAAAGGGTTTCATCTTCAGTAACTTGATATGTATTCAAGATGAAGATAACTGAAGTAAGAAACTCTGGTTATTTACAGTGAGTTAGGAATCATCTATTTGGTAAATATGTGTTAGCTAATGCGTCATCAGCCGTGAACAATCATAAGCATGTGATCCTCTCGAAAGTAGTTTATAAATGAACTTCACTTAAATGAAGCCAAACTAAATGAAAAAGCTGTCGTTATGAATAAACCCATGTTTGTGTGGACAAGGACTCAATTTCAAGAACTCTGCTCTCCATTGTGAAGCTTCAGGTGAGCGCTGAGTCTTCTTTTATGTTTAAAGTCCTTTCCACACTCACTGCATCTAAAATTATCCTCTCCTGAGTGAATCTTCATGTGTCGCTTAATGGAGTCTTTGCGTGTAAGACTCTTTCCACACTGATCACATGTGAACACTATGGTTCCAGTGTGACCATTCATGTGGTTCATGAGGCTAGCGTTGGTTGTGAAGCTCTTTCCACACTGAGCACATGCAAACGGTTTCTCTCCGGTGTGAGTTCTCACGTGGTGTTTGAGTGAGCTTTTATGTGGGAAACTTCTACCACACTCTGTGCATGTGTAAGGTTTCTCTCCAGTGTGAATCCTCATGTGGATGTCAAGGTTTTGTTTTTTAAAAAAACTTTTCCCACACTGTGTGCAAGTCAAATGTCTCCCTCCATTGTGAGTTCTCATGTGCACTGCAAAGTTTGCTGTATTATAGAAGATTTTTCCACACTCTTGGCATGTGTCCGGCCTCACTTCAGTGTGAATTCTCATGTGGGCTCTAAAGTCTTGGAATTTAGCATAACTCTTTCCACACTGTTCGCAGGTGTAAAGTTTCTCCCCTGTGTGAACTCTCATGTGAACATTAAGGTTTGGCTTATGACTGAAGCTCTTCCCACACTGTTTACAGCTGAAAGGCTTCTCTCCAGTGTGAATTCTCATGTGGACTTGAAGGCTGTCTTTTCGGCTGAAACTGTTTCCACATTGACCACAAGTGAAATTACACCCAGATTTGGATTTCCGAGGTTTTCCATATGATGAAGTCTTATTAGTCAGTGTGGGTTTTTCATCAGTCGTTATTTCTTGGTGTTCCTCTTCCATTTCATTCAGTTGACGAGTCTCTTCTTTCAGCACCATCAGGTCTTAAAAAACAACAAAAAAAGTTAACTTTAGTATGAAGGCACAAAGCGACAAGCATGAAATGGATGTTTTACCCAAATATTAAAATGACCTCACCATTTACTCTCCGTCATGCAGTTTTAAACATTTTCTTTCTTCTGGAACACAAAGAAAGCCAGCATTTTTTCACAATATCTTCTTTTGTGTTCAACAGAATCAAGAAACTCATAAAGGTTTAAAACCACATGAGAGAGAGTAAATGGTGAGGCTATTTGCATTTCTACATCAACTACCGATTATGAACCTTTTTTCACAAGATGTAAAATAAGTCTTTGGTGTTCCCAGAATGTGTCTGAGGTTTCAGCTAAAAATCAGATCATATACCTTGCAGAACATTTAATTATGGGGGTCAGAGGAAAACCAAGCTCTTTTTGTGCCTGTGGCTTTAAATGCAAATGATCAAATGCGCTCGCTTTATTTATTCATGTTGTGTTCCCTCATGTGTTTCTTCCACTGGATTGAGACAAATCCTGCATGTTCATAGCAAGTACGCAAACTAAAGGCTAAGGAATTTTTCAAATGGCCTTCAAATTGTTATTTAGATTATTATTTACCCTGTCAAAAAACATTATAATTTAATACGTTTAATAATACAGTAATAAATGAATAATAAAAAAGTGCAATATCTTAGCAAAATATTTTAAATATTGTGTAAAAACAAGCAAGCTCTACTTGCATCCACACACTTTTTCCAACATAAACTTTCTTTAAAATAAAATTTTTTACAAATGTTTAAAAAACTATAATAAACTAAATCTATGCACAACAATCTGTCCAGGTCGATGTCCTCAGCAGTAAACACATGGAGCACGTTTAAACTAATGTTATTGTGAGGAAAACAATTAAACCATTATAATAAATAGAGTTAAAATGACCTTTTTGAAATAAAAAGTTTAAAGTTTTATTGAGATGATTGTTGGTGATTGTATGGCTTTTGGCCAGATTGGGTAGCAAAACATGAACAAAAGAAAATTAAGACTTGTTGAAAAAAGATTTTTTAAAAATCAACAACACAATATTTCAGTAAATTTAAGACTTTTTAAAACTCCACAGAAACCCTGTTTAAACAACCCTGGTAATTAGTTATTATAATGATGTAATTTTAACTCAGGTACTATCTGAGAACTAGTAACAACTACTAGAATCAATTTGAAACCCATGAAGAAGTTGATGAACAAAGGAAGTACGAAGCCAACACTATCACCCTAACAGCAGATATCTCCTAGGAGAATGCTGTAGATCAAATATCGTCAGCTCAGTTAAACCTTTTTTATTTATTTATTGTTTTTAATAAATTTTATATAGCGCCAGTGCTCAAGGACGCTTTACAAACAGTAGAAGAACAGGAAAGCAATAACCTTAAGAAGGTAGAGAAAATTGGAGACTAATAATACATAAAACTAATGACAAAAGACATGAGAACAAGTAACAAGAAGGAAACTCATTCCTGTCTTTTAATGAGTGCTGATGTGCGTTTAGGAGA
>CAIGQQ010017585.1:0-10464 GCA_903798035.1 Danio albolineatus | reverse complement strand
ATAATAATAATAATAATAATAATAATAATAATAATAATAATAATAATTCTCTTAAGGATTTTGGTCCCTGTAACGGTATGTTTTGAGTATATAAAGAAGAGCAACTTTGATTCTCAGTTTGACTAACTTCTGTATGTTTGTATGTGAGCTGTAAACAGACGCAGCTGAACAGAGGAGCTGATGTTTTCTCAGATATAAAATATAATAACGCTTATGTTTAATAATTATTTAATAACTGATTATAATTTCATGGTGTAAAAAACTCCAGTTACCTAGAAGTAAGAAAGGTCAAACGTGTCATGTATATTATGGTATAAAGAGAGATGTATTATCAATAAATGTTTCCTTTATGCTGGAATCCTCTTTTTTCTTACAGTTTTATAACAGTTAACAAAAACAGTTTATACAAAGTAAAGAATCACGCATTATAGATATTCCCCTTTTTAAATAATTAAGATTTATTAAGATATTGAATTTTATATATATATATATATAGCCCAAATATTACATCTATGTAGTATTTCCTTGCTAATAACAAGATCTCCAACCATGTTGCGCTCAAGCGGCAACCTCCCGCTCTCCCTCGGGAAGCCAATACGGAAGTAACTAAAACTGCAATACATCGACTCGCCTTCGGGGGCTGGCTCCAGGAACTCCCGAGGGGTTTCTGACTGCAATGGCAAATAGGCCATTTTCACAGGTGATGAAAACATGTTTACAGCCTGGTACAATTGATGGTTTTGGTGCATATAGCAAACATTACCCTTCATGACAACTCTGAGGGGGGTGAATTTTTTTATAACTCCTCCGTTTCCTTTATATTAATCATTTTTACTTTTGCATAATTAAGGGAGTGGTCACTTGAGTGACAGCCGTGATGGACAGTTTGTCAGCTGCAGCTAAGCCCGCGTGGTCGCGTCTCCTCTGCTAATTCAAAACGGCTTGCCATAGAGAGCCATGATAATATCAACAACAGTTATAATTTCAAGTTTTGTTGTGTAGTTTCGGGTTAATTTACCTGGATAGTACGCTGAGAAGTTCAAATGATTCAAATGTTGCGGGTGGTGGGATGGTCTCTATGGTTTCAGCAAACAGTCGTCTCAACTCCGCCTTGTCCCGCCTATGCCCATTTTCGATTATCCGGAAATGACGCACTTTCAAGATGGCGACGGCTGACCACGCCCACTGTAAGCTTCATTTGAGCTCTTCAGAAACCTATGGGTGACGTCACGGACACTACGTCCATATTTTTTACAGTCTATGGTTGCGCTCCATACTCCAATTCAGTAGGTGGCGGAAAATGCACCTTAAAGTTAAACTTAAACCGCCAGATAAAACTCCAGAAGAAGAAGAAAAACGTCATAAGTGATGTTAGTGTTCAATGACAAAAGTTTACCAGGGAATGTAAAAATAGGATATGTAAGCTATCAAGTTCGTCCTTATATAAAACCAGCAATAAGGTGCTATAACTGCCAAAGAATAGGTCATGTGGCAGCGATATGTAAAGGGAAAAAAGATGCTGCAAATGTGGAGGTGAACATGAGTATGGAGAATGTAGCTCTATGACACCAAAGTGCTGTAACTGTGGAGGTCCGCATAGTGCAGCTTATCTAGGATGCATAGCACAAAAACAAGCAGTAGAGGCAAGGCAGCTCCAAGCAACACAAAACATATCATATGCACAAGCAGTAAGGAAAGTACAGGGAGAACAAGGAAACTACATGAATTACGAAAATACAAATGAAAGAGCAAATCTAAATAAAGAAACAAACAGTAAGAATACAGATGCAGGCATGCTTGTGGTTAATAAAGAGAGCTTCATTGCATTTATTGCTGAAGTTATTAACTGTACAGCACAAACGAACAAAAGGACTGAAAAACTGAAAATTATTATATCAGCAGCTACAAAACATCTAGACATGGCAGGTCTGACAGTAGATAAAATCCAGGTGATGTTGGGACAGAATGAGTATAATGCAAACTCTCAGGAAAGTCCTGGCAGTCAAGGGATAAACAAATAATATGTCATTCAGGTTATTACAATGGAATGCTCGAAGTTTAACTGCAAATGGTCAAGAATTTAAAAGAATGATTCATCGAATGACAAATCTTCCAGATGTTATTTGCATCCAAGAGACTTGGCTTAAACCGCAGTTAAACTTCGTAATTCCAGGGTATATATCAGTTAGGAAGGATAGAACAAAAACAAGTGGTGGAGGGTGTGCAACATTTATAAAGTATGGGGTAGCACATAGGGAAGTTAAAATAGATACACAATACGAAAGCACTAAGGTGGAAGTATGGGCATCAATAGGGAAGTTAATTATAATAAATTATTACAATCCTTGTGAACAATTATCTTTAATAGAATTAAACAAAATATGGAGTAAAGAAGAAGGGATGGTGATATGGTGTGGGGATTTTAATGCTCACAATGTTATATGGGGAAGTTCAAATACAGATAAAAATGGTACAGTGGTGGAAGAATTTATGGAAGATAATGGTTTGGTGTGTTTAAACAATGGAAGAGGGACAAGGGTTAATATAAATAATTTAACTATGTCTTTTATAGATTTAACTATAATTTCAGGAACAATAGCAGCAAAATGTCAATGGGAAGTCTTAGATCAATCAACCTTAGGGAGCGATCATTATCCAATATTATGTGAAGTAGGATTAGAAATACAAAAAAATAAAATAACAGAGCTAAAAAAATGGAAATTCAATAAAGCGGATTGGAAGAAATTTAATATTATTTGCAAAAATGAAATCAGTGGATTTAATATGGAAAGTGATATTGACGAATATTCAGATAAATTAAGCTCAATACTACTCCGAGCAGCAGAAGAATCCATCCCTAGAGTAAATGGAAATAGGAAGGGCAAAGTAGTACCATGGTGGAATGAGGAATGTACAAACTCTATCAGAAAAAGAAATAAAGCTTTCAGAATTCTCAGGAATACCTTGACAATAGAGACAGTAATGCTATATCAGAAAGAAAGAGCTCAAGCTAGAAGAATAATAAAACAAGCTAAAAAAAGATAATGGCAAGAGTATTGTTCTACATTAGGAAAGGAAACACAATTGGGAGAAGTATGGGGTATGCTTAAAAAAATGACAGGCATTTATAAAAACAGAAATATTCCGGTAATAGTAGGAGAGGACATAACAGCTATAACAGCAAAAGAGAAAGCAGATTTACTGGTTAAAACATTTCAAAGGGCACATAGTACAGAAAATTTAGATGAGAATTATAAAAGGAAGAGACAAGAAATTTTAATGCAAAATCAAAAGATATATAGTAAAAAAACAGATGGGATAGGAGTAGCAGATGCAGAATTTGAAATATGGGAAATAAAAAGAGTATTATATAGAAATAAATCAACTGCACCAGGAAAAGATAAGGTATGCTATCCCATGATCAAATATGCAGATGATAGTTTACTAAAAGTAATTTTGGAATTATTCAATAAAGTATGGAGAGAAGGAAGAATGCCAAGATCATGGAAACATGCTATTATAATACCAATAGCTAAACCAGGGAAAGACTCATCAGTTGCTGGAAACTATAGACCCATAGCGCTTACATCTAATTTATGCAAAATTATGGAAAAAATGATTGTAAATAGATTAAATTATGTTTTAGAAAATAAAGGAGTTTTAGCATCATATCAGTATGGGTTTAGAAAAGGTCATTCTACGTTAGATGCATTAATAAAACTAGAAACCGATGTCAAGAAAGCATTGTCAATGAAAGAGGGGTTAATCGCTGTATATTTTGATATAGAAAAGGCATACGATATGATGTGGAAAGAAGGATTACTAATTAAATTAGGAAAAATTGGAATAGAAGGGAGAATTTATAATTGGATTTTAAACTTTTTAATAGAGAGAACAATTCAGGTACAAGTGGGAAATGAATTATCTCAAGTAGTAAAAGTGGAGAATGGAACCCCACAGGGAAGCGTGATAAGTCCGTTATTATTTAATATAATGATAAATGATATATTTGGAAAAGTACATCCTGAAATTAAAGTAGCCTTATATGCAGATGATGGATTGATGTGGAAAAGGGGAAGAAATATATCATATTGTATGGATAGAGTGCAAAAAGCAATCAGTACAGTGGAAGATTGGTCACTTGAATGGGGTTTTAGGGTTTTCAATAGCAAAAACATGCTACCAAATATTTACAAGGAAAAAAATAATTAAGAATAAACATCTTAAATTATATGGACATACACTGGAAAAAGTAGATAAATTTAAATATTTAGGAATGTGGTTTGATGATAAACGTACGTGGAAAGAACATATAAATTATATTGTTAGTAAATGTAGTAAAGTAATAAATTTAATGAGAGGAATAGCAGGGCAAGAGTGGGGGGCGGATAAACAATCTTTAAAAGGAGTCTATATTGGCCTTATGAGGTCAGTACTAGATTATGGATGTCCAGTATATGAATCTGCATCAGCTATTTTACTTAAGAAATTAGATCTTATTCAAAATAAAGCGCTACGAGTCATCATAGGAGCAGTTAAAACAACTCCAATTGAAGCAATACAGATCGAGGCTGGAGAAATGCCACTCTATTTAAGAAGGGAAAAACTTGCACTTGCATATTGGGTCAATCTGCAAGGGCAAAAAAGTGATCATCCTGGAATAGAACTGCTTAAGGAAAGCTGGGAAATTTTAAACAAAACAGGTAAAGAATTTGCATGGAGGATAAAAAAGCTAAGTGTAGAAGCAAATATTGAAAATAAAAAATTTGCACCAGTAGTTGTGACTCCGCCAATTGCACCTTGGATAATAGAACAACCAAGAGTAAATTTACAAATACATGAAAAAATTAGAGACATGTGTGATGAAACTCAGATAAAGTTATTTGTAAAACAATACATACAAACAGAGTATCATACATTTCACCAAATATACACAGATGGATCAAAAAACTTAAAAACTGATAGGACAGGAGCTGCAATATACATCCCAGAATTTGAAGTTAGGAAGGCAAAAAGAATAACAGATGGTACAGCAATATATACAGCAGAAATGATAGCAATTCTCATGGCAATAGAATGGGTACATGAAGTTAGAGTAGACAAAGCTATAATATGTTCAGACTCAATGGCAGTGCTACAAAGTTTACAATCATTACAGACAAGTAGAAATGACATATTATGGGAAATCATGACAATGTTATACAGTACTAAACAAATTGGATTAACAATTTGTTTCATCTGGGTTCCAGCACATGTGGGAATACAAGGAAACGAAGAAGCAGATAAACTGGCTAAAGAATCATTAAAAATAAATGAACCAAATTTAAACATTACACTCAGTAGAACAGAAGGGAAACACCTGATTTTAGAAACATGCAATAAGAAATGGCAGAAATGTTGGGATTCTTGTCAATCAGGACAGCATTATCATAAAGTACAAAAAAACGTAAAGAAAAGTAAGGTCAGCCATAACATCTGCAGAAAAGAACAAGTCATACTTACACATTTAAGAACAGGTCATTCCAATCTCAATTATACATTACATATTATAGGGAAACACAATACAGGTCTATGTGATATATGTTTAGTAGAGGAAACAGTGGAACATATATTGTTTAGGTGTAAAACATATGAAAGGGAAAGAGAATATTTAAGAGAAGAGCTAGTAAGAATGGGTGTATCTGAATTCACATTGAGCAGTGTTTTAAATGATGGGCCAAATGCAGGGGAACAAATTAGGATAATCATGAAATTTATTAGAAATATTGGTTTAATAGACAGGATATAACAAATAGGTTAGGTTAGATCCATTCTATTCACACTCCATCACAGTAGGTGGCGGTATGCACCTAAAAGCTGGTTCGCAACCCGCCAATACAACCTAAAGAAGAAGAAGAAGAACATGTGAGGTGAGGCAGGCAGTAGCTCGCCACAATGAAGAGGGCGCTCCTGAGCTCACGTTTGGTTGCTCTTCTTCTATGCAGTAAAGTTCAATAGGAGTCTGTTTTGCTCTGACTGACTGCAAAAATATATCATATCAGCTCAAAAAGTTCTCAAAATTGGAATTTCAATTAAAACGTGAATAAATAATGGACGACCAATGCCGGAGCCAAAGGACTCGCTTCAAAGGACGCGACAGAAGATGACGCGATCATTTCAAACTAATTCAAGTCATGTCGAGACTTCATTTACAAGTAACGTTACTGTAAAGGTAAGACCAGCGTGAGAATCCTGTGTGTGTGTGTGTGTGTGTGAATGAGAGAGAGAGAGAATGGTGCTGTTTGTGTGTGTGCATGAGAAACAGCTGGGTGTTTTTTGAGAGGCATATTTAATCGCTATACATTTTACATTCCTCCTTGGCCCAACATGTACCTGCCATGTGTATAGAAACAATGCTGACATGATATATGAAACACAATCAGTAGTTGGCAAATATACTGGGTGGATTTGTTTGTATATATACTTTTGACATTGAAAGTGTCAGTGCCTCACCAGCCACAAACCTCACCGCACATCACTGCTTCAACAGTTTCTTTATATGAGAGTAATTAACTAACAGAAATCAGGAAAGTCCGAGCAAGAAACAACTGCCACAAATGACCAGATTAAACTAGTACTCCATATATATAGTGATGTTTACTCAGAATGGAATGACATTGTGCTGTTTAAACCTTCATTAAAACACTTAATCAATCGGAACTTTAATCAATCGGTTTATATCTGTGTAAACGCTTTTAAACAAACCTTTTTCCAGTTGAATCACAGCAAAGTTGATCACAGAGCAGGAGCGGCGCAGCCTTATGACGTCACAACGCCACACCAAAATAAAAGTTAGCTTTTTTTGCCACCTACTGCTGCAATCATGACTTATTAATGAATTGCTCTCTCGTTTTCCACTTTACCCCTATATGGGCGTCTGCAGACTTGGATCCAGACAGTTTTATGACCCAGACAGTTTTACGCCCCTGTTGTTCCTGATGTGTCCAGTAGAAGGATGAAAGAGTGTCCAGTAGAAGGATGAAAGAGACATGGCTAAATAGTACATTTGAAGTCAACGCTTCCAGATTATTAAATGTCCTTTTTATAAATATACTTAATTTTTTAAGCTGAATATATAAGCTAAGTTAATGTATCAGAAAGTGAGTTTAAATATACAAACTGATACACTCACCACACTTTTTTCAGATATACCAAAACCCAATTGTGAATTAATTTAGATTCAAGTAGAGAAAATAAAAACACACATAGTTTGATAGTGTAACGATTAACTGTAGTCTAGTTATAAGTTTTCATATAGAGATGTGCTTTTTGTTGTATTGATTATAAATAAAGTTGCATTCTGAAAATATGCAGTTTAATATGGATTAATGATATGCTTTGATGAGAATGCAGTGGTATTGATTAAGTTATTTATAAATACTTTGCAAAAATGCTTTTCTCATTTAACGGTTTTTGTCTTGTTCCTGTTCCAGATATCTAATCCTTAAACAGTCTGGAGTGAAAAATGACAAGCAAAAAAAATCATTTCATGTCATTTGATATATTATCTGGATCTAAGTAAAAAAAATAAAAAAATTGATTTATGATTTAATGATTTTATAAGTTTATCTCCCAGGAAACATTGACAGTTTAGGGTATAACAAAAGGACAAAGTCATTATTATTTATTTTTTGTTATTTGCAGGTACAAATGTGATTCTGACTTGCCCCTGTTATTCTAAAACATGTGAAACATATTTAAGTACTTTCTTTGTAACAAATTATCTTACAATAAAAAATCTAAAACAATAAGCTCTAAACATTCAACCAACCCAGTCTCACGGCAGTTCGTGAAATATTCACGAAATTTAGTCTATTAATTCGTATTGATGGACACAAATTTCCCTCTTTTTTGTGTTACCCTGCACGAATTACCATTTAATGTATTTCAATAAGAAATCATTTTTGTGTGTCCACCTCAATTTATTTTGATACAGGGTGCCCGATGCTGCGCTTTTTAAAAAAAACAATTGTTTTATTAAATATTATTTTTGCCACGGGGACCAGATGCTGTATTTTTTAAAATTCATTTGTTTTATTTTTTCACTGTGTTGTATTGTGTTGTTTGCTGTGTTACATTGTTTATTTATTTTATTTTTGTCACAGGGTATGTCATCTTTTTTTGATTTATTTAGTGCTTTATTCAAGCACTATTATAATATATATTTAAATCAGGTGATTTTAGCAGTTTTTATTGCTTTTTTCCGGTAATTGGGGTTGTTTCAGATCTACCTGTCCAGTAAAAAACAAAACAGCAGTAATTTAGGCCTACAAAGTTGTAGAAAAGGAAAATAAGTTGTTTTAAATGCCAGGATAGGATTTGACCTCATATAGGAAGTAATGTGTTTTAGACATGCAAATAATCATAAAGTGGATTTAAAAAATTGTATTAAGATTAGATTAAATGTTTTGTATATTGTTGTGTAAAGTGGAAAACGAGGGGGACATTTATCAATAATTCATGACCGCAACAATATGTAGCAAAAATGCTAAACAAAAAAGACTTTTATTTTGGCGTGGCGATGTGACGTCATACGGCTGCGCCGCTCCTGCGCTGCGATTCAACTGGAGAAAGGTTTGTTTTAAAGCGTTTACACAGATATAAACAGATTAACTAAAGTTTCAGGTTTTTCATTCGATGTTAAATGATGTACCTGCTGTTGACAATATTATTTTAACCCTTTATACAGCGTAGTACTATTATACTCTCTGTATGAGGGCTATTGTTTGAATAAAGTAACAGAAATGTGTGCAATAAGTGTTTGAATAAAGGTTTAATTTATCAAACAGCATAATGTCATTCCATTCTAAGTAAACATCACTATATATAAGAAATGGAGAACTAGTTTTAATCAGCTCATTTGTGGCAGTTGTTTCTTACTCAGACTAACCTGATTTCTGTTTGTTAATTACTCTCATATAAAGAAACTGTTGAAGCAAGTGTTGAAGAGAAGTTATTTTGTTTCTGTACATTGTTTTATTTATTTTAAACTGAACATTTTTATTGTTTTGTTCATTTTAAACAGGATAAAGTGTCCAAACGCAGAGAAAAACTCCTGCTGAAGCGACTGATCTCCACACTGTTATAAAGATGGCGTTTATTAAAGAGGAGAGTGAAGATGTGAAGATTGAAGAAACATTCAGAGTCAAACATGAAGATCCGCAGGAACAAACAGGTTAATTTTCATTCTCAAAGACCAACTCAGTCATTTGATCCTCATTCAGATATATTTTAATAATAAAAATACTAAATTAAATCCATCCTGCAGCCTTGAGTGTGCTGCCTAGTTCTCCTAAACGCACATCAGCACTCATTGAAAGACAGGAATGAGTTTCGTCACGTTTTCGTCACTTGTTCCCATGTCTTTTGTCATTCTTAAGGTTATTGCTTTTCTTGTTCTCCTACTGTTTGTAGTAAGTTTGTTTGTACTGTTTGTAGTAAGTGTTCTTGAGCACTGGCACTATATAAAATTAATTAAAAACAATATATTAAAAAAGTTTAACTGAGCTGAGGATATTTGACCTACAGTATTCTCATAGAAGATATCTGCCATGACGGTGACAGTGTTGGCTTAGTACTTTTCACAAATCACAATTCTTTATGGTTTAAACTTGTTTCTAGTAGTTGTTACTAGTTCTCACAGATAGTATCTGAGTTAGAATCACACCATTATTATAATAACTAGTTACCAGGGCTATTGGGTTTCCGCAGGGTCTTAAAGTCTTAAATTTACGGAAATATTGTGTTGTAGGTCTTAAATCTTGTTTAAACAAGTCTTAATTTTCCTTTGTTCATGTTTTACTACCCAATCTGGCCAAAAGCCATACAATCACCAACAATCATCTCAATAAAACTTTAAATTTATATATTCAAAAAGGTCACTTTAACTCTATCATAATGGTTTAATTATTTTCCTCACAATAACATTTGTTTAAACGTGCTCCATGTATTTACTGCTGAGCACATCGACCTGGACAGATTGTTGTGCATAGATTTAGTTTATTATAGTTTTTAAAACTTTTAAAACATTTGTTCTTTTTTTTTTTAAAGAAAGTTGGGAAGTGTGTGGATACAAGTAGAGCTTGCTTGTTTTTACACAATATTTAAAATAATTTGCTAAGAAATATCTAAAGTATTGTATTTTTTATTATTCAATCATTATTGTATTATTAAATGTATTAAATTGTAATATTTTTTTTAAATCCATTTTTATTTGCCCTTTTCCATCTGGGCCATTTAAAAAATTCCTTAGCCTTTAGCCCTTTATAAGTTTAAAATTTCAATCATAATGGTTTTAAAAATGTCTTAAAAAGTCAGAGTGAGACAAAACGAACAAATTATAGTGGAACAATGACGTTTAGCATTGCACTGACTACATCTGGCCAACAAACTAGTCTAAAAATGACTTTTGCTGCTTCAGAAATG
>CAIGQQ010017581.1:843-16809 GCA_903798035.1 Danio albolineatus | reverse complement strand
CCAATTTCTGCAAATATTTATTTATATCTTTTCATTGGACAACACTGCAGAAATGACTCTTTGACACAATGAAAAGGAGTCAGTGTAAAGTTTGTTTAGCAGTGTAAATTT
The DNA here is from genome assembly GCA_903798035.1 of Danio albolineatus. Lineage (NCBI taxonomy): Eukaryota > Metazoa > Chordata > Actinopteri > Cypriniformes > Danionidae > Danio > Danio albolineatus. Next base: position 16,698 of record CAIGQQ010017581.1, on the reverse strand, counting down.
AGTGTCCCCTCAAAATAACTAAAAATACAGCCAATAATAGCTGAACCCCTGGCAACAAAAGTGAGTACACCCCTTAGAATTTTATTTTAAAGTTAATATTTTGTGTGGCCACCATTGTTTTCCAGCACGGCTTTAATTCTCTTGGACATGGAGTTGACCAGAGCTTCACAGGTTGCCACTGGAATCCTCTTCCACTTCTCTATCACAACATCACCAAGGTGGTGGACGTTTGACACCTTGTGCTCCTCTACCTTCCTTTTCAGGATGCCCCAGAGGTGTTTTAAGGGGTTTAGGTCTGGAAACATGCTTGGCCAGCCCATCACCTTAACCCTGAGCCCCTTTAGCAGGCCAGTGAGGTGTATTTGGGGTCATTATCATCCTGAAACACTGCTTTATGGCCCAGTTTCCGGAAGAAGGGGATCATGCTCTAGTATGTCACCGTACTTGTCAGAATTCATGTTTCCCTCATTGAATTGTAGCTTCCCAATGCCAGCAGCACTCATGCAGTCCAACATCATGACACTCCCACCACCATGTTTAGCAGTAGACAAGACACATTTGTCTTTGTACTCCTCATCTGGTTGCCACCACACACGGTTGACACTATCTGAACCAAATAGTTTTATCTTGATCTCATCATACCACAGGAAATGGTACCAGTAATCCTGGTCCTTAGTTTGAAGGTCTGCGGCAAATTGTTTGCGAGCTTTCTTGTGCATCGTCTTTAGAAGAGGCTTCCTTCGTGGACAACCATGCAAACCAACTTGGTGCAGTGAGAGGCGTACGGTCTGAGCACTGACAGGCTGACCTCCCATCCCTTCAATACCTGAAGCAATGCTGGAAGCACTTATCCATCTGTTTTTCAAAGACAATCTTTGGATGTGACGCTCAAAACGTGCACTCAGCTTCCTTGGCTGACCATGGTGAGGTCTGTTCTGAGAAGAACCTGTCCTCTTAAAGCATTGAATGGCCTTGGCCACTGTGCTGCAGCACAGTTTCAGAGTGTTGGCTATCTTCTTATAGCCTATGCCATCTTTATGCAAAGCAAAAATGTGTTTTTTCAGGTCTTCTGAGAGTTGTTTGTCATGAGATGCCATGTTGAACTTTCAGTGGCCAGGTTGAGTGAGTGGAAAAGCTTTTATACCAAATTTAACTCACCTTCTATCTGGAAACACCTGAGACAGTGTAAAACGAACGAGCCACATGACACAGGGGAAGGAAAATGACTAATTGTGCTCAGTTTGTACATTTTCACTAAGGGGTGTACTCACTTTTGTTGCCAGGGGTTCAGCTATTATTGGCTGTATTTTTAGTTATTTTGAGGGGACACTAAATTTACACTGCGAAACAAACTTTACATTGACTACTTTTCATTGTGTCAAAGAGTCATTTCTGCAGTGTTGTCCTATGAAAAGATATAAATAAATATTTGCAGAAATTGGAGGGGTGTACTCACTTTTGTGACATACTGTATATATATATATATATATATATATATATATATATATATATATATATACACACACACACATACATACATACATACATACATACATACATACATACATACATACACATACATACACACACACACACACACACACACACACACACACACACACACACACACACACACACACACACACACACACACACATATATAGTTAGCCTACGGTTCAATACATACCTCTGTCTTTTAAAACGGTTTTCGGTTCAGTTCGGTTCTGATGGCTTGACACTTTAGTGTTTTATTTTTGTTATACTATGCTTAGGCAATAGGAACAGTAAGAGGATAAGGGGCAAAAATAAAAACGATTTATTGCAATACTCCTTTATTTTACTTAAAAGCCAAGAAAAGTACACTATTTTCTAGTGTATTGTATAATAAAAAAAAATGAACACTGAAATCTCACAGCTGCAGGCCATGTACAAACTGGGGAACACATAAATTCCTACATTTTGAAAATAAACATACATGTGAAGTTAATAAACATAAATTAACCATTTTAAATAAACATATTTGTACTTCAGTAAACATAAATAAACTAACAAACTATCTTATTTACTGCTTGTGTCAACTCTTCCGCCAAATGAGCGCTTGTATGACTTTCATACAGGGGACGGGTTTGGAGTATAGCGCTTTTCATTTCTGAATCCGACATGTTGTTCACAGTTACAGTGAGGTAACTCACGCTTGTCCGTAAAGTCCAACCATCTGTGGTTAGAGCAAGGCTCTGTGCTTTAGCCAATTCGTGCACAATACTGTTGCGTGTCTTTTCATAGAGGTCGGGAATTATCTCGGTGCTGAAAAAAGTGCAACACGGTAGTCTATAACGCGGAAGTGCTTTTATAAGATGAAAAAAGCCCGTATCTCCAATCACCGAAAACGGCTGCATATTTTTAGCAATAAACACCCCCACCGTGGATTTGAAAGACGTCGGTGCTTCCTCGTACTGTTGCCTCACTTCAGCCCTGCTTGCCATATTAAAGTGTGGATTGACAGTGAAGCGCCCCCTAACTTTAGAGCATAGGGATTAAATATATTGAGTTTCCTCACTTCAGCTCGTACAGGCACACACAGTCAATCCGGAGAGAAATAAAACACACATAAATTATTTTAACATAAAACCGAAACCCCCCCATCCCCCCATATATATATATATATATATATATATGCACACACACACACACTCATTATTGTAACAGTTATGTGAATATCTGCTATTTTCTGCAATGATAATGCATGACTGAAATCCCAGCTCAAAGTTACAGTATATTGAAAAGAACCAGGAGACAACAAATAAAGGTTTGGTAAGTTTGGTAAACCTGGTATTGTGTGACTCAGCATGGATGTTTGTTCTAAGTGTTCTTTTAATTCCTGAAACAAATTAAAAATATTATGACTTGGCAAACAAAATGCCTATGTTTAGACAATGTGTTCCTCTGCTATTAATTAAATTTAAAAAAATGGAAAAATATTTTACCTTGAGGCATCTAAAATGGGGCAAATAATTTGAGGAGCGTAAATCTCATGAAATGGCAAGTGATTTATTTAAATTCTCATACCCCATAAAATTTGTGTCTGACTGGTAAACTTCTAAAATATTCCATAAGGTCAGACATAGCTGTCTGTGCCTTTTAAGAGCTAATTCATCTATGCGTGCATTTAATAAATACCGTAAGACTCTGTTTTAATGCCAAAAATACAGTTTGCACTGATGCAAGATGTCAATACATTTGACTCTTAATCTCCTAATTCAAAAACAAAGAAATATTCGTTTATCAATAAGGTAATAACGAGCCCCTATTATGCATTACAAAAGGTTATGTTTTGGTTTTAGGGGGTCTCCAACAACAGGCTGATATGCAATCAAAGTCAAAAAACAATTTCATTGTCTTATAATATGCATTTATGTTTACCTAAAAATCCCAATGACTCCAATATGATTTGTTCAGCTATTCATTTCTTTCAAAGCTAACCTGTTTAGTCCGATGACCCAGTCTGCTGTAATTGGTTGACTGCGTTCAGCACAAGAAATTTGCCCACCACGGTTATGAAGTAGTACAGAGTATATATGAGGCCAGTGCAGTTAAACACCAGCACATTGCTCTATTCATAGCCATAACCCCAAGTAATAACTACGACACACATTCAGTATTAATTCACACAGTGGCAAAAGTTGACATGATTCAAAAATGAAAATTGACTTAAAAATAGCCTTGTCTTGTGTAATAAAAGCTGATGATGCCCATAGCAACAACAAACTCCAGGGGATCGTGAGGTTTGAAAAAAAAAAAATTAGTAATGTAAGCTGTATGTGTTGTGTTTTCAACATGGTTTTATACATGACATGTGAATAGCCCCAGAATGATTTAACCTGAGAGATACATTACGAGCACTGATCTACAATAGATAAGTGATTACAAATTGATTACGATTTTAATCACTTACAGGTTGTGAGGAAGGTTGTGAGGAAGAAGAAACTGGTCCATATAAGCTGAAACAGTTACTGACAAAGTCTGACAAAGCCCCCTACATTAAAAGTTTATGCTGATCCTTACTTTTATAGCAACTGGCTGGGGAATCCTGCATTGCAGTGTACATTAATGTATCAATAATCAGAAAAATGACAGGAACACATATATCACACGGTTGGCTATACTGTGGCATTGTTGTGAAAATGAACTTTAACCCTTTTTTCCCCACAGCCGCATCTCTGGACATCTCTCAGTAATCATGTCATGATCGGTACTATCATCCCCCGCTCTTTGCTAATGTCTGAAGGGAAGGGCACTCTAATATTGTACTGCATCTGGCACTTCATATTTGGCGATGTCTCGTATTGATACAAGCAGGCTAAAGATTCAATCATGATAAAATAATTAATTTGACTCTCTTAGTTGACTCTTTCCTTTGAGAATCAATAGTTTTAGACATGGTGCACTGTTACACGCTGCATGGAAGGTAATTTTCAAAAACCCATAATAGGGGCTCTTTAAAATGTTAATGCAGCCACCATATGGGTGAAGGCAACAAAAGAGTCATTATGATTAAAACATTTGTTTAGTCAACTGATGGAGTGTTCTCAGAATTTTTATTTGGGTGTTGCTCTAGATTAATTTGTGTGTGTGTTCAACAGAAGACAAAAACTCAAAGAGCTCTGAAACAAATGGAGAGCGTATAAATGACAGAATTTTCATTTTTGGGGTGAGCTACCCTTTAAACTCATCAAACTTGTGTTTTTTAGGTGGCAGGAATGGATATGGTGCTAAACTTTGCAACATATTCAGCCTAAAATTTACAGTGGAGACAGCCTGCAAAGAGTACAAACGCAGTTTTAAACAGGTGCAGTCATCTTTCTGATTTGAAATACAGGAAATATTCTGTGGTTGTGATTAAAATTGAAGCCTTCTTGTTGCCTTGAACGTCTACTTAAAGCTTTCCCTTTCAAATTTCTTCCAAAGACATGGACAGAAAACATGGGGAAGTCAAATGAGGCGAAGATTAAGTACTTCGAAGGGGAAGACTTTACGTGTGTCACTTTCCAGCCTGATCTGGCCAAATTCAACATGGAGAAACTAGACAAGGACATTGTGGCTCTTCTTACACGCAGGGCATATGATGTGGCTGGCTCTTGTAGGGGTGTTAAAGTCATGCTCAATGGAAAGAAGCTACCCGTAAGTCACCTTTTTTGTGATAAAGAGCTAAAGATAATATGCAAGATAAAGAACACCACAGAGTGTTGAGGATATTCTTTAACTCTAAAAGACATTTCTATACAGTTGTCTTTTTAATGACAAGACAATGTCTGTTTGTGTTTTGTGCTACAGGTGAATAGTTTCCGCAGTTATGTGGATTTCTACGTAAAGGACAAACTGGATGAGACAGGTGTTGCTCTGAAGGTGGTAAATGAGACTGTTAATGAACGCTGGGAAGTGTGTCTCACCATGAGTGAAAAGGGCTTCCAGCAAATCAGCTTTGTCAACAGCATTGCCACCACCAAGGTCTCACAATTACTCACTCTGGAAACTAGAAATGTTCAAAATCATAGACTTACAGAAATATGACTGCTTAAATGTCTCTCTGATTGGTCTGTCTTAAGCCGTGCCACACTACCCGTGAATGTATGCTTCTTGTCTCTGTGCTATCCTGGGGCCTCATTTATAAAATGTGCGTAGAATATTTTTGACTTAAAGAATATTTTGTTTTTGTTTTTTCTTTTCCTTATGAGTATAATATCTTTACATTTGCAGTGACGTTTAAAAAAACTATTTCCAGCATTTCATGCTGCAGCACTGAGTGGCAATATTAAGAAATGGTCTAATATTAAGATAGGGGCAAAAAGAATCGCAACTATATTTATTTGTACACTAGGCTTGATTTAGTAGTAAATAAAAAATTATACGTCTTGTTGATTACTGAACAATTATAAAAAAAATTGTTTTTTTATTCATTTCATCTTTTTATTTCATTTAACTTTAGCATTTTCTGCCATGCTAATGTTACCTAGCTGTTAAGTAGCAGTATTTAAGTTAAATTTGTTTTATTTCTTTTATTTGCTGTCAGTGCCTCAGCTCACCATCAGTGTTGCCAATGCTGTTTCATCTCGTAATTGTATACGCATGGATCAGAGTTTTAATCCCAGAGTTTAACTCCCATCTTTTGCATAGGAAGTGGCATACACATACAATCATAAATGAGACCCTGTTTTGTGTGTATGTAACAGTTATAAATGAAGCACCTGTTGACTGTATGTCTGGGCAAATCTTTAGAAAATAAGATCCTAACTGATGTGTCCTGGATGTAAAATTGGGAAACTCAAATCGAATACTGAAATCCATCTTCCAGAGCATCTCCTGTCTTGCCGCATTTGACAATTCACTAATACACTAATTCTGTTATCCCCTTTGTAAGTCCCGCTTGAAAAAAGACTGCTTATTTGCATAACATTTTCTCAACATTTGATGTGTCATTTAAAATGCTCACATCTGATTGCTTACAGACACTCACTGGTGGACAGATATAGCTGCTTTATACATATCTAACCAACATATCTACTTTGTTTTAGGTCCAGCAATTATTATCTTATGCTGATTCTAAAACAAAATGCATACCTAATGCAATGCTGTATTTTGCAGCCGGGTTTAAAGAGGGTGATTTTAAAGATTTATCTTTCAAATTGTGTTCAATTTTGCTCTTGGAAGGCCAACATACTGCAAATTTTAGCTCCAACCAGCTCCTAAACACTTGTCTACAAGTTTGTAATTAGTGCAAACACTGGAATTGGCTAGTTAAAGTTTGTGAGGTTTGTGTAATTGTGGTTGCAGGTAAACTCAGCAAGATAGTGTCCCTCCAGGAGCAGGTTTAGACACCCTTGTACTAAATTGACAGCAAAAACACATCATGATCTGTAATACTCATTATGCTCAGTACTTTTGCTATAAAGGTGTTTTTTTGGTGATGTGTCTACTGTTTTTTCATGAGCTTTGTGATATTTTAGGGAGGAAGACATATTGATTATATAGTGGACCAAATAGTGGGGAAGTTGATTGAAGTTGTGAAGAAGAAGAACAAAGCTGGAGTATCTGTAAAACCATTCCAGGTGAATTTTCACTGCTCTTTACCCCCATATTATAGAATATATATTCAGACACTTGGGTGTTTGGTTTTTCATTCTTTGAAATTTTGGGAACTAAGAGATGTTTTATTATTACTTTTTAATATTTATTTTTTTGTTTATTTCAGGTTAAAAACCATCTGTGGGTATTTGTAAATGCCCTTATCGAGAACCCAACGTTTGATTCTCAGACCAAGGAGAACATGACTCTACAGACCAAAAGCTTCGGGTCCAAATGCACTCTCTCGGAGAAATTCATCAGAGCTGTGTGTGATAATCTCTTGATTCTCTTAAAAAACTTGATTCTCATGTTGTGATTAACCTTTATTATATATAAGAGGTTAAATTTCCTTTGCACTTTGTTGCACAACAGCGTTTGGAGTAATTATCGTTGTGATCAATGAATTGTTTTCAAGAAAAATAACATTTATTAAGAACATCATTTGAACTGATGCTGATTTAAGACTGACTTTTAATGTGTTATTACATCTGAATGATTTCTCTCCATAGGCCACAAACTGTGGTATTGTGGAAAGCATTCTTAACTGGGTGAAGTTTAAAGCTCAGACACAGCTGAATAAGAAATGCTCCTCTGTTAAACACAGCAAAATTAAAGGAATTCCCAAACTAGATGACGCCAATGATGCAGGTTAGTTCATAGCAGATAAACCTATAGCTATATCTGTCAATTAGATCTGCACAACATGGACCAAAACTTATATTTCTGTTTGTTAATTTCTTTTTTTCATAAAGCAAACTAAATAGATGAATAGAGCTTGCAAGGCTGTTTGTTTTAGGGCAAATTACTTTTTATTCTTTGAAGACTTGATGGCTCGATTTGACGCAGGAAACACAGTTTATTCACTTTTCTTACTGCAGTTTGAAACTTAATGTGAAAAGTAATATACAATTTAATATATACTTTGTAATTTATATATCATGGCATAATTGTTCTGCAATTTATTATAAATTGATATAATTTATCTAAAAATTATAATGATAGTAGTGGTGCTATAATGTGTTTTACTGAAAAAGTAGAGCTCTTTGGCTCAGTTGGTCATACTTGTTTGGTTTAGTGCTGCATATTGTATGTTCCAGATAACCTTTTGAAGTACTGTAAAACTGCTATTTTAAATGTTCAGTTAATCTGTGAGTAACACTCGCTCTGCCTCATAGGAGGGAAACACTCTTCAGAGTGCACACTGATCCTTACAGAGGGAGATTCAGCCAAGTCCCTGGCTGTGTCTGGTTTAGGTGTAATTGGTCGGGACCGATATGGAGTGTTTCCCCTTAGGGGGAAGATTCTCAATGTGAGGGAGGCCACTCACAAACAGGTAAACCTATAGGAATCTTGACATAGGTCCCATTCTGATTATGAGGTCATGATCAGATGATTTTTAATTTACATTTTATTTTCCTATTTCTTTTTCTTTCGATTTACATGTTTAAAACTTTACATTTTAACCAGAATTGGTTAAAATAACTTTTGCTTAATTGAAATCTGTATTTATGACAGGACGCCATCTTAAAAAAATTATTTGATTAAATAATTATTCAGAATGATCAAGCTCTGATTGTAAAAAAAACAACAATTACAAAGAGCAATTATGAAAAACAAACATATTTCACGAAAACATTATATTTATTTATCCCACAAAACAAAGAACATCACATTTAGAAAATGTTTATAAAAACAATGTAGTAAAAAATATTAGCTCTCTTGTGAAGTGATAATTCTTTTTCAAATATTTCCCAAGTTAGAAGATTTTTCTCAGAACATTTTAAACATAATAGAGTTAATAACTAATTTTTAGTTTTATCTAAGTAAATTGTTTTGTCTTTGCTACGATGACAGTAAATAATATTTTACTAGGTATTTTTGCAAGATACTATCATTCAGCTTACAGGGCCATGAATCTTTGAACTTTTGAGAATTGATCCAGAATTGTTAGAGAAAGGATATTTTTCTCTCACCCCTAATTTCCATGGGATTATTAAACATTAAGTATCATTGTTTTTTTGTCTTAAAGTTGATCCCTTTTTTGGTTGTAGATCATGGAGAATGCAGAAATCAACAACATCATCAAAATTTTGGGCCTTCAGTACAAGAAGAGCTATGATGACCCAGAGTCCCTAAAGAGCTTACGCTATGGAAGGATTATGATCATGACAGATCAGGTGTGATTCTTTAGTTTGTCTTCATATCATATGTTTTAAAGGTGGGGTACAATTTTGCGTTCAGAGTTATTTACAGTGTTATACAGAGAATGTTGTATTCTCATGCAAATCATAGACCAAGTGCTAAAAAATATTTGCACAAATGACAGAGCATTTTTTGGCATAAAACGCTCTGGTTACTAAAGTAACCCTCGTTCCCCGAGGGGGGGAACTTCAATGCTATGTGGAAAAATTCCACTATGGGGATTTCGTTCAGAAAGCCAATCATCTGAAAGAGTATGTAAACGGGCCAATGAAATGCCAATGAGTTGGCAGCTTCAGCTTGCGCAGCTGATGCTCGTTGCAATCAATTTGGCAATAAAAGCACAGCGATAGCAGAGCTGAGTATCCATTTGAGCTGAAGAGACTTTCACCCCAACAGCTAAGGGGCATTCATTGTGGCAACGGAACATAGCATTTCCGTTCCCCCCCTCGGGGAACGAGGGTTACTTTAGTAACCAGAGCGTTCCCCTTCGGGAGGGGGAACTTCAGTGCTATGTGGAAAAATTCCACTATGGGGAAATGTATGGAAAACTGCACAATAAACGGACCTTACCTCGCCCCCGATGAGAGGATAATTAGGCTGAGTAGAGCGTGAGCGCACCTGCATCACCGGAGGCGCGGTCTTCCAACGCGTTCCCTGGCCCTTACTTATCCCACTTCAACAGAAGATTTACGGATTTAGATATATTTTTCGGGAGTCGCAAGACATCTAGTAATTTTTAGGAATTGATACGACAGTACGTTGGGCAGCGTGCAGTCCCGATAGGGAGGACGCTGCGGAGGCCACCTGCTGCCCGAGTGGGGAGACTGGTGGCAAGAGAACATAAGGACTAGCCCTGAAAAGGGGAGTACACATATGAATATAAGATGGTTATCGGTGAGGGAAGACACGGGTCCTACCTGTGAAGGGGGACAGCATCGTGGCTAAATATGCATATGGGACTGCAGCGGGGATCACACATAGCAGGCACCTATACCCAGAACGCGGGCTGACCAGCGGGCAGACCTACAACGTAACGGGCCAGCGTCTGACTCCTCCGCTGAGTCGGATGCTGGGGGCCTCGGAGGAATCTCTGCAGGGCTCACCTAAGCGGGGAACTTTACTGACAGAGTAAAAAAGCGCACGTACCTCCATGTTAGGGAGAATGGCGCAGCAAGCGTGTTACAACACCTTACCGAGTGTTTCCCCAATCACCAAAGGTTACCTAATACTCTCGAGGAAACCGGCTCCACTCGCAGATTGTAGAATCTTGCAAATGTGTTAGGTGTCGCCCAGCCCGCAGCTCTACAGATGTCTGTTAGAGAGGCGCCGCATGCACACGCCCAAGAGGAAGCGATGCTCCGAGTGGAGTGCGCTCGCACCCCCGGGGGACACGGCTCACCCTGGCTTTGGTAAGCGAGGGAGATGGCATCCACTATCCAGTGGGCCAACCTCTGTTTTGATACGGCACTTCCCTTCTGTCGACCACCATAACAGACGAAGAGCTGTCAGATGATTTAAGCTCTGAGTGTGTTCCACGTAAGTTCGCAAAGCGCGAACTGGACACAGCAGATAAAGGGCTGGGTCTGCCTCCTCCGTGGGGAGCGCTTGCAGCTCCCTACCTGATCCTTAAAACGGTGTGGTAGGAACCTTGGGCACATAGCCGGGCCGTGATCTCAGGACAACGTGAGAGTTCGGCGGCCCGAATTCCAGGCACGAGTCACTGACCTGTCCCTGAGAGAGTAGGTCCTCTCTCAAGGGGATCTGCCAGGGGGGGGCCGTTGCGAGGAGGGAGAGTTCTGATATCCAGGTCCGGTTGGGCCAGAGAGGCGCAACTAGCAAGACCTGCTCCTCGTCCTCCCTGACCTTGCACAGTAACTGCGCGAGCAGGCTCACTGGGGGAAACGCATACTTGCGCATGCCCCGAGGCCAGCTGTGGGCCAGTGCATCTGTGCCGAGGAAGCCGTCGGGCAGGGAGAAAACAACTGGCAATGAGCATTCTCGGGGGATGCAAACAAATCAATCTGGGCATCCCCGAAGTGCGCCCATATCAGCTGGATCGTCTCGGGGTGGAGTCTCCATTCTCCTGGACGTAGTGGCTGCCGTGAGAGCACACGGTTGAGCTTGCCTGGAATATGAATGGCGCGCAGCGATTTCAGCCGCGGATGACTCTAGAGGAGCAGACGGCGGGCGAGCTGAGACATGCGGCGAGAGTGGATACCCCCCATACGGTTGGCATACGCTACCGCCGCCGTGCTGTCCGTCCTGACCAGCACGTGATGTCGCTCCAGCACCAGAGAAAAAACGGCGGAGAGCGAGAAACACTGCCAGCAGCTCTAGGCGATTGATGTGCCAATGCAGCTGGATACCTACCCACAGGCCCGCTGCTGCATGCCCGCAACACACGGCCCCCCAGCCCGAGCTGGAGGCATCTGTTAAGATAACAACATGCCCTAAGGGCTGAGGGCGCGGAGACACAGCGCAGTGACAGTCACCCGGTGTGTGCCCGCGTGCCATGCGTGTCTGGGGACTCGATCGTGAAGCCAGTGCCGAAGTGGTCTCATATGGAGTAATCCGAGCGGCGACGGCCGCTGCGGATACCATATGCCCCAGGAACCTCTGAAAAGATTTCAGGGGGACCACTATTTTGCTGTCGAACTCTCTCAGACAGTTCAGCATTAGCCAAGCGCGCTCCCCGGAGAGGCACGCCGTCATGGTGACCGAGTCCAGCTCCAACCCGAGAAAAGAGATCCTCTGCACGCGGGCGAGTTTGCTCTTTTCTCGGTTGACCTGAAACCCCAATAGGTCGAGGTGCCGGAGCACCCTGTCCCTGTGCATAATCAACTGCTCCCTCGAGTGGGCTAAAATCAGCCAGTTGCGAGAAAATTGAGTATACGGATGCCCGCGAGCCGAAGGGGCGCTAGGGCACCCTCCGCGAGCTTGGTGAAGACCCGCGGAGACAAGGAGAGCCCGAAGGGGAGGACCTTGATCTGCCAAGCTCGACTCTCGAACGCAAACCGCAGAAACTGATGGTGGCGTGGAAGAATGGAGACATGAAAGTACACGTCCTTCAGGTCTATCGCTGCAAACCAATCCTGAGGACGAACGCACCAGAGGATGCACCTCTGCATGAGCATCTTGAATGGAAGCCTGTGAAGACACAATTCAAATGCGCAGATCTAGGATTGGCTATAACCCACCTTTCTTTTTTGGCACGATGAAGTACGGGCTGTAAAACCCGCTCTCCATCTCGGCTGGAGGGACCGGCTCTATTGCATCCTTCGCCAGGAGGACAGCAATCTCCTCTCGCAAGACGGGCGAACAGGGGCTGACCCCGGTGAAATACATACCCGTGAGCTTGGGAGGCCGTCTCGCGAATTGGATCGCATAGCCGAGTCTGATTGTGCGTATGAGCCACCGCGAAGGGCTGGCCCCCGCTAACCAGGCAGGCAGAGCCCCCGCTAATAGCTGCATCGCAACAATCGCTGACGTACCTGCAGTGGGGCAGCGCGGAGTCGGAGCGCTGATCCGGGAAGCGCTGGGGTCCCGCGGAAGAGCTGGAGGCAAGAGATTCACTCCCACCTTGCTCCTATACTCCGGGAGGGGGCTGGAGGAGTGGGAGAAAGGAGCCCGTCCTCCCACAGCTCATGAGCCACTGGCGAAATGCACCGACTCTGCGAGCCAGAAGGCATAGCGTCCCGGACTGGCAGAGTTCGGGCTGTCACATCCGAGGAAGTGGAAAAGTGCTCCTTCATTGAGCCCGGCCCTCCACCGGGGAAAGAGCAGCTTCCCTCTTCTCCAGATGACCCGTCTCAGGGACGCTTCGTGGTCCATTACCGGACTTAACGGCGCCCTGGGCGGGGCGGGCGGCCTGATTACGAGGTGCTCAACGCTGCCGCTTCGCCGGGGGCATAGACGGGGCGGGGCAGCACTCGCAGGCGGCTGCCCCCGGCAAGGAGCAGCAGACGTGGATAGCTCGGTGGGCCGAGCGGTCTTACATACCCGCCGATAGATGACCTCATCTGACTGCTCTCTCACCGCCTTGAATTCCTGGGTGAATTCAGACGGTGTCGCCGAACAGGCCAGCCTGGGATATGGGGAAGTCAAGAAAGTGAACTTTGTCGACTCCGTGCATACCTTTTGTCAGGTTTAGCCCAAGGTGGCGCTCCTGGACCACTAATGTGGCCATCGTCCTTCCCAGGGCACACGCAGCGGACTTGAGATCCGTGGAGCTCAGTCGGGTGCGGTGCGGGACTCTAACAAGCCTGGGTCGGAACCACCCTCGTGCAGCTGGGTCAGCGCGTGCGCATATCCCCTAGCGTGCAAGGTGGAAGCAGCCTGGCCCGTGGCTGTGAGGGCTCTGGCTCCGAGGGAGGCAGAAAACCATCACGCCTTGGACGAGAGACGAGGCTGACTTCAGCAGAAAGAGGCACCACGCGGCCGCAATGGCACTCTCAATCTGGGGAATCAACTCGTACTCCCTGGCTGCTCCACCATCCAGGGTGGTGAGGTGGAGTCGCATGCAGAACGGGCAGAGAAAGATGCCCTCTAAACTGCGTGAGCCCACTGCGCACGTCCGGGAAGAAAGGGATGGGAGGCCAGAAAGTCTTGCCTTTTTAATCCTCCACATACACCCATCTAGTCGGTCCGGTCGTGGGGCTGGGGGATAAACCATCTCCAGGCCCACGGCCGAAACAGCCCAGGAAAGCGCGATTATCATGTCTGTTTCTAGATCCGACCCCGCGCTCGCTACCCCGGAGGGAGGGAGCGGGTTCGCATCCTTCATCAGACAAGGATAACCCACCTCCGATGCAGCGGTGGACATCTGAGCCTCGGATGGATCGCTTCTCTCACTCAAAGCTTGGATGGAGCGCGTGGAGGAGCGAGAGGTCCACAGGCCCGAGGGCGGCGGATTTACTCCCACTGTAACCCTCAGATCTGCCCGAGTGCCCACCGCAGAGCGGGGGACAACTGGGGTGGGTGGCCCTTTTGCAAGAGCGAGCCGCGATCTTAACTGCGCAACAGACACGCCACCGCAGTGATGGCATGCACTGTCCGCGAGCACCGCATTAACATGCTGGACCCCCAGACATGAAACGCAGTGCTCGTGCCCATCATCCGAGGACAGGAAACCACCGCATCCAGAAACGCACAGTCGGAGCGCCGTCTTGAAAAAGACGTGCTGCACGACCGTGTTGCTCTTTTAGGATGCAACAGTACATACCGCTCTGGAGGACCGGACCCAAAGAACGCCAGGCAAGGGAGAAGCCCAGCTCGACCGTCTGCCGCTGCGTGTCACACACTCTGGACCGGGAGACCACTCTCGTTCACTCTCTGTGTAATACAGCTGGAGGAACCCTCATCGACTCTCTCAGAAGCTTCGTGAAAGACTCTGAAGCGAAAATAAATACAGCTCTGCTATCGCTGTGCTTTTATTGCCAAATTGATTGCAACGAGCATCAGCTGCGCAAGCTGAAGCTGCCAACTCATTGGCATTTCATTGGCCCGTTTACATACTCTTTCAGATGATTGGCTTTCTGAACGAAATCCCCATAGTGGAATTTTTCCACATAGCATTGAAGTTCCCCCTCCCGAAGGGGAACATACTTCTAGTTTGCAACTAATTTTGGAAAAAAAATTATAGTAGGTGTGCACATGAACAACAGCGAAAGCATTTCCATCAACTAGCTTCACTAAGATAAGGAAGTCATTGCAGCACTTTACAGCACTTTACAGCACTTTGTACACACACAAATACTGTTACAATGTTCACTGCGCACACACACACACAAACACGTGCACATACTTAACACATGCTGTTTTTGCTCATCTACTCATGCCAAATGTGACAGGATTCCCATTAAATGAGTATATATGTTTCTGTATAGAGATCCATTAAAAGTTATTGTACAAAATAAGTCTGATTTCACGTCCACACTGTGCAACTGTGGGGATTCTAGTAGTTATGAATTACGTAGCAAAAAGTACACAAAAGTGTAGTTTAAAATGCTATAAAAAATATCAATTGTACATTGTAGTTCTTCTTGAAGTGCAGTTGGATCACAGATATTTGGAACAAATATTTCAATACCACTTTATTTGCAAATTCTGCCTTGTGTACATGATATAGGCTATGCAG
Organism: Danio albolineatus; assembly: GCA_903798035.1. NCBI lineage: Eukaryota > Metazoa > Chordata > Actinopteri > Cypriniformes > Danionidae > Danio > Danio albolineatus. The sequence continues at coordinate 1,241 of CAIGQQ010017581.1, read as the reverse complement.
TAATACTGAGACATGGTATATTGACTGTCAATAAATATAGGTGGGAGGGGAAAATTGCACTGGGATTCAAAATTGCTGAAATTTGGGTCATATTTTATCGTCACAAAATTTTAAAAAGAGAGCTGCTGTGTTTTTATCACTCCAATATGACATTTCAGACCAATAAGCTTCCAAAGGTTGATCTTGGATGATACGTGCTTTTTAAACTTTCACGCATTTAATCCTTAGGGGTATAAGGGGTATTTGGAGAACTGTAAAAGTGTTGGCATTCCCTGATATTTGTGAGGGGTTTTTCATTTTCTTAAATTAATATTTTAAAGACTAAAATATGAGGTTTTTGTATTTAGCACAAACTGTACTACAATAATATGCAAGCAGCATATATATATATATATATA
>CAIGQQ010017580.1:0-12214 GCA_903798035.1 Danio albolineatus | reverse complement strand
AGTGCTTCTAGATCTGGACAGCACATCTTCTTTAAAAGAGTTACATCTGTACACCACCTTTCATTGATGTAAAAGCACGTCCCGCCACCGCGCGATTTCCCCGTCGTTTCCTCGTCGCGATCTGCTCTAAACAGCTGATAGCCGGGAAGGTTGAGCGCGTTGTCAGGTATGGTGTCGGTCAGCCAGGTTTCTGTGAAGCACAGAGCAGCTGAATGCATAAAATCCTTGTTTGTCTGAGAGAGCAGAGTGAGTTCGTCAATTTTGTTGGGTAGAGAGCGGAGATTTGCCAGATGGATGCTCGGTAGTGCAGTTCGAAATCCTCGTTGTCTGAGTTTCACAAGCGCGCCTGCACGCTTACCTCGCCGGCGCTTCAGAACGCGCTTGAGCAGCACCGCGGATCCTCCGACAACAATGTCCAACAGAACATCAGATAAGTCCAAGTCTGGAAAAGTATTTGGTGGTGTATGCGTCCGGATGTCCAACAGTTCGTCTCTGGTGAAACTAATTGTAGGAAACAGGACAAACTAACTGAAAAAAACGGAAAAAACTGCAGAGCACGTCACGGAGGCAGCCATCAGCGTCGGCGCCATCTTGGCATGGGACCCAAAAAATGACATGGGGTTCATTTTTTGGCAATGAACAATGGCAATGAAATGATGCCATTTTTCAATGAAATGAAACAATGGCAATTGGCAATGAACCCAAAAAACTCATTAATATCAAAGCTGAATATTTTTGGTATTTTAGGAGGATATCTGTGTGTGCAGGTGACTATTACTGTGCATAACTATTAGGCAACTTAACAAAAAACAAATATATACCCATATCAATTATTTATTTTCACCAGTGAAACCAATATAACATCTCAACATTCACAAATATACATTTCTGACATTCAAAAACAAAACAAAAACAAATCAGTCATCAATATAGCCACCTTTCTTTGAAAGGGCACTCAAAAGCCTGCCATCCATGGATTCTGTCAGTGTTTTGATCTGTTCACCATCAACATTGCGTGCAGCAGCAACCACAGCCTCCCAGACACTGTTTAGAGAGGTGTACTGTTTTCCCTCCTTGTAAATCTCACATTTGATGATGGACCACACGTTCTCTATGGGGTTCAGATCAGTTGAACAAGGAGCCCATGTCATTAGTTTTTCTTCTTTTAGACCCTTTCTTGCCAGCCACGCTGTGGAGTACTTGGACGCTATGATGGAGCATTGTCCTGCATGAAAATCATGTTTTTCTTGAAGGATGCAGACTTCTTCCTGTCCCACTGCTTGAAGAAGGTGTCTTCCAGAAACTGGCAGTAGGACTGGGAGTTGAGCTTGACTGCATCCTCAACCCAAAAAGGCCCACAAGCTCATCTTTGATGATTCCAGCCCAAACCAGTACTCCACCTCCACCTTGCTGGCGTCTGAGTCAAAATACTCATTTGCCTAATAATTCTGCACTCCCTGTATGTGTGAATGCAGTTTCACTAGATATTAAATACTTTCTTCAAAAATCACAAAGAAACTTTGTGTTATTTTACTTTGATAAGAAACAAGGACTCGTCGTTCATATTTTTATCCAATTTATCAGGGAATCCAAACATAAACGCTATTGCAGTGTGAATAAATGCCATTCATTCTTATTTTACTGCTAGTTATAGCACCAAATAAACAAATAAAAAAATCAGATCAATTTAATACATTTTAAAAGGGCACCACAATTTGTTCAGTAACTACTTGTTTAATCAAAAAAACGATTTTAGGTTTGATTTTATTTATATGATTTATTCACTTTATCCTATTGAACTATAAAAGTTTTTAGTAAATAACATACAAGTTCTTAGCATCATTTAAATAATACTCAAGTTGATCTTATTAAATCCTTTTTGAAGGCCAGCAGTCTCTTTTTATATTTACAGCTTGAAGAAGAAAGCTGTAATATATTTTAATTGGCAATTATATGAGTCATATGACTTTTTTATTTTATTTGTGGCCAAACAATTTCATTAAATAGCCTATGCTAACAACGTTATTACTAACTGAAGCTGAACCCAGATATCCAGCAGTAAGGGCTGGACAATGTTAGTGGGGTATTAGAGAGGTTTTATAGCATCCCAGGGGAGACAGCAGGGCATTGTGGGGCACAGGCAGATGGAGTCTGGGCCGATCTTTGATTCTGACACCAGCACAAGTCTCACTCCGCAGCTGTTCCTCCACCATTAGACGGGGTTCACAAAAGGTTCACAACACACACACTTACTTTTTTCAATCTGACCTCATTTCTATTTTAATATTGCCACAGTAAAGTGCTTCATCTTCTGCAAAACAACCTCTGACGCTATTGATCTTGAAACAGTGAGGGGGAATTCACTAAACAGTCGTGCCACTTTTGTATGCTACGTTTCAACACGAACTTCTTCAGAAAACCACAATCCAGGAATAGTTATTGAGTATAACTAGTATAGTTTTAATTCATTTCTACATTTAGATTTATGCATTACTAAAATTAAAAGCTATTTGTTCACATTAATAGGGCTCTATGCAGAAAATGCATACAGAAGAAAGGAACTATTAAACGTGGAATGCTACGAAACTTAGAGAACAAGATGCTACAAACATGATAAATGCTGAATGACAATTAATCGAACGAGTCAGTATTAAATCATAAAATCCTTTCAAAAAAATGTATGCAGGAAAAAATTATTACATTTATTATAAGTTTTTGAATTCTTTTGATTAAACACACTTTTTGATTCCTATTCAAAATAAAAAAACGCTTAATCCCTTAAAATTGCTACAAATGCTCATTCTTTTTTTAACTTTAATGTATTAACAAATGTTAACTAATAAGACCCTGCTGCACTACGCTATATTTTGCACAATCAAATTTTTATAAATAAAATTAATTTAATTTGCACAATAATATTGTATATATTAATACTTTAAATTTAATCCTTTAAAAACAAATAGCATAATACAAAAGGCGACATTGATAATTTATAACAAATCAATGAAAGTATACAGATGCAAAATGCAAAAGAAAAACTTATCACCTGCATACAGTATTTACTTTGTTTCTGCATAACTCCTACAACAACATGAACATAACAAACTGAAAATTTTGATTTCTGCAAAATTGCTGCAAACAATTATGTGTTGAATTTAAACAAACTACTTAAATTTAGTAATGTTCAACTTAATTTGTTTGTATGAATATTCCACGTAACATAATTTCTCTTTGTAAATACAAGGAATCATCTTTTAGTGCATTGTATGCAAATAAATGCGCATAATGCACATTCATTCTTATTCTCAAGTCTTCCCAAAGTAATCAGAAATGAACCCAAAGATCCACTGTATCACCTCTGACCCAGCGGCATCTTCAACTTCTCTTATCCCTGAAGAAGTGGCATCAGTCGATATCTGCTGTGCATTTCACGCTCAGCTTAGAAACACCAAGCCATGCGTAAATGTCAAATTCTCAGCAGTCCACTACACAACAGCCTGCACACTTCATTCAGTACATGAAAGAATGATACGCTTCTCTTTCTGCCCTTCCTCAAACACACCTGCGGGTATGAAGACCAGCAAGAGGGATGAGGACGTCCTTACAGGAGTTTGCATGTGAGCTATTCTTAGTGATGCAAGTTGCTTAAAATAGAAAGTGTGCACACTGAGGGGTGTTGAAGTAATGTCTGCAGTTACGTTATGGTTTATTAATCAGTTAGCTGGCTTTTCATTTAATGGAACAAATTGAACAGGAATGCAGAGCAGCTCCATCTGCCGCGAGCTTCAGATCTGGAGAGTTTGCCATCTGCCCTGTGCTGGAGAAATAACTAACCACACGCAGTACATGACGCAGCACTGACACTGACTGTTTCACGATACACTGAATAAATACTGAACACAACTGGAGGACTAGAGTAGACTGCACTCAAATCAAAATAAACTTAACAAAAGAAATTGCTGACTTGTGGTGATTCTTAAATTATTTCTGCTAAATTGTTGCAAACAACAAATGGGTTGAATTTAAACAAACAAATTCAATTTAGTAATGTTCAACTTAATTTGTTTAAGTTCAGCCCAAAAACATTAGTAAATAATAACATCTGGATTCTCTTGATTGATGTTTCATTCTGTTAGGCTAATTCTGTTATAGAGTATCCCTTTTTACGAGAGGGTTCTGGCTGCAGACTTGGTGCAGAGCAATCTGAGCTGGATCCAATGCTTTTTAATGGGCTCACCAAACCCCACCCCTAACCCTCTCACAGTGACGTCACCAGCTACATTGAGTGCGTTGTGTCTGACATTGCATCATGACAGATGCAGTCTCAGCTTGCATCATAAAGGCTGTATCCAGGTACTATTGATTTTTTCTGTATTGCAGGATTATTTAAAATTATTTCGAAAATCAGAATGCGAGAAGTACCTGGATGCCTTACTACTTCCGGCGAGATTCTGAAGTGCGCATCCCATGGACGCTGTGCTATCCCATGATGCCCCGCAAGAGAATTCATGAATGGGAGTGAAGTGACGCAATTGACGCAGGTAGGTCATGTGACCATGACAAAATGACGGATGTAGTACATCCGAATTCCATTCATACTTCTCACTTTCATACTGTATAGAACATACTTTTCTAACGGCCGCGCAGTACGTTTAAATTCAAATGCAGTACCTACTAAGTAGTAGGCAATTAAAAACTAAACTGAATAGAATCTCAAAATGTCCTGAATAGATCTGAAGCCTTCACTAAACTGGTCAGAATTATATTGCATTAAATACAATGTACAGTAAAGTAACTGAAGTGAATCTACACTAAATTGACCAAAAGAATTGTGCAACTAAATGGTCTGAATAGAATGTATATTGAGTTGAATAGGAAATCTGCTTATAAAGAAGAGCATCTTATCAAATAGTCTAGAATGTAAGTGAAAAAATGTAAACAATCCTATCAGATGTAGAAAGCAACAAATCATAGCAGAAGTACAAAGATGTATCTTCAGTAAATGATGTAAAGTGGCTCTCGAACAGAAACGAGGATTATTAGAGAACGCCGTCTTCACCTCACACTGATGTCAAGATGACATGATTTACTGCATCAACACTAATAGAGTCTGCTGGAGACTGGTTGAGTAACAATGTTTCCATTCTCTTTCTCTCAAAAGTATCTGACCTGACAGAATGACAGACGATCATTCAACAAGATGAAAAGGAACACAACTAGAAACAAAGTTTAAAGGAAGTCAGCCAGACCACAGAGATATGACGCCAGCTGAGAGAGAAAGAAAACCTGTTGATCAAACCATATAAGTGCAAATTAATGACTACTCAATCCAAAGACAGTCTCTTTCAAACACAGAAGAACATACCGTATATAGACCTTCACTTATATTGACACACTTGGTAGATATGATCTAGAAATGCTGTGGGAAAAAAGTATTTTGCATGAAATACAAAAAATAAATAAAAATCTCTGTTTGTATTCATAAATTTAATTGTATTGAAAACAAACGATTGAATAAAAATAAATGTGTGTGTGTGTTTTTTTTGACATGTTGTGACAAATGTGGTTAATAACATGGGTATGACACAGGTATTATATGGAGATCATGAATTACGAGGACACTGTTGATGTCCCCAATTTTCAAAAGTCTTCTACATCATACAGAGTTGTTTTTTTTTCTGAAAGTAAATCTGTACACGTTTCCTGTCCCATGTGTAGGGTTAAGACAATAGAAAGGACAGTTTTGCAGTGTGAAAACAATAGAAATCTATGTAATGTCTTCACAATTCACAAAAACAAACCTGTGCATGTGTGCGTGTGTGTGTTTAGGTGTGTCATAATTAATGGCACAAGTGCCACCACAATGAATTCATATGAGCAAAATATATAGTTGACTTCCATCAATATTTAAATTTTTTTGTAAACACATTAAAATAATGCATTATTAGTTAAAGTTAGTATATATATTTATGAACATTAAGTATGAATAATCTTGTAAAGCATTTATTAATCATAGTTCAACATTAACTAATTAGCAATTAGCTCAACAACTAATGCATTATCAAAAATTAGTATTAAAATCCAAAGTTGTTCTTGTTAACATTAATGCACCATGAACTAACAAGAACTAAAGGAACTTAAATAACATTAACTAACGTTAACAAAGCTGAATATATACTGTAATAAAAGTATTACTAATTGTTAAATGCATTATTATTCATTCATTCATTCATTTTCTTTTCGGCTTAGTCCCTTTATTAATCCGGGGTCGCCACAGCGGAATGAACCGCCAACTTATCCAGCATTTGTTTTACGCAGCGGATGCCCTTCCAGCCCCAACCCATCTCTGGGAAAGCATTATTATTGTAAATAGTAAAAAATACATTAACTAATCGACCATTATTAAGTGCTGCCAATTTTTTTGTGACAACAAAACTGTTGATTCATGGTCTCCTGTTTCACAGGGTTATAAATATGAGGAAAGACAAAGGCTAAATTCAGTCATTCATCACAATGGGTAAAACCCCAGAACAGCTGTGATTTATGGCTGAATGTAAATTTTTTGGCTTCACAAAATGGAAAGCGGCTGAAAAAAAGTTAAATACATTGTTAAAATTGTCCATTTTCATTACCAGGGCATTAATTAATAAACTCCAGTTAATAGACTTCATTCCCCACAGAGCAAACCTTGCATGCAAGTGATACCATTGTGAGCATTTGAGCCTCATTCGCACTACAAGCGACACGGCAAAGCAACAAGCAACTGTTCATTTCAACAGAGAGTGAGTGTCTTCCAGTGACCTCCGTCTACGTGAGCGACAGCGACTGTTGGCGACGAGGTAGGTGTGTCGAGTGATGCGACAAAGTCGACAATCTTTCAACTTTATGCAAATGAAGAGCGACTTTCTTAAACGACAGCCAATAGGAGCACCAGTAGAGCTCACGTGATCCTCTCTCAGCTCGCGCAGAGGCCGGTTGTATTCTCCGCGCTGTACAGGCAGACTGACAGGCAGCTACAAAGTCGGTGCTATTGCGAATGAGGCATTATACTTTTGCGTTCTGTCTGTGCTGCTCTGCAACGGCACTTCTGAAACACTAGTGGGCAGTGAGGTTTCTATGTTCCACTGCAATTATTTGCTTGTGTTGTTAGTTATAAAGTTACAAAGCATCGTCAAGACGCTTCTCATTTGCTTTTCAGTTGATGCACTTGAACTCGAACACTCTCACTGGCAGAGCTGTGATAAAAACAAAGCTCTATTGGCTGTTTTTAATAAAGGGGAGGAGCTACTACATGCCCCACCCTGTCTTCATGTTTCAGTTCAGATTACATCAAATTTGGAATTAAAGAATGCACATTTCAAAGCAAAGCACTTCACGGGACCTTTAAGTGTAATGAATGAGTATGTCTGTCTTCATCTCCATCAGGAAGAAGGTTCGAGTGGCCCAAAAAATGTCCAAGCATCATAGCTAGAGAATTGCAGAAGCTAGTTGGGTCTGAGGTCAGAAATTCTGCAAAAATCTGTCAAGCAACATCGCCATAAATAGACCGAATGCACTTCAAGAAATAGGCCTCTACTCTCATCCAAGAAAAAAAAACTTAACTGTCTTTAGGTTCCTCATTATTATTTTGAGCGAAAGACCTAAAGGGTTAAAGAAATAATGCACATCCTTCTTTGGTCAAATGTACCCATATATGTAAACACAACTATATTTTGTCCACAAAGTTCTCAGATCCTAAAAGCAGCATTAACAGACTCATGTGTCATCCTCCCACTTCAAAGTCTCTCCATCAACACTTCCCCTATAAGCTTTTACACCTCTGACTGCAGAAATAAACCTCGTATAAATGCATAATGGTTTGTTTTTGTTAGCAGAGACGGGTTTAATGTCACAAGTTTTTCAAGGCTGTTGTGTGAGTGCGTGTTTGTGCTCAAGACGTGATCAGAGCTGAAGTGAATGTGACATGGCAGGGGTTTCCCTACACATCACCACTAAAGCATTCAGCAAGATTACAGGAACACAAAGTCCTGCGTCTCTACAAATACATCCCATGTTTAGCTGCCTGCACTCGAAAACATCTTAATAAGGTCACTGTTTGATTCGTACAAGCATAATGTATTTGGACAGACGTATTTATAAAACATTGATCAAACACAATAGTTTGCTGTTCGTGAAGCAGCAAAAATGCATTAAGTAAATGCAACATCATCATAAAAAACCATTAATGTAGCACCTGTAGAAGTAATATTAACAATGCACTTTACATGATGGAATTATCACAGTACATTGACAGCCAAATGTTCACTCCTCCAACTGCTTGAAACAAAATTTCATTATTATTATTTTTAAAAAGTAATAATAATCCCCCCCCCCCCCACCTTAAAACTGTTTTTAATTTAGCAATATTAAGGACAGAAAAATTAATGAAAACTATGTATAAAACAAACAAAAAATGTATTGACTTTCACTTTAAACTGCACTTTAAAGGTCAAGCCATACATTTTTTTTCTTTAAAAATGTTTATTTTAAAATGCAGTATGAAAAATTCCTTTAAATAAATACTTTGCTGAATTGATAATAATCAGTAAAACAATTTGACTGAATTCTGATAATGATGAGATTACCTTTTACACTATAATTACAAGCAGGGCCAGAATTAGTGATTTGGGGGCTCTAAGCAATTCCAGGTATGAGGCCCTAGCACTAATACTCAAAACATCTTTCTCTGTAGATATTGTTTTTTCTCTGCAAATTGCTTATTTGTTTATTTATTTTTTGTAAATAAACTGTACGTTAAATATATATTTTAAGAGGAACCTTACATCTTTAAAAAGTCTGTAATCTGTAAAATCAAATACAATAAATTCACAAATAAAAAAAAAGTTCACAAACTATGTACAGTTAATTAGCTATATTTGTGATTAGATTCTAATATTTGCATGTGCAGTATGAAAGGAATGTTCCATTATTCATGGGGGCCACCAGTTTTGAAAAGAAGAAATAACGTTAAAATATTAATGGTTACAGACAGATTTTATAACATATGATAGAAAATTTATATAAGAGCTATATGCTTAATATAAGCTTTTGGGCAATGTTCAGGTCCCCCTAATTATCCGGGGCCCTAAGCGACTGATTACCTCGCTTACTGGTTAAGCCCGCCCCTGATAACAAGGTTTGAGAGTATAATGTGCTTTATTTTATAATGTAATGTGCTTTATTTTATAATGTAATGTGCTTTATTTTATGATGCATATTATTTTTGCCAGATTAAAAAAAAGGATAAACATAGCAGGTAACTGATTTTATTTGAAATCCTACACCGCAGAAATCAACGAAACTTCTACTCTTATCCATCTAAAATGATAGCATTAAAAATAAGCTTTAATACCAATACGGCTGCCGATATATTGTGCCTCACTAAAACAATGTACTTTATTTATATCACAGATCATGACTTCATTTCCTTCATGCAAACAAAACTTCATTTACAACCTTTTATTTTAAAGTGTACCTGACAGGCCTTGTGTGACTCACCTTGTACTATTGTCCCACACTAAAGCAAATTAATGTTCGACGAGAGAAGAATGCGGATGATGCAAGAGTTTCAGAGGTGTGTTTATGTTTGCTTTTAGTTTTGGCAACTGGGTCGCCATCTCATTATTGTCACCTCTGTAGACAAGGTCAGCACACACTTCACACAGTAGTGTTTATGAATGGAACTTAAAAAATAATTATAAATTACAAACCTTGCGAGTTCTTGTGCGGTCCAGGTCCATTTTGGAGACCGGTATCTGTTGAAACATACAACATCAAGAGTTATAAAACAGCAGGAGTACATTTTAATCAACCAAAAAGTAGTTACAATTAAGTACAGTTTGGGAAATTGAATAAAAAAAGGCTGTGTGAAAATGCCAAGATTTCCACAAATAAAAATATGCTCAGCTGATAAGATGACAATCAACATTTGATAGCAACAAATTTATTGAATAAATCTCTTTATTTAAAAAAAACTTGACTTTAGCTAAATTGGACTTACTGTATAAGCACATCGAGTTCAATGCATGCATTCTCTTTGAAATACACTGAAAAAAAGAATTTGCTCATTTGCTGCATGTTCAAACTACTTATTTATAATGAGCTTAATTAACAATTAATGAGGATTTATTTGGGAACTTAAATTTGTAAAAACAATTAGGTTAACTTAATTGATCTGTGTTGAGACAACATGAAGGAATTGTGTGGAACCCTGCATTATTTAGTGTTGGATTTACAAATTTTGTTAAGGTAACCGGTTGCAAGAAATTTATATGGGCTGAATTTAAACAAATGTAATTATGTTCAAATTAATTTGTTTGTTTGCATTATAGCCCATATACATTGTTTGCAACCACTAACCTTAAAAACATGTTAGTAAATCCAATGAATATTTTTACTCATTGAATATCCAATGAGTATCTGAGCCAAACCAGTCATCAAAATGATTTGGTTTAATGAACTCCCTGCACTGTGTCATAAGATAGCGTTCCCAAACATCAGACATCCGCACAGAAGACAACAAGACACTTCATTATTGCGTGTCATCTTTGCTCAGAGACAAATGTCATGGGAAAAAAAGAGCCAAAGTGCACAGTAAAATCCAGTGTATAAAATGCAGTGTTACATGCCAATAACTCCAAAAATGTTAAATTAACAATATTTAGTGTTAATGACGGGTGGTTGCAAGGTGCAATATAATGTGAATTTCCTTTAACACTACAAGTGCAAAAGATCGCGATATGTTAGACATATGCCACAGAACAGTGTAAAAATTAATGTTACGCTGATAGGAGTACGTTCTTGATGACACTTATAGTGTAATAACAACACTAATGGGTGTTAAATGCCCCTCAGTGTAAAACTTTGATAACTAAAGTAAGTGTAACATTATACACTGTATTTATTCAGCACTTTAGAGTGCCAATATTACACTGCAAGTTTAACACTACACACGGTGTACTTTTAACACTTGATAGATTGGGACCATACAGTATATGATCTTCAGTAGTGTTAAAATCAACACTTTAAGTGTTAAATTGACACTACTTATTTTACTATCTGGTTTTACCAGTTTCAGCAAATTCCATTTTTATCCTTAGCAATTTGTAGTTTGCATTGAGGTAATGACTTTTGTTCTAGAACACATGGGATGGAAACAGTGCTTTATTTGCACATCATTAACACAGTATTTAAGCATTTTGTAATTTGAAATTTGGATGTAAACACAGTTTCTGACAATGTGAATGAAATTAATAATCACTTGCCAATTTATTAAGTACGCCTGATCTTATCCTTTCCTGTACACCATATAACAGTGTTTCTCAACTGGTGGGTCGCGACCCAAAAGTGGGTCGCAGGAACAATTTCAGTGGGTCGCGGAGTGTGTGGTCAAAAAACAACAACAAAAGTTTAATTTTTAACTTGTTTTGCGTATACCGGACTTTTATTTTGAAATGCGCGCACGACAACCGATCCCTTTGGAATCGACGTGGAAAGCGTCACGTTGCCGTGCAACATAGAGAGTCAGCTCGTGGAGCTTTCATGTGATAAGACGCTGAAACAGAAACTCAGTGAAGTAAGCCTCTCCCAGTTTTCGCGATCTGAGAGTGAGATCGAACCCATCCCATTCAGAACTACGTATTTGTATGAAAGTGGCTTCTCTTCCTTGGTGCAGCTTGACTCCAAGCAAAGGAACAGGTTGGACATAGAGCACAATCTTCGGGTAGCACTGTCTACCATCACTCCTGACTTTGAAACTCTTATCACATCAGTAAAGCACATCCTCAGTTATCTCATTATCTTCCCAAATTACTGTTAAGTAAAACATATGTTTATAATTGCTGTCATATTAGATGTAAAAATGGTTATGGATGTTTTAATCATTTTACAATTTGCTGGTTTGTTCTGTTCAACAGGATCAGTGTTAATGTTTTATTAACAGTTCAGTTTTGTTTATGGTAACAACCTTTCCTTACCCTAACCACTGTTTACAGTGTTTGTCGTTTTTACTTTGTAATATTTCTATTATTTTGTTAAATGTCAGCAATAAAATATTGTTTATTCGTAAGTCTTGCTGATTTTCTCATGATTTTTCTTTCACTACTTGTGTATGTTAACAAATAAATACAAATTAATTATAATTCCTAAAATTATATTACAGTTCCTAAAAATTTGG
>CAIGQQ010017577.1:520-14961 GCA_903798035.1 Danio albolineatus | reverse complement strand
ATAGCAAGAAATGATTTCGCTAGCTTGGATAGTAGAGGAAACCGATGTTCATTACATAACTACCATTCGAGAGGATTCCCTTTGGTGTTAATGTTGATGTTGATAATGTAAATAATCTTGAATTCAATCCTCAGTTGTAGTTGGAAGCTTTAACCTTGGATCATGGTGTTTATTGAATACGTTTGTCGTTTTGTTGTCATTTATAAATGCATGCTCGTGTAGTCGATTGTTACTGATAGCGCCGACTAGTGGTTGAAGTAGTCGATCGCTCGACTAGCCTATGCAAGCCCTAATATACATACACATATCTGTATGCTTATCTTTCACCCTGCTGTTCTACAATGTTTGGCACTGCTTTGTGACTGAAAAATAACACAGGCATGTTGTAGGCTGGCTGCATTCAGCCTTTTTCTTTCTGTAAGGTAGTTGATAAACTCTGATAATCTCACTTCAAAGTGTTATGTGAATTTTTTTTTATTTTGTAGAAAGAAACAATACAGGAAAATATACATCTAGGTGGTTATTCTCAATTGTCAAAGTCATTAATTACTCTATTTTTATATTTATCCATTCATTATTTACAGAATGCAGTAATTCAGTTTTGAAAAAAAGGCATATTAATTGATAAAAATTATGTTGATGTACTGACTGGTTTGTTTAAATGTTTTTAGTTTTACATAATTAATTTTCATTACTTTTTCTTTTTACAATTTTGTCATTTTTCATAAAATGTCATTTGAAGATAAATGTAAAAATATCCTATTGTCACATGTAAATAAGGATACAGAGATGGATCCAAAATGCAAGTAAAGAGTTTTATATAACCACACAGGGTTAGAGCAAAAGACAGGTACAAGGAGACAGGGCTGAGGAGGATCAGAACAGAAAAGCGGACAGGGTCCAGCGGCCACTCCTCGCAGTCCTGAGCACAGACAGAGGTGAGTAAATACACACAACCAACTGACAAGGAAACATAGAAGCGTTGTCCATATATAGACATGATAATGAAACTCAGCTGGTCGTCTAATCAGAACAGTTGAGTAACGTCATAACACGTGATCTGCCCAGAAGCACCAAAACAAATACACGTGAACGATCAAAACAAGACAACCCCACGTGAAAACAGACATTCCGGAGAGAGCACAAAACTGCATCCGTGACACCTATCGATTCCATGTGACATTAATCTTCAGCCTTAAACTCTCCACATTTCTAATAAAAACATTTCAAATAAATAGTGATAAAATGCATGATTATCTTTGCAATAACCATTTATTTGGTTCCAGGGTTTTGAAGTCTCTTAGACGTACTGTGTACCTGACACTTTTGTCAACTGACTGAATCACAGCAACCACAACCTCAACATCCTTTGATTTCCAGAGCATCTTAAAAAAATTAAAAAGAAATGAGTAACAATCAGAAATTGATGTAGTTTGTCCTGCATTAAACACAACCATTGCCGTTTAATTTTTTTAAATTGTTATCTATAACTTTCATTAACATTTTTAAAAGAACTAAATTTTGTACAGTAAGTATATACCACTATTGTTTATTATTATCATTGTTATTACTAACCTTCACTGTGTCTTTATTTGCAATTTGACATCTGGCCTCTCTGGCAATCTCCTCTTTTTATTCTGAACTTCAGCTGTCTAACTGAACCTTTTGGTGGCTAAATAAACAAACAAGGAATCAGCACAGACATATTATTGACACAAACGGTAAGAGTCTTTGTTTACCATAACTTCATCATCTTTGAATTACTCTTACCTGCGAGGGCTCTGGTGCATCTTTGATAGGTTCTGTTGTTATGGATTTTTGCTGACCAACAAAAGCTTTTGCTCGCTGGAATGACAACCAGAGTGAAGCAGTATTACAAATCAATGTAACATAACTGAGTAATGCAGAGGTTGTTTGTACTGTCATGCGATCATACCATAAAATTTGTCTCAGTTTCAACTTGTCCAAGTTGAAAAGTGGTCTGTACCATGTTCTTTTCCTTTCTGTCATGCACAATTTTCTTTGTCCACTGCTCCTCACTGTCCTTGAAAGTGTGTTTTTTCAAGCTAAAACGCTTCAGCAAAAATCTGTCTGGTAATTGATGTTGGAGAACATGCTCTTTGTATCTGCCCTGTATTGTTTTATACATTTTTTGTATGAATGTTCCCGGTCGATGGTGCAGTTTTTTCTGAAGTATTTTGTCTTTCACTATTAAAAACCAGTTTTCTGCATGACAATTTGTGTCATGTGCTTTCTGTTTGCTTTCATCTTTGGCTGGTTCTGTGTCAGGGTATTTGTTTGTTTCCTCCTCTTCTTTTACTGTAGACTTTACACCCTCGAGAACATTGGCAAATTCCTTTGTATATAGTGACCTGGCCAGTATTGTGTTTGCATCTGGAGGAATGTAGTCGTCCTCTGTGATCTCATTGAAAATTTCCTCAGAAATGTTAACCCCACAGATGTAGTCACGGAGTTCGTGAAGATTCTGGCTGACTATTTCATTTTTTAAATTGGCCAAAAGATATGACACATCTTTTTGAATATCTCCAATGCTCTTTTCAGACTTGTGGAGTTAATTAATTTTGCCACACAGTGTGTGGCAAACTCCTTCAAGCCTTTGTGTGATGTTTTTCGGCCATTAGCTCTATGGACAGCTTTTATTATGTGTGCGCAGCAAAGATGAAATTTTGTTATTTTTTGGAAATCTGTTATGGTTGGATGTCCTTTAATCAGGTTGTAACTTTCTGCCAAGTAAGTGCTTATGTCATTCTTATTAAATGACAACAGAACCCCTTGGATCAGTGCCCAGCAATATCCGTCTCAACCTGGTTAACACAGTACACGGTATGTTTCCGTACCTTTGCAACCGTTTGATGCAACCAAAATCCAATGTTAGGTATTGTGTGATCATTAGTCACCATCTAAGAAACCGGAAGAGGAAGCTTGTCCTTAAAATGTCCTGGTAGGCAGATGCTGTAGAACAGGACACTTTTTGCTTAAATTGGACTGCAACGCACCACCAGCATTTCTTAGATGCTGAATTAGAATGGCAAATCCTGTCTCTGTATAGAGATGCACACCAAATGGATCCACTTGAAGGTGTTGTACATATCCAGGAAAGTGACGATAAAACAGATCTGTTTCTTTCATTATTTTCTGTTTCAGCATCAATTCCAGCATGACATCATTAAGGAGTCTCTGACTTTTATTTATTTCACAAGAGATAACTTTAAGAACGTTTTTAGTGAGACTTCTTATTATGTTCCCTGCCATCAACTCGGGAACTGGTGTTTGACTTAGGTTTTTGTAATAAATATTACTTACTCCTTTCCTTTGTTCGCAATCTTGCCTCTTTTCTTATTACTGGCCTGGCAGGATCTATTCTGGTGACAAGACTTCAAGTGAAGATGTCCTGAAGATCAGCTATCAAAGAATTTCCAACTGGCCTTACCTTTACACAGAGTGTTTGTGCTTTTAAAACTGCAGGTGCTTTAAATCACATCACAACACTGATAGAGTCAGTCGAGATCTTTCATAAATGTGACAGCCCTACTTACAATATAATATCTTGTTGCTTTTAGATAAAGCACTGTAGTGACTTTCTATGCTCAAATATTCTTATTGTGCTTTCACAGGAAACTGAAGATGGAACAAAGGGCGTATCAATTGGCATTCTCTATGTTATGGACGATGACACCCGGACAGCATCACCAGTGATCCAGAACATTGCTGTTGTACTGGAAGAGGTTGTTGTTTTCGGAAGACATTCCAGATACTCCAAGTGCTGTGGCATACCTGTTTGGCCTTCTTTCTGCACTCAACTTTTCCTATCCCAAAGAACTCAGGTACACTTTTGACAATTCAGAATGTCTTCATGGAGCTTCAACTGGATGTACACAATGTGTGCTTTCTCCTAAAAACAAGATGTTAAACTAAAACAGTAAACAGTGTTGTGTCCATGGTCTGATGTTACAAAGACTTGATGTTACAATTTGAGTAGTAAATCTGATCCATGAGAGCTGCTGTTTAGGCACTGTGTTCAGTTAAATGGAAAACACTTTTTAATAACTACACATTATGAATCATTTGTTAAGCATTAGCAAATAGTTCATTATCTGTTCAGTATTAACTCTACATTAATAAACGTTAGTAAGCAGTTTATAAATACAGCTACCCATGCTTTATTCTTGACTTAAAAGCACATTAATAATAATAAAAAAAAATTTAATGTGATTGTGTTTTCATACTTTGTTAATGATTCATTTTTTCATTACTTAAGTATTGCATTATTTACAAAACTAGTTATTTAAGCATAGTTGGTGCTAATTTAATTTACACTAATAAAATTAACATTTCTATATTTTATTATTCAGGCATACACCAATAGTTAATGTGTATGTTAATAAATGTTTTATTAACTGAACTTTATCCAGTTTTGTGACCTAATCTAAAGTGAGGACTATTTATGCTTTATAAAATATTCTAAACAGGAAAAATGAAAATAATGACTTTATTCATTTCTATTCATTTGAAGATTCACAAATTAAACTGTACTTTAAATGAAAAATAAATCTTTGCAATCTTATCTAAAATTAAATTACTGTGCAGTTTAAACATCGCTAAATAACATTGAAATGTATCATAATATTTAATTAATATATTGTTTTATCCAATTTTATGTTATTGTATTTATTGATAAGTGGAGTTTATTTATAAACTAATTTCGAGAGGATCACATGCTTATGATTGAACACAGCTGGTACCACATCAGCTCCGCATATTGCACCAATCAGACGAATCCTGACACACTATAAATTACCAGAGCTTTCTACTCCAGTCATCTTCGTCTTGAAGAATTCCCCCCTTCCACCACAACTCCTCCCCTTCTCCTATAGGGCGGCACGGTGGTCCAGTGGTTAGCACTGTTGCCTCACAGCAAGAACACCGCTGGTTCGGCCTATCCCCAAGCCAGTCAGCGTTTCTTAATACTAGTTTACATGTTCTCCCAGTGTTCGCGTGGGTTTTCACCGGGTTCTCCAGTTGCCTCCCATTGTCCAAAAAAACATACAACATAAGTAAATCCACTACTTTAAATAGCATCTTAAGGCAACTCTAGTCAGATAATTCTCAGCATGTTCACAAGCGGGGGGAGTTCTCAAGACTTACCTGAGCTCAAACTCTCCTCTCGCCCTTCAAACGGGAAGGAGCCCTGGGCTCAAGGATATTCTGAGCTCAGGGGTCTCTCCCGGGACAGCATGCCAAATATGCTTTATAATCAATCATCAGCTAAGTGTGAACTCTTAAATTGTATTTTGACACTCCTTTTATTTGGAAACGTTTAAAGTTTACAGAAATTTCATTTATTTTTTTTAGATAAGATTGCAAACATTTATTATTTGAAACTAAGCCTTTAATTGTCATTTATTAGGGATTAATAAAGCATGAATAGTCCTCACTAGATTAGGTCACAAAACTGCATGAAGTTGAGTTAATAAAGCATTTATTAACATACACAGTAACCATTACTATATGCCTGAATAATAATATATTTAAATGTTGATTTGAATAGTTTACAAATTGTTAACTAACTCATTCTGAATGATTCTAAAAGCCACCAACTACTCTTAAATCAAATGATTTGTAAATAATGCAATACTGAATTTAGCAATGAAATAATCATAACAGATTTGTAGCTGTATCTATAAACTGCGTACTAACATCTAATAATGTAGTGTAAATACTTAACAAAAAAACAAATTAAATTTGATAATGCTTAATAAATGATTCATAGTGTGTAGTTATAATAAAGTGTTATGGTTAAATGTTTTAAAATAAAAGGTTTCGAGTTTAATATTTGGATTTTGTCCAGACACCCAAGCACGTAATGTTTGTTTGAGTTTATGGAATCTGGTGTCCAAATCTACCTTTTTGTTTGTAATTTGTGCATAAAAGCATTCAAAGCTCATTTAGTTTGTGTTAATTGCAATGTTTAAATTGTGTTTATTGCATTTTTAGATTCCAAATGTTAAAACTAGCTTATGTGCCTACAAATTAGCAGAAAAGTTTGTATACTACAAATTTTGTAACTGAAGCACTTGTTCTTCTGGTAATATTTTCAAACCTTTGTGGATTGTGGAATTTCCTGATGTAAAGCTTGTTTACCTGTTGCTTTCAATGGAAATAAATTGGAGAAGTAGTACGTTTGTGTTTGTCATTTGTAAGTAGAATGATTAAAAACAGGAAGATATGCTAACTACTAATTACTTATTTAGCAAATTTGAAAAAAAAAATCATCCACTAAACAGAAAAAAGTGAATTGACTCAGAAGCTGTAACTGTTGCTTCAGTTGACGTGACAAGAATATATTTATTAGTAAAATACAATAGTCAACATTGTGTGAACAAACTAAATTGTTAGCTGAACAAAGTTTTGTTACTGAGACGAACTAAAAAACAGTTGTTGAGACAATTCAAAGTTTTTACAGCATCAAGTTTATTTTACAGTGCATATGTCTTACTAAGAGCTCGACTATGGTGCCAATTTAGCATGTTCAGTTTACATAGGTCGTACATATTTGGACTGTGTGAGGAAACATGGGAACCCAGGGGAAACCCATGTGAGCACCGGGAGAATGAGCAAACTCCACACAGAAATGTCATCTGGTTCAGTAGGTACTTTTAACCAGTGACATTCTTACTGTGCGGGCGCCACGGTGGCCGAGTGGTTAGCACGTTCGCCTCACAGCAAGAAGGTCGCTGGTTCGATCCCCGGCTGGGCCAGTTGGCATTTCTGTGTGGAGTTTGCATGTTCTCCCCGTGGTTGCTTGGGTTTCCTCCGGGGGCTCCGGTTTCCCCCACAGTCCAAAGACATGCGGTACAGGTGAATTGGGTAAGCTAAATTGTCCGTAGTGTATGTGTGTGAATGACAATGTGTGGGTGTGTTTCCCAGAGATGGGTTGTGGCTGGAAGGGCATCCGCTGCGTAAAACAAATGCTGGATAAGTTGGCGGTTAATTCCGCTGTGGCGACCCCGGATTAATAAAGGGACTAAGCCGAAAAGAAAATGAATGAATGAATGAATTCTTACTGTGAGGCAACAATACTAACCAGTAGGCCACTGTGTTGCCCAATCTAGAAAGGAGGGGGAGTAAGGCTGGGAGGGGGATTCTTCAAGATTAAGATAAAGGAGGTAAGAAACTCTGGTTATTTATAGTGACTCAAGAATCATCTGATTGGTGAATCATGTGTTAGTAATGCAGGACCAGCTGTGGACAATCATAGGCATGTGATCCTTTCTAAATAAAGTTCACATGAATGAACAGCCAAACTACATGAACAAGCTTCCGTTTTGGATATACCAGTGTTTGTGTGGACAAGGCATCATTTTTGAGGACTCTACTCTCCATTGTGAAGCTTCATGTGAGTGCTGAGGCTTCTTTTAAATTTAAAGCCCTTTCCACACTCACTGCATCTAAAACGTTCCTCTCCTGAGTGAATCTTCATGTGTTGCTTAAAGGAGTCTTTGCGTGTGAGACTCTTTCCACACTGATCACATGTGAACACTATGGTTCCAGTGTGACCATTCATGTGGTCCATGAGGCTAGTTTTGGTTGTGAAGCTCTTTCCACACTGAGCACATGGAAACGGCTTCTCTCCGGTGTGAGTTATCATGTGGTGTTTGAGTGAGCTTTTATATGGGAAACTTTTACCACACTCTGTGCATGTGTAAGGTTTCTCTCCAGTGTGAATCCTCATGTGGGTGTTAAGGTTTTGTTTTTGAGCAAAACTTTTCCCACACTGTGTGCAAGTAAAAATTCTCTCTCCAGTGTGAGTTCTCATGTGGACTTCAAGGGTGTCATTTTGCTTAAAACTCTTTCCACACTGAGGGCAAGAGTAAGGCCTCTCCCCAGTGTGAATTCTCATGTGCACTGCCAAGTTTCCTGCATGATTGAAGCTTTTTCCACACTGTTGGCATGTGTACGGCCTCTCCCCAGTGTGAATTCTTATGTGCAGTTTAAAGCTTCCTGCATGATAGAAGCTTTTTCCACATTGTTGGCATGTGTGCGGCCTCTCTCCAGTGTGAATTCTCATATGCAGTTTAAAGCTTCCTGCATGATTGAAGCATTTTCCACATTGTTGGCATGTGTACGGCCTCTCTCCAGTGTGAATTCTCATGTGGGCTTTAAAGCCTGGTTTATAACCAAAACTCTTTCCACACTGTTTGCAGGTGTAAGGTTTCTCCCCTGTGTGAACTCTCATGTGAACGTCAAAGTTTGACTTTAGACTGAAACTCTTTCTACACTGTTTACAGCTGAAATTACACCTAGATTTGGATTTCCGAGGTCTTCCGCGTGATGAAGTCTTTTTAGTCAGTGTGGGTTTTTCATCAGTCATTTCTTGTGGTTTCTCAAACTGCTGTTTCTCTTCCATTTCATTCCATTTATGAGTTTCTTCTTTCAGCACCATCAGTTCTTAAAAGAAAAAAAGAAGTTAACTTTAGTATGAAGGCACAAAGCGACAAGCATAAAATGGATTTTTCACCCACAAATGAAAATGACCTCACCATTTACTCTCCGTCATGTGGTTATAAACATTTTCTTTCTGGAACACAAAGTAAGCCAGCGTTTTTCACAATATCTTATTTTGTGTTCAACAGAAACAAGAAACTCATAAAGGTTTAAAACCACATGAGGGAGAGTAAATGATGAAGCTATTTTCATTTCTACATCAACTATCCCTTTACAGGGTTCCTATAATGAACCTTTTTTTACAAGATGTAAAATAAATCTTTGCTGTTCCCAGAATGTGTCTGAGATTTTAGCTCAAAATCAGATCATATACCTTGCAGACAGAACTGGGCGATATGGCAAAAAAAAAAAATCTTTTTTTTTTTTTCATAAAGTTTGAACGATTCTCGATTTTGATTTCTTTGTTGTGTAAATAGTCAACTTAAAACATTACAACAACATGACTAAGTAACTTGAAAAACATCCAGTTTTGAATACTGTATTTTTAATGGCCATGCCATACATAAATTGCTCAACAAGGTGTAACCTATTACGTTCCTTCATAGAGCACCATACTCTCCTAAGTGATCGGTTAATTAGACGCACCATCATGTGGTCGAACAATATTGCCTCTTAAATATTTTGCCATTGGTGCAATTATAATGTATCTTAGACGCTTTTCCACTATTTGCTGAATCATTCTTTATGCTGAACTGTTCCATTCCGTGCCATACCAGGCCAGACAGCACGGATACGGTTTCTTTTTCCACTGCCGTTCTGCAACAGAGCTCTTTGAAATGTTATACAAACCGCATCAGTTATTGTCTTTATAATGCAATATAAACAGCTCCCCTTGTTCATTTAAATAAAAGCCGAAACTAGTTTTTTCATGCTCACATGTAAAAGCAAAAGCAACAGCATGACTAAACACTGTTATGCCACTCTCTCATATAGGGATGCTAAATATAGCTACAGTAGAAGTCACGGCACCCATATTTGTTTAGAGGTCATTTGTTGTGCGGCTTTGGGCAAATTTTATTTGGAGGGAAAATTACCAAAATGTAACGTAATGATTGAAAATGATTGGAGGGGAAATAAATAACATATTTCAAATCTCTGTACATAACAGAAAAATAGACAATGTTAATGCAACAATAGTTTATCTGTATTCGTGACATGGCAGAAATATATAATTGGACAAGCCTTATCAAAGTGAGCGGGCACTTTCACTAATAACAAATATAGCACAAATTATTTCATAACAATCAATTAAATTACACAGCGGTTTTATATCAAAAGTTGATAATGATATAAATTATACTACATTTTGATGGTAAAATATAACCATTTAAAAGATTTCAGTATTCAAACATTAATTAACGAATGCATCAACTTAAATAAAAAACAAATGAAACAACGCAGCATATCAGGATATAAAGGACTATTACATTTAGCAAAATGCTGCTCTTTATCTTTGTACTTTTATTTTTGTTATTTTAATTATTTTTTGTCTACATAATTAACTAACGAGCTACAAATTCCTGCTTGACGTTTTAGAAATTATTTTTGCGTAGCTACACCACCCAGTATATATTATTACAGAGATCAAAAAGAGACATTACATAGCCTCATAAATGTCAAACTTATATTTAACTGAATCGTATGATGGCCTATAGCTGAAATGATGAAAATTGCTCATTTTATTTTTATAAAACATTTGTCAAAACGTATTGATATTTTTTTTTTGTAAAAGCAATACCGACATTTCAGAGTCAATTTATTTATTTTTATTCATTAATTCATTTGACTTGTGTATTGGTGCATATATAGGCTATAGTTTAAATCATACAACAGTTCCTTGGACAGCTACAGTGCCACTCCGTAAAGCTTTCAAGCAAAAGTCCAAATTAAAGAAAGACTTGACTTTCTGCAGTGACAGCAGACATTCACAACACGCCGAAACCATTCTTCAGGTGGTATAGCCGGCATAAAATAATAAAACAGGCTGTCTGGGCTTTAAATTAGGTGCAATTATTTCCTCGTTAGAGTCTGCAAGTTTGTGTTCTATGGATATATGTTGGATTGTGGACATTGATGATGTTAAGCGTGTCTTTATTTGAGGTGCAGCAGAAAAAAAGTCTTTCAGCAGTGCATGTAGTCATTGGTAAAGTTCTGACCCGGATCAAAGCAAGTTTTTGTGCGACCGAATACAGCGCTGCATGCAATAAACTCATGCTTAGGCAAAGTAAAGGTCTCATAGGATGTCAATCAAATGAATCAAGCTCTAGGCATGAAAAAAACAATTAACGTATTTTATTATTTTAAAATTTTAGATGACAGGTTAATAATTATATTATATTTCTGCAGGTTTCACCATGTTAAATGTAAGACTTTAAGACATTTTTAAGACCATTATGAATGAAATGTTAGACTCATAAAGGGCTAAAGGCTAAGGAACTTTTCAAATGGCCCAGATGATTTTTATTTAGATTTTATTTGCTCTAGCAAATTTTTTTATTATTTAATACATTTAATAATACAATAATAAATGAATAATAAAAATATATTAGATATTAGCAAAAGATTTTAAATATTGTGTAAAATCAACCTGTTTGTTCCTGCAGATCTTCATGTTTGACTCTGAATGTTTCTTTAATCTTCACATCTTCACTCTCCTCTTTAATAAACGCCATCTTTATAACAGTGTGGAGATCAGTCGCTTCAGCAGGAGTTTTTCTCTGCGTTTTGACACTTTATCCTGTTTAAAATGAACAAAACAATAAAAATGGTCAGTTTAAAATAAATAAAACAATTAACAGAAACAAAATAACTTCTCTTCAACACTTGCTTCAACAGTTTCTTTATATGAGAGTAAATAACAGAGAAATCAGGAAAGTCTGAGCAAGAAACAGCTGCCACAAATGACCTAAACAAAACTAACACTCCATTTCTTATATATAGTGATGTTTACTTAGAATGGACTGACATTAAGCTGTTTGATAAATTAAACCTTCATTAATACACTTGTTACACACATTTCTAAAATGTGTAAAACAGTACTACGTTGTATAAAGGGGTAAAATAATATTGTCAACAGCAGGTACATCATTTAACTTCTGATGAAAAACCTGAAACTTTAGTTAATCTGTTTAAATCTGTGTAAATGCTTTAAAACAAACCTTTCTCCAGTTGAATCGCAGCGCAGGAGGAACAGAGAACAGAAGCTGGGGCTGAGAGGAAGAAAACCTTGGCAAGCTTTTTTAAGAAAACGGCACCAGCATCACAACCTGTCATTCAATCAGAAGAAGACAAAGTCAAAGCCGAGCTGACAGCCTATTTGAGGTCTCCTGATTTAGATTCAGACACAGACCCACTTCACTGGTGGAAGGCTAATGAGACAATCTTTTCCAGGCTCAGTAAACTTGCAAAAAAATACCTCTGTATCCCTGCAACCAGTGCCCCTTCTGAGAGGGTGTTCAGTGCAGGTGGGAACATTACAACCTGTCACAGAGCATCTCTAAAGCCTGAAACAGTAGACAGACAGGTCTTTCTCTCAAGAAACCTGTAAAGAACAGCTACATGTGACTTATCAGCAACATGCTTTGTTTGCATGATGGTCTACAAAGTGTAGTTTGTTTTTCTTTTTTTACTGTTTTAAATTTGCTTAACTTTTTGAGTAAACTGATGTAATGTTTACATTGGTTAAAATAGTTATTTTCTTACTATATATTCAGAAGTATTTAATGTTTAATTCAAATTGCACAATATTTACTTTATTTCATTCAAATCTTCTGCAATTATATTTAACTTGTGAATTTGTTTTATATTTATTAACACCTTGTTGACCAATTTATGTATGGCATGGTCATTAAAAATACAATGTTCCTTAACCAGATGGTTTTTCAAGTTACTTATAAAAGAATGTTACTTCAGTCATGTTGTTGTAATGTTTTAAGTTGACTAGTTACACAATAAAAAAATAAAAATATATATATATTTTAAAAATCGAAATCGTGAATCGGTCAAACTTTATGAAAAAAAATTGTTTTTTTTTTTTTTTTTTTTGCCATATCGCCCAGCCCTATCTAAAACACATTACTTCCTATTATTATCTGAGTCCAAATCTCATCCTGGTAATTACGTCCTCTTCTTTTCCTTTTCTACATCTTTGTAGGCCTAAATTACTGCTGTTTTGTTTTTTACCGGGCGGGTAGATCTGAAACAACCCCAATTACTGGCAAAAAGCAATAAAAACAGCTAAAAATCACCTGATTTAAATGTATATTATAATAGTGCTTGAACAAAGCACTAAATTAAAATAAATAAACAATACAACACAGCGTCTGCTATTCTATGGCAAAAAAAAAATGAATAAAAAAAAATACAGCGTCTGGTCAATGTGGCAAAAATAATATTAAATCTTTTTTTTTTTTTTTTTTTTAAGTGCAGCATCGGGCACCCTGTGTCAAAATAAACACGAACTCACGAACTGCTGTGAGACTGGGTTGGTTGAATGTTTAGAGCTTATTGTTTTAGATTTTTTATTGTAACATTATTTGTTACAAAGAAAGTAATTAAATATGTTTGGCATGTTTTAGAATAACAGGGAAAAGTCAGAATCACAATTTGTAGCTGCAAATAACAACAAAAAATAATAATAATGACTTGGTCCTTTTGTTATACCCTAAACTGTCAATGTTACCTGGGAGATACAACTCATAAATCATTAAATCATAAATCAATATTGATTTTTTTTTTACTTAGATCCAGATAATATATCAAATGACATGAAATGATTTTTTGCTTGTCATTTTTCACTCCAGACTCTTTAAGGATTAGATATCTGGAATAGGAACAAGACAAAAACTGTTAAATGAGAAAAGCATTTTTGCTAAATATTTATAAATAACTTAATCAACACCACTGCATTCTCATCAAAGCATATCATTAATACATATTAAACTGCATATTTTCAGTTATAATTTTGCAGTTTTCAGAATGCAACTTTATTTATAATCAATACAACAAAATGCACATCTCTATATGAGAACGTATAACTAGACTACAGTTAATCGTTTCACTATCCAACTATGTGTGTTTTTATTTTCTCTACTTGAATCTAAATTAATTTGCAATTGGGTTTTTGTATATCTAAAAAAGTGTGGTGAGTGTATCAGTTTGTATATTTAAACTCACTTTCTGATACATTAACTTAACAAAAAATAACATCTTTATATTTAGTTAAACATTTTTTGAAATCGTTGATTTCAAATGTATTATTTAGCCATGTCTCTTTTCTTTTATCCTTGTACTGGACGCATCAGGAACAACAGGGGCGTAAAACTGTCTGGGTCGTAAAACTGCCTGGATCCAAGTCTGCAGACGCCCATATAGGGGAAAAGTGGAAAACGAGGGAGAAATTCATCAATAAGTCATGATTGCAGCAGTAGGTGGCAAAAAAAGCTGACTTTTATTTTTGCGTGGCGTTGTGACGTCATAAGGCTGCGCCGCTCCTGCTCTGTGATCAACTTTGCTGTGATTGAACTGGAAAAAGGTTTGTTTAAAAGCGTTTACACAGATATAAACCGATTGATTAAAGTTCAGATTGATTAAGTGATTTAATGAAGGTTTAAACAGCACAATGTCACTCCATTCTGAGTAAACATCACTATATATATGGAGTACTAGTTTAATCTGCTCATTTGTGGCAGTTGTTTCATGCTCAGACTTACCTGATTTCTGTTAGTGAATTACTCTCATATAAAGAAACTGTTGAAGCAGTGATATGCGGTGAGGTTTGTGGCTGGTGAGGCACTGACACTTTCAATGTCAAAAGTATATATACAAACAAATCCACCCGGTATATTTGCCAGCTACTGACTGTGTTTGATATATCATGTCAGCATTGTTTCTGTACACATGGCAGGTACATATTG
>CAIGQQ010017573.1:1205-12837 GCA_903798035.1 Danio albolineatus | reverse complement strand
GCCATTGTGTAGTATAAATAGTGTCAGTAGTGCGTTCACACTGAAAACTCTAATAATAATAAGTGCACTTTAATGACCCGGATGATGCACTCATTCAGCCGGTAATATGAAGTGTGTAATGATGGACACTTCACACACTCAACGACTGTAGCTTTGCTCACGTAACGGAAGGGGCGGAGCTATCGGGCGCACATGTTGGATAACTTTATTTATTCTGGACTGTGAAAGCAAAATTCTTCCACGAGAGTGATTATAGCGCCTCCCGATGGTGAATGCGGTTACACTCATGCAGGTATTATTTGGTATTTTGGTCATTTATTTCATTAATTTGGCGACCGTCAGACGTCACCAGGGAGACGGTTTGAACTTCCGCTTAGTAAAAACACCATTAGTGCTCCATTTGGGACGACACTACATACATATACTATACTGTTGAGTGTGTAAGTGCAGAAGTACATAGTGCATAAGTGCATAGTGTATAGTGTGTCATTTGGGACGCAGCATAAGTCTGTAAAGCCAGGTGGTAGAGTCAGGGGCGCCGCTAGCAATTTTGGGCCCCATGAAAAAATATGAGGACGGGCCCTCTACTACCAATCTAGCTATACAAACTCTTTGTCTACAGTGTAGTTATACTGACGTATGCGTTTTATTACTGATTTGGTCCACTACTTATCATTTTTTAGTAAGAGAACATGACTGTAGCTAGCAGATGATTTATTGTTCAAATGTAAATGTAGTAAAAAGGAACAGAAATCAAATATTCACTGAAAATTGTACTTTTCTAAACACACAAAACACCAGTGTGTCACTATTTAAATAACTGTACTGCAATAGTGTCTCATACAATGTGCAAAACACTGAAACAGTGACAAAAATCAATAAGACACTAAATTATATCACAATGAGACCCATAAATAAGCCGAGACCCATAAATGATGTTGAGTGCATCATCCGGGTTATTAAAGTGCACTTATAATTATTAGAGTTTTCAGTGTGAACGCACTACTTACACTGTTTATACTACACAATGGCGTAGAATAGTGCATAAGTATGTGATTTGGGACGCAGCTGATGTTAACCTCGAGGACATCACTGCTCTGACAGTTTACCTGACGATCACACTCAAAGCATCAACTCTCTTCCCGCTACTGACGGACTGAACCATACAGTTAGAGGAGGGGGGTGCAATATGACAGTGACAGACACGAGGGGCAGATATAAGCCGTATTTTTATTTTTTATTTCTAATAAATTGTTTTACTTGTAATTTAGAGATACATTCATCATTTATATTACATTATAGTACTGTTATTAATTATAAAGCAGATCTCTGTGGGCCCCTAGAGTGCATGGGCCCTTAGAAGCGTCCTAACTTTCCCCCCCTTAGCGGCGCCCCTGGGTACAGTGGTTAGCCGAAGGAAAATTAATGAATGAACTATTAAAAAACGACAATACTGCCACTACATTCTTGCTTATTTGCAATACAGTAGCTGCGTCCCAAATGACACACTATACACTATGCACTATGTACTTCTGCACTTACACACTCAACAGTATAGTATATGTATGTAGTGTCGTCCCAAATGGAGCACTAATGGTGTTTTTACTAAGCGGAAGTTCAAACCGTCTCCCTGGTGACGTCTGACAGTCGCCAAATTAATGAAATAAATGACCAAAATACCAAATAATACCTGCATGAGTTTAACCGCATTCACCATCAGGAGGCGCTATAATCACTCTCGTAGGAGAATACTGCTTTCACAGTCCACAATAAATAAAGTTATCCAACATGTGCGCCCGATAGCTCCGCCCCTTCCGTTACGTGCACAAAGCTGCAGTCGTTGAGTGTGTGAAGTGTCCATCATTACACACTTCATATCAGCGGCTGAATGAGTGCATCATCCAGGTAATTAAAGTGCACTTATTATTATTAGAATTTTCAGTGTGAACGCACTACTGACACTATTTATACTACACAATGGCGTAGAATAGTGCATAAGTATGCGGTTTGGGATGCAGCTATTCAGTCTTTCTTGCATGGAAACATTGTCAAACACTGTAAAAATATCCATAAATAAGCAGTTTTCAGTATTTTGTGATTCATATCTTAAATTTTCCCTGTTCATTTCTGCTTTTGAGTCGCATTATGGGATCTTGATCTTTCTTTCAACATCTTCTTAAGGTGCTGAATGTGTTTGACTCCTCTAAAGCATAAAAACAGCATCATATGTTTGCAGATATTTAGAAACATGCTCAGTGATCATTCTTGTTGATCTGAGAAACACTGCTGAAGTCAGATATTCTGCTTTGATCATGTGCGTTACGTACTGGAGCGTCTGTCTTTGTTTTGGTCTCTTTAACCCGCCCACTGCCAGCTTAGCCAATTATATTCCAGCACCCGGGTCACCTTGGTGAGAAACAGCGTATTTCATTCATTCATTTAGTCAGGAAGGCTCTGAAAGCATGTGTCTGTGACTGAAATGTGACCTCTGGTGGACAGTAGCAGACTCTGAAATGAGACGCAGATTCAGAGTTCCACATGAGGTTATTAATTAGCAGATGATATAAACATTAGGTGAGCAGGTTTCACTGTAACCATGTGTCCTAACAACACGCTACATGATGAGATACGCAGTGATGAGCAATCTGGCTGTTTGTACCAAACGAAACACGAGAGAAATGTAAACACAGCCATTCAGAAGCACAAAATAGTGCACTCACTGCACTCCAGCCAAATGGTTTATAATATAATTAATACATATTAAACCTCATTCATTTTTCTTTTCAGCCTAGTCCCTTTATTAATCTGGGGTCACCACAGCGGAATGAACCGCCAACTTATCCAGCATATGTTTTACGCAGCGGATGCCCTTCCAGCTGCAACCCATCTCTGGGAAACACCCATACACTAATTCACACTCATCTGCTGCTGCTGTCAGCGAATGGCAGTAAATGTGATGTAAAACAGCATTCAGACTTACATTATCAGCGTTAACACTGAATAAAGCACATGAGGTGCACCTGAGCTGATCATTGTCAGTGTTCTGTTGTTCAGCTGTGAGAAACTGAAGCTGTTTCTAATATATCAGCTTTATCAGTTAGGACAAAAACTTCTTTAATATGGAGAATATTCCCTCTATCGGGTGCCTCTGCTTTTATTTAGAGCACGGTTTAAATCACTCGCTCCTGTCCTCAATCTGGCAACCTGGACTTGCGTGTGTTTTGATCCAGGAGTGCAATACCTAGCTCAACCACTGGGTGTCAGACTCACATGCTGCACCTTTAACCCTGAAAAGTTGTGAAAAATGTCTTTTCTGCACATGTGTAATAGTCTGCAGTGCTGTATTGTGTGTGTTGGTGTTGTATAGTATGCTACAGCTACCTTGTAATAAGCTGCAGCACATTTACTGTTATTTTACACACTCGTTTCTCTAGAAATTATTCATTTGGAAACAGAGATGAGGTTCTCAAGGTGAATGCGTACCTCGGCTCTAAGGGTCATACAACAAAAAATAAGGTCAAGAATCTTGGTGTGACTCTGGAGTCAGATCTGAGTTTCAACAGTCATGTCAAAGCAGTCAGTAAATCAGCATACTATCATCTCAAAAACACTGCAAGAATTAGATGCTTTGTTTCCAGTGAAGACTTAGAGAAACTTGTTCATGCTTTTATCAGCAGCAGGGTGGATTACTGTAATGGACTCCTCACTGGCCTTCCCAAAAAGACAGTCAGACAGTTGCAGCTCATCCAGAACGCTGCGGCCAGGATTCTGACCAGAACCAGGAAATCAGAGCACATCACACCTGTCCTCAGGTCTTTACACTGGCTCCCACATAAACTAGAAACTCCAAGAGTTCAGTCAGAGCAGGTGAATCTGCTTTCAGCTATTACGCCCCTTGCTGCTGGAATCAGCTTCCAGAAATGATCAGATGTGCTCCAACATTAGGCACATTCACATCAACACTGAAAACACATCTGTTTAGCTGTGCCTTTACTGAATGAGCACTGTGTTACGTCCGACAGATCGCACTATTGTGTCTTTCTTTTTTTTTCATTTTTTTATAACTTGTCTTAACTCATTTTAATCAGTTTTTATTTTCTTATACTTCAATTTTATTTCTGTTTTTGTAAAGCACTTTGAATTGCCACTGTGTATGAAATGTGCTATAGAAATAAACTTGCCTTGCCTTGCCTTTCCGATTAATTCATTTTCCTTCAGCTTAGTCCCTTTATTTATCTGGGGTCGCCACAGCAGAATGAACCGCCAACTATTCCAGCATATGTTTTACGCAGCGGATGCCCTTCCAGCCGCAACCCAACATTGGGAAACAGCCAAACACACTCATTCACACACACACACTCATACACTACGGCCAGTGTAGTTCATCAGTTCCCCTATAGCGCATGTGTTTGGACTGAAACCGGAGCACCCGGAGGAAACCCACACCAACACGGGGAGAACATGCAGACTCCACACAGAAACACCAACTGACCCAGCCGAGACTCGAACCAGCGACCTTTCTTGCTGTGAGGTGATTGTGCTACCCACTGCGCCACCTTTCTAGATATTATTTCCTATATTATTTAGAATAACTAAAATACCACTAAAAGTCTCTTTGTTAAACTGTAGAGTTGAATTTTCATCATCAGAAGTGCACACAGCAGAGATCAACATCCCATAATGCAGTTCACCACTGCAAATACACACTAAACACAGAAACTATTCAGATACTTCTTACAGTGCTCTACAGAATAACAGGACCCCACTTTGAACACATTTGAGCACTTTTAAAGCAAAGGTGTTTACCTTAACTCAGGCATGTCCAAACTCAGTCCTGGAGGGCCGGTGTCCTGCAGAATTCAGCTCCAGCTTGCCTCAACACCTGCATGGATGTTTCTAGAAAGCCTAGTAAGAGCTTGATTAGCTAGCCCAGGTGTGTCTGACTGGGGTTGGAACTAAACATTGCAGGACACCGGCCCTCCAGGACCGAGTTTGGACACCCCTGCCTTAACTTGATGCTTGTTTGCAGAAGGGTTGTTCGTTGTGAACTACCCACTAACGTGAAGCTTCTTCATTAAAGATCAGTGTGTGTTTTTCTGCTGCTCGTGTCCAATGTCTCTCCCTAATGGTCAGATACTGCACTGCAGCGCTGTGGACACAACACATACAGCTGAGGACAAAAGGATTCGCCCTCCTGTGTGATATTCATTATTTCTCAAATATTTTCCACATGATGTTTCTCAGATTCAGGAGTTTCTCACAGTATTTCCTCTGATATTTATTCTCCTGGAGAAAGTCTTATTTGTTTTATTTCAGCTAGAATAAAAGCAGTTCTTAATAGTTTTAAAGCCATTTTAAGGTCAATATTATTAGCCCCCTTCAGCAATATTAGGCCCCGTTTACACTAGTGCGTTTTCGTTTTAAAACGCATAAGTTTTGCTACAGTTAAAGAAAATGTGAGTGGGGTTTGCGTGGCAAATCCATGGGGTAAAATGATGCTAATCGTGTTAACATAATGCTGATAACATGCTAATCGAGTTGCTAGCATGTTAGTAGCATGATTAGCATGTTGCTAGCTTGATGCTAATTACGTTAGCATATTGCTTTTGTACATGCTAATCGAGTTGCTAACATGATGCTAGCATGACTAGCATGTAGCTAGCATGATTATTATTGTGTTAGCATTATGCTAATAACATGCTAATTGAGTTGCTAGCATGGTTGCTAGGGTGTTCTGAGTGGTTGCTAGGTGGTTGCTAAGGTGTTGCTAGGCGGTTGCTAGGGTGTTCTGAATGGTTGCTAAGGCGTTGCTAGGTGGTCCTGAGTGGTTGCTAAGTGGTTGCTAAGGCGTTGCTAGGCGGTTGCTAGGATGTCCTAAGTGGTTGCTAAGGTGTTGCTAGGCGGTTGCTAGGGTGTCCTGAGTGGTTGCTAGGTGGTTGCTTAGGTGTTGCTAGGCGGTTGCTAGGGTGTTTTGAGTGGTTGCTAGGTGGTTGCTAAGGCGTTGCTAGGCGGTTGCTAGGGTGTTCTGAGTGGTTGCTAGGGTGTTGCTAAGGCGTTGCTAGGCGGTTGCTAGGGTGTCCTGAGTGTTTGCTAGGTGGTTGCTAAGGTGTAGCTAGGTAGTTGCTATGGTATTCTGAGTGGTTGCTAAGGCATTGCTAGGTGGTTGCTAGGGTGTCCTGAGTGGTCGCTAGGCACTTACTAAGGCATTACTAGGCCATTGCTAGGCGGTTGCTAGGCAGTTGCTAGGGTAACTTGGGTGGTTGCTAGGTGGTTGCTAGGGTACTCTGGGTTGTTACTAGGCAAGCCTCACACACAAGCTTGATCAAATATTTATACTTAGTAACCATTTCTAGCAAGTTACAGCACTTGGCTAGTCACTGCTAGCAAGTGTAGCATACAGGAAGTTCCGTTTGGTAGCATGAGCCAAACGAGCCAATCCCCATGTCCACTATGTCTACGCCATCCGTCTACACTAAGCCGGAGTTTTCGAGCCGCGAAAACGGAGCGTTTTTGAAGTGCTGGAGAGGGCGTGTTCATTCTGAAACGCTGCTGCTGTGTCTCAGTGTGGATGGAGGGAAACGGAGACGTCTGAAAACAGAGGCGTGGCTGCTGAGATTCTGGCTGCTGATTGGGGCTTTGGGTCATTGTGTATCCTTCCCTTATACGTCAAGCGCACATGACTATAACGCCGCCGGAAAACAGCAATACCAGCCTTCACTGTAAACCAGGGATGTCAAACTCAATTCCTGGGGGGCCGCAGCCCTGCACAGTTTAGTTCCAACTCTAATTAAACACACCTGATCAAACTAATTGAGTCCTTCAGGCTTGTTTGAAACCTACCAGTAAGTGTGTTGAAGCAGGGTTGAAACTTAACTGTGCAGGGCTGCGGCCCCCCAGGAATTGAGTTTGACATCCCTGCTGTAAACACTGTATTTTTGATAGCTCAAAAACAGCTCGACCTCGCCGTCTGTCCACTAAAAGACCTCTCTTGCTTTCTTTGCCATCGCGTTCATCGTTCAACCAGCGTTTGTTGACTAACAATAACCAAACGCCGAGCGAGACACATGCTTCCTGTTTATACTTGAACGCACATGCCCAGAGTGCGCCAATGGTCACGTGATATATGTTTCTGGTGGTGTAATGTGGACGGACATCTGTAGAGAGACGCTTGGGTAAAACCCTAGTGTGGACGCGGATCGTTTTCATGCTAAAACACAGTTTTAAAACTAAAACGCACTAGTGTAAACGGGGCCTGAGTGTTGGATTGTCTCCAGAACAAACCACTGTTATACAATGACTTGCCTAATTACCCTAACTTTACCCTAATTACCCTAGTGA
This sequence comes from Danio albolineatus, assembly GCA_903798035.1. Classification (NCBI taxonomy): domain Eukaryota; kingdom Metazoa; phylum Chordata; class Actinopteri; order Cypriniformes; family Danionidae; genus Danio; species Danio albolineatus. Next base: position 5,499 of record CAIGQQ010017573.1, on the reverse strand, counting down.
AGCCTTTAAATGTCACTTAAACACGAGTATCTTGAAGAATATCTAGTCTAATGTCATGTGCTGTCATCATGGCAAAAAAATAGGAAATAGGAAGAGTTGTCAAAACTATTATGATTAGAAATGTGAACGTCTGTCATATAAAATATAAATGAAATCAAATTTAAGAGAGTGAATAATTCTGAATCAACTGTATATATAGTTTAGTGTGAAAAAGGTAGAGTGGGTGCTACAATATTGGTTACAAAGAAAACACAATTAAATTGCAATCGAAAATCAACAAATTAGTAATATCTGATTTAGTTTTGATGGTATAAAAAACAATTATGAGTGTATTGTGATTGTTCTTATAATGTATTTGAATGTTCTTAATGTTCATTCATTTACCAGATATGGGTTGCAGCTGGAAGGGCATCCGCTGCGTAAAAACAAATGCTGGATAAGTTGGCAGTTCATTCCGCTGTGGCGACCCCTGATTAATAAAGGCAAGAAAATAGAAGATGTTCATTCATTCATTCATTTTCTTTGGCTTAGTCCCATATTGATCAGGGGTCGCCACAGCGGAATGAACCGCCAACTATTCCAGCATATGTGCTACGCAGAGGATGCCCTTCCAGCCGCAACCCAGCAGTTTACCCAATAAGTGAGGTAAGCGCTCACTTAGAGCCCCGGGAAATCTGGGGGCCCCCAATAAACACCTAGAACTAAAATATACCTATAAATAATATATAATATTATATAATATTGTTTTGGTGTATGGTAAGGGTCTAACAAATACAATTTTAATGTATTAATTATTACAACTACACAAATTTGTCCCTCATCCTGAATCATGGAGCAGTCAAATCAGGGAAAGGTTTAGTTTTAAAAACAAAATAGTTGATTTATTATTTTTAGTTGTGAATTAATTTTAAGGAAACTAATCATTTAAAATGTAGAGATTGCAATAAAATAAAACGTAGAAAAGGACAGAGAAAACGGGGTGCATTTAAGAATGTTTGGCCCCTTGGCTGGAATTGCTTAGTGTCCCCAAAATCAATAAATCTGCCACTGCAACCCAGTACTGGGTAACACCAATACACACTCATACACTATGGGTAATTTAGTTCATCAAATCCTCTATAGCGAATGTGTTTGGACTGTGGGGGAAACCGGAGCACCCGGAGGAAACCCACACCAACACGGGGAGAACATGCAGACTCCACACAGAAACAACCGGGACTCGAACCAGTGACCTTCTTGCTGTGAGGCAACGGTGCTAACCACTGAGCCATGGTGTCGCCTGATGGAATGATTGTATTCTTTTTTAAATTTTCGACAATTCCTGAATTCCTATGTTTTGTGTTTTGTGTTTTTAACCCTTCATATCGTAGAAATCTGTAGGGAAATTTAGAAACTGCCATAAAAAATTATAAATAAATAAACTTAAATTCACTGCTGATATGCTAATAGGCTAAAAATGAAATCACAAGCCTTAAAATATTAGTACAAATATATTTATTACAGTTTCAACAGTCAAAAACCAGCAAGGTCAGAAGAATAATTACATAAATGCATTACATTGGTAATTACGTTACTTATGCAATCCAGAGCGGACACAACTATTGAGGGCATAAGTAAAATAAACGACAAAAAAAACGTAATATTAAGAATCAAATAAATAAATAAATAATAGTGGTTCAGGAAAAATCAGATATTCTTCACATGAGTTGGCTATCAGCTCTGTCGTGTAGATCAGAGGTGTTTATATTGCTTTATGTTTCGCAAACATCACGACATGGAAGCAGCTTATTAATATTACGACTCCATTCGAAACCTCGGCATGGCTTGATTCAACGGACAAAACACAAAAATAAAATCGGATCATCCAGACCTGCTCGTCCAATTGATAGTTTTCAGTCATGTGACCTGTGCGGAGGCTCAATAAACATTGAGCCGTAATGGTGACTACACTGCCGCCCCATTCACACAGGGCGTCAGCGTCAACGCTTCCCATTCACTTTAAATGGGTGACGTCAGGCGTTGCCAAACTGCATTGTGGATCTGTCGGCACCGCTTCAGTGGCGTTGCTCTCTGCAGAAGTTGGAACTTTCTCAACTTTTCAAGCGCCGACAGAAGCGTCAGCCAATCAGGTCGGTGTATACAAATACACCAGCTCAGACAGTAGCTGATTGTTGACTAATTTCATTGGCTGACGCTTCTATGACGATCGCGTCAGCCCCAACTTCAGACACGCCCTCTGTCAAGCGTTGACGCTGAAGCCTCGTGTGTATGGGGCGTAAGATCTCCATAGAATCATTCACTCATTTCCCTTCGTCTTAGACTGTATTTCAGAGGTCGACACAGCGGAATGAACCACCAACTATTTTGTTTTATGCAGTGGATGCACTTCCAGCTGCAACCCAGTACTGGGAAACACACATATACACTCATTCACACACACACTAATACACTACAGACAATTTAGTTCATCAATGCAAACGTCACACAGAAACGCCAACTGACCCAGTCAGGGCTTGAACCAGTGACCTTCTTGCTGTAAGGCAACAGCACTAACCACTAAGCCACCCCTCTATCACATATCAACAGAATTAAACAGAGATGTGATCCCAAACTGTACATTGTGATCCATTTTCTGTTGTTTTCAGTCATTTGAAACAGAGCTACAGCCTTGTTTACATTTATCTTGTGGATATTCCTCAGGGATTCAGTCATTATTGATGGGATTATAGCGTTAGTACTTCGATTATTAATGCTATAATCCTAACTAAATTGCATAATAATCCATTCTTTTGGGCTAAAAAAAGCGAAATTACTCAGGCTAGCTGTTTAACAGGAGACATTATTGTTTTGTCCACCAGGGGGCGCTTCTATTCAGTGACATCACATGAAAACTATCAATAGCAGAGCATTACTATGAGGAATAGCCAGAAAGTAAAGGGTGGACATCTGCATCACGACGACACCAAACCACCTGCACGAAACAGCACCACTCAATGAAAGGTCAAAGGTGAGAAAGACGTCAGGGGTCAAAGGTCAAGGTGTTGGTGTGGATGATGTGTGTGTTCGAGCTCCATTCCTGCTCCCACAAGCCCTTCAGACACAATATGAGCCCGTAACACTGACGCTGTGGGAAACCGGGGTTTATGTGGTGAATAGGGCGGTGGGCGATCAATCTGAGCTTAGTTTTTACCAACAGATGGCGCTGTGTGCTTAATGATCGGCCGTAAACTTATAATAATCATTATAAGTTTAAACTTAAGCTTATAATAATCGTTAATAAAGCTAGGAAAGTTTCTGCTGTTAAACACTAGCCTAGAGCACCATCTAGTGTTAAAAATTATCCTAGAGCGCCATCTGCAATTAAAAACTACCCTAGAGCGACATCTAGTGTTAAAAACTATGCCTAGAGCTCCATCTGCAATTAAAACCTAGCCTAGAGCACGTTCTAGAATTAAAAACTAACCTAGAGCGCCATCTGCTGTTAAACATTAGTATGGAGTGCCATCAAATTTTTAAAAACTACTCTAGAGTGCCATCTGCCATTAAAAACTAGCCTAGAGCGCCATCTAGTGTTAAAAATCAAGCCTAGAGCGCCATCTAGTGTTAAAAATCAAGCCTAGAGCACCATCTACTGTTAAAAGATAGTCTGGCGCGCCATTTGCTGTTAAACACTAGCCTAGAACGCCATCTACTGTTAAAATAAAGCCTAGAGCGCCATTAAAAACCAGCCTAATATCGCCGTCTGTTGTTAAACACTAGCGTAGAGAGCCATTCTAGGGTTAAAAGCAAGCCTAGAGTGCCATAAAAACTAGCCTATACCACCGTCTGTTGTTAAATACTAATTTAGAGTGCCATCTAGTATTAAACACTAGTCTAGAGCACCATCTGCAGTTAAACGCTAGCTTAGAGTGCCATCTAGTGTATTAAACTAGCCTGTCTGCTGTTAAACACTAGTCTAGAGTGCCATCTAGTGTTAAAATCAAGCCTAGAGCACCATCTACTGTTAAAAACTAATCTAGAGCGCCATTTGCTGTTAAAAACCTGCCTAGAGCGCCATTTGCCATTAGAAACTAGCCTAGAGTCCCATCTGTTGTTAAACACTAACCTATAGCAACATCTAGTGTTAAAATCAAGCCTAGAGTGCCATAAAAACTAGCCTAGACCGCTGTTAAATACTAGTTTAGAGAACCATCTAGTATGAAACACTAGTCTAGAGCGCCATCTACTGTTAAACACTAGCTTAGAGTGCCATCTAGTGTAATAAACTAGCCTGTCTGCTGTCAAACACTAGCTT
>CAIGQQ010017571.1:0-13048 GCA_903798035.1 Danio albolineatus | reverse complement strand
ATATAATTATTTTTTTATTATTATTTTTTTACCAGTAACATTTTAAAGAAGTACCTAACTATTTAATATATGCTAGTATTTAAATAAAAAACTAGTGTGTAATGTGTGAGCAGTAGTATATTTTAAAAAGGCAGTAGCATTAATTAATAAGTACCAATACTTAATGGAAAAGCCACTAGTATCCCAAAATAAGTACATAACATGCAAACACATATGTATAAAGGTTATAAATTAAATGTCAAAATGGTTAGCTGTAAATGAGTGTCCAACTGGCCTGTATTATATAATCATTGTACACGCACAATGTTTCAGTGCTTATAAGATCCAACATGTTTCAGTGTACATTTTTGTCTAACAGGTTTGTTTAGTTACAGGTGTTAAAATAATTGTTTTTCCAGGTCCTTTCTGCACAGGTGGAAAGTGCTGCTCGTGCTTTAGTACAAATAATTGCAAGGGATTTGACACCAGGCCGTTCCACAACAAATCCCCAGCATGCAGACATTCCTTCTCGCTCTGTTTCTCAGCCCTCGCCATCACCCTCATCCAGCCACCCTTCTGATGCTAATGTAAATCAGGCTCTGAAAAGGTTTGGATCATTTGAAGCTATAAAATATTTGATCTGCATGTTTATAAAATGCACAGAAGTGTTTCATTAAACACAGCTATGATTTGAAAAATCTTCTCACAACTTTGTTGTAATGTATGCATTTAGGCAATTCCCTGCGATTTTTGGTCCCAAAGGCGACCAAGCAAGAGGAAAAAAACGCTTTGTGATGCAGTCAAGACAAACAAACACACAAATCAAAACTACTGAACTCCAGATATATGTTTTATCTGAACCGGCCGCTGCAAACTCACCCAAACTTACTCCAAACAGTTCTGAAGAACTTGTTTTGGCACATGCCGGACTTGGCAAGAGGCTCATTTCATTTAATGACTCTGCCAAACATGATGAGGTAAGATGATAATTGTCTCTTGAAGTCCCATTATGCCTATTTACTAATAACTTGATTTGTTTTTTGGGATGTACTAGAATATGTTTTCATGCTTGATCTCTCTCAAAAAGGCATTATCTGTCGCATATTTTACATGAGGGCTTGGTAAACACTTTCCTGGAGGGCCACTGTCTTGCTGAGATTAGCTTGTAGTGATCATAATGGAATCAAGCTTGTTTAAGATGCACAGACAAATTGGTGATTGACATCAAAGTACCACAAGAGCAATTTCAGAGTAGATGATTCTTTAAGCCTTTGGGTTTCTCTGTGATACATTTAAGTCTGTCTGTACAGCTGTTGGTTTGTATATTTTCATACAAAAATGTAAGATGTGCTGTTTTCCTAAAGTTTTTTTCAGTTATACAAGAATACATTGATACCTTAAACATTTTAGAATTATATTTAGGCTCTGCATGTTATGCATAACCTTTAGACATTATTACATATATTTATAAATGATATAAGTAGCAAAATAACAAATTGCAAATTATTATATTTTTATATCTTAGATTTTTGAACAATTGGAGGATGAGTTTCCGAAGTTGATAAGCCTGAAGAGGAGCTGGATGTTCTACAAAGCCACTGGTATAGTAATTTTTAGTTTGTAAAATTTATATTTTGTAACAAAATGCCATAGGTCTGACTCCCCCAAAGTGTCTGGTTTCTCCTTTTTTTTTCTCACGCTTCCACCAATTGGATTTTCTTTTTCCTCTTGCTCAATACTATCAAGCTGCAGATTTGCACAGGCAACCTGAGACAGTGCAGTCTCAGTCATGCACTCTCAGAAACATGCATGCAATAGAGCTTGTGATAACACATTCAGGGGTAGAGTTAGGGGTGGGGTTAGGTGTACACATTAAACATTAAAGCGTACATGGTTGCACGTGCAGGTTATGCACCCAGTCTGCAGCTAGACCCTTTCCACTCTTGCTTGCTGACTGGGAGAATAAAGCATTTGGGCTCCTTAATAAAAAATTGGAACTACTAGAGTAAATTACAACAATTAATTTCAACAATTAATAAAGTAATTTCAGTTTTTGGTGAACAATCCTTTTCACTCAAGGGACCGAACATTTTTCTTAGAACAAATTTGATCAAAGTTTCAATCTCTTAATTGTCTTTAAACATGCATGTGGCACTGTAACTGCTGGACAACACTCTAAATATAATATTTATAGTTTTGAGATGCTGCAGCCATAACAGTATGACTTTTTATGATGTTTCCATGATATGAATTGTATTGTGATTGTAAAAGAAGAGAGTTGAGACTGTATTCTGATTCTGATACTGTATTCACATTCTTTTCATCAAGGTGGAAGTGGGCGCCGGAAACTATCCATGATTCTTACTGATGCTGAGGGCTACACTTTGCGAGCGCTCAAATCTGCTTCCAACAATGGTAAAAATGTTCTCTATGTGGTTCCAATTCAGGAAGCTCTTCCAGTTGATCCACTACCGTATGATGCTCCTGAGTTTTCTAAGATGCCCAAAGCAAACTGTGTGTCATGTGGTCAGAAAATGCCTCTTCAAATGTTGGCCTTACATGTAGAGGAATGTTTGGTAAGTTTTTTTTGTTTTGTTTGTTTGGTTATTAGATGTTCTTTCTTTAATTTTGCTGAAATGTTTGGTTCATACATATTATCTAATTAAAAGCATTAAATAATGAATGTACCTGGTGAAATAGAAAGCTGAACCTGAGGAAGATTTAGAGGAAGATACAGATGAATTGAAGGTTCTAGACACTGAGGAGTCATTTGGGGTAATTCTTATTTATTATATTGCTGAGTACTGTAAAATTGTTACTTCAATTGTTTTAAAGTTAGGTGTTTTAATTTCTGTCTTGTTTGATTCATTTTACAGACTTGCCCTATTTGCCAGACAGTTATTTCAAATGATTTGCTCCCAACTCATGCAAATTTATGCATTGACAGGTTGTATTACTTGTGTTTATGCAAAATGTTCCAGAAATGCTACATTTGACAAACTTAAACTTCAAAATCTGACATCTACTTTGTTTATGAAAAAAGAAACAGCCCCAGGGATGACATTAGAAACAGTCCCCAATGGTTTGAGGAGCTTCCTGGACCTTCTTCAGCTATGGCCTCTTCTGAGCAAGCAGGAGCCAATTCTGAAGGTTACCTCTTTGTAATGTAACATTATATAGTGTACTTACATGTATAATGGAAATTTAGGGGGCCTACTTTTTCATGTTATCCTTTTTTTGGCAGTGGAATGGATGAGGATTTTAGATCCGCGCATGGCATCTGTGTTATTCTGTAGAACATTGCTTAGGGAACACAGCCAGGAAAAGCCACTGCGTTTTCACTTGGATTTAAAAGACAGCCCAGAGGACCAAGAAAGATCCATTTTGTCATTTTACAAGTCAACGGGAGTGAACTGGGCTGCTCCACTTAAGTGCATATTACAAGGTAACTCTTAATACATGTAGGTAGATTGTTCAAAGGTCTTCTCTTTCTATTTAACATTTGTTGAAGCATTCTTTACTATACATATACATTAGCAAATAATCTGCATACAATTTTACTTCACTTGTGTTTTATAGGAGATGCTGCAATTGGTGAGGGGGTCAATAGACACCTCCTGAGTATGACTATTGAGAAGCTGAGGACTGGTTTTTCTCTCAATTTTGGTATCTGTTTTATAATTTTGATTTGTTTAATATCCTAATTTACAAGAAAAGAAAATGATTAATATTGAGTACCCTTTTTTTTCTTCAGGTGTTGCGGACGTAACACTCCTGTTTGAGGGTGAACAGGATCACCTTGTTCCATCCTGCAGTCAAACTCTGCTTGACAGCAACCTATTTGTTGTTGCTGGTCGAATGATTGGCCACTCATTTCTTCACGGTGGCCCTGTGCTACCTGGAATTAGCTCTGCCATAATTCACGTGTTAATGGGTGGTGACATTGAAACTGCAGAGATTCATCTGAAGGACTGTCCTGATTTGGATCACAGGCATATTATTCAAGTGGTAAGTGCTAAATATTTCTGTCAGATGTGACATTTTATATGAGCTCTATTTGAAGTCAAACTATAATATGAATTATTTTCCTCCTAGCTTTAAACCCAGTAAGCCCAACTTTAAATCTGTGTTGGACATGATAGATCATTATTACACTAAGATGTGTATTTTAATAAAAATGCAGAATTGTAATTGCAAGATTGTAATAGGATGTTTTGTGTTCAGCTGGAAGGGAATCGTAGCCTTTCAGAGGACGAAATAGAGGAAGTCACCAGACTTGCGGTAATGTGGGACCTTCCTGGGTTTTCCGAACACCATCGAAAATGGCTGTTTAACAGGATGCTGCAACATGCTGTGAGTGTGTTTAATCTTTTAATACCTGCTTTTTAACCTTGATTTCTTGAATGTACTAATGTTTGACTGTTAGATGATGATGCACTTTAGGTGTTTAATCACAAAGTAGAGTTATCAGATTCATTAATTCTCAAAGATGTGTAAAAAATAAACACTTTTAAACAATTATTTAATTTGTGTTCTTGAATTTCTTAGGTTTTGTATAGGACTAAATGTCAAGTTAAGCAGCTACGACGTGGAATCAAAGAAACCAAGATTTGGTCATTGATCACAGCACGGGAAGATGCTATTAATGTTGTCTTCCCAAGGGCAAGTGAAGTTCAGTATGGCCCTGAGGTACATTAGTTTTTAATTCCAGTCTTTGTGACCACCTGCTCTACAGATTTTGTTTGTTTAACACACCTGATTTCAATAACCAGCTGCCCATCCCTGCACATGGGAAATCCATGAATGTTTACCTCACTAGAGAAAATCAATTCGTGGATTTAGGCTTCACCACGCCTTGCACAGTCCTTACACACAGACAAAACTTATTAGAGAATTGAGATGTGACATGACATACTACTGCAAATATATAAAATTTATATTCCAGTATTGCACACTTTAATGCCGATTAAATAAAACCCATATGCAACTTTAAACTGCAGTAGTGGCAGATTATTCTGTGATGTCCACTTCGCAGGGTACTTATGGTTGAATAAAACGCCGGAAGAGATAAGAGATGCACACAAAATGTGCAGAAGTAGGGGGTTGTGAGGAGTAGAATAGAGAACCATAGCTTTACATAATTAGACACAAGTTCTTCCTTTGCAGCATCTTAGTGATTTGTTGCTCTTTGATTTTTAGGTCATCCTTCAGCACATTGCATGGCCTGTCACAGATTCTGATGATGACGACGATGATGATAACAGCTTGTGCCCTGAGGTTGTCACACGTCAAATCACGTTTCTTCGTGAATACATCCAGAAAGGTAAAATGGCCAAAAAAAATTTTGTTTTAGTTTTTCTTATTTTTCATTGCAAAAATCTATTTAGTTAAGAAAATGTGGTTCAAACTGTTCACTGTAAAAGTTCAACTCTGCTGATCACAGTTCATTGAAATAGCTGTAACTGTGTAACTGTACAGTGTAACATCAAGGTGAGGGCCCTACTAACTTTGTCTTACAAGCTTCCCCTTTCTGTTATACATATTTTATTGGACTGGCCAGCTTTTAATGTACATAGAAAACTGCATGAAGTGAACTCCATAACATAACTTAATAACATTTTGCCAGGCAACGTTTTAAAAATGCCACTTAAGTGCAAATATTTTTTGTTATAATTTGTTTGTTTTTATTGAATTTGTAATGGCTGTGTATTTTTTCCCTTCTTTTATGCAGTACAAATATTTACTATATTACATATAAGCTTACAAAAATGTTAATGTCTCTGCATCTTGTAACTATTCTTCCATTTAGCTAGCCCAAAACAGCTACAAAAGCTCATGTCATTTTGGACTGGATGGGAAGTGCCATCGAAGAGTCTGCAGGTTAAAGTTTGGAAAGGAAGATTCTTCAAGGCCTCCACCTGCAGCAGGACCCTAATGCTTCCTGCTGAAATAGTAACAATGGATGACTTTTCTGTTACTTTGCAAGGTTGTGTAAACACAACATCTACTGGATTTGGACTTGTTTAAGTCTTCACACTTTTAGGATTTGTAGTTCTTCAGAGCTGTTCACATATGGATAACTTCTCCATGTTTAAGTCTAGACATTTAAGTACATACTCTGTTCTTAAAGGATTGTAAAAACCTTTTAGAAATGCTTACAATTAATACTTTGACTCTTTTAGGCTTGAGATTTCCACTGTTTACTGTTTAATCATTTAAAATAAATTGTATCAAATAATATTTCACAAACTTTTTGCTCCTCGTCATTCTTTATTGTACATATTGTTAAATTATTTGCAGCAATCATTAGAGGTCTTTTGACAGTATTTACTGTCTATTCTGCTACAGATAAATGTACAAATGTAGTATTTTACAATTGTAGTATATTACAAGTGTTAATGTATACCTACAAACCTGTTATCTGGTAAAGCAGCTTAAGAGTCAAACACTGCTTTTATTTTCACAATGAGTGAATGAAGAAAATGAAAAACAACAACAACCTTCAAATTACCCTTTCTTGAAGCAATGTCTCTACATATGTCAGAGTCTGAAGGTATATGTCTACTCCAAATGAATCAGACTCCTGTAATGGGTCAATCTGTGACAAAAGCTGCTCAATTTGCTCTCCTGCAAGTTGCGGCCTCTGAATTTCCGGCACGTACACCCCTGAGTAAGTGTCCTCAGCATCTCCACTCCCTTGTGCAAAAGCTGAATACTGCACCTAAGGGTAAACAAAGTCATTTGTCAATTTAATGTTGATCATTTCAAAATCAAGTGTGCCCAATCTTGTTCCTGGAGATGTACCTGCAGGGTTAAGTTACAACGAACCCATCAGTAATTATCAAGTGTTCCTGAATCGTTTTTGTTTTACTACAATTTGACCTTTGTAATACAGTTGATTTAAAGGAACAGAATTGGGCACCTGTTTAAAACACTAACAGCGGAAATCTGTAACAGACATTGACAGTTGTAGGGTATCCATCTGTACAACAAAAAAAGGGGCATCATTTATAAACATACTGTTCATACATTAATTTTATTAATCACACGCATGCATACTTGTCAGATGTTGTAAATTAGGCAACAGAAATTCACAATAAGAAGAAACAATTACCTCTGGGTTACTTATTGGATTCTGATACTGGCCAGTCTCCCACAGTTGATTTGGGGTTAAGTTGCTCTCAGTCCTCATGGAATGGTTATCCCATGCGTCCCTGAAAGCATCAAGGCTGGCTTGTATGCGAGGCAAAAAAACGTAATGACAGCAGAAGAGGTGGGTGAAATTGCTCAGATCAAGAAGTCCACAGTCCTCAAGACGATGTAAGATGTCGTAGTACACTGTGGTGACGCACATTCGAACGTCTCGCCAGAGGCGTTCAATTCTGGTAAAACAGATCCCATACTAATGATTGAGTAATATGGTGAGAAAATCACATCCCTAATTAAAACTAAGCAGTTTAACTATAATTTAATCAATCAAAATGAGTAGACATTCGGCAGTGTTGGGCAGTAGCATCGCTACAAGCAAAGTCCCTTGTATTCTAGTCTCTGCTACAAGTAGTGACGCCACTAGCTTAACTACATTTCTCAGTAGTGTGGCGGTAGCATCCCTACTTTATAAAGCAAATAGCTTTTCTGTAGCGAAGCTATTTTAATAGTCAAGTTGCGCAGTAGCATCCACACAAGGTACACTTAATGATCGTGGATCAATAAGTGACGGCACTGACACTGACTGAGTAGTGAGGCCGGTGTCTAGCCGATGAAAGTAAATACATATATGGCAAGAAGGGCAATTTCTTCTTCCTGTTTTACAGTGGCCGACAACTAACTTTGTTCGCTTTAATGCCACCTCTAGCTCTGGTCGGCGACGTCACCAACAAATAAGGCTATCACGAGAAATTTGCTTGATGAAAAGACGACTGAGAGAGAGATTACTGTAGTAAAGGCTAATGTGTACTATGATTATTACTATTAATTCATGATAGTTACTAAAGATATTACATTATGTAGTGTAATTCAATAATTAATAGTTGTAAATACATATACAATATAATGCTTAATCCTAAATATTTACCTTTACTATATATATATATACTATAATATTTTAAATAACACCTGGTTTTATTGATTTTTTGTTTTGCTGTTATATACCATAATTTGTTTCTGTTTAGTACAGCATATTATTTGCAGTAAATAACTGAGCTAAACAATTATGCCTCATGTTTCATTGACAGTTTTATTGATCACTAACATATGATTGACTTGGATTTAAGTTGCTATAACTTAAAAATGAAAATTGCAAAAATAGCTTAGATGTATTTTTATTGCAATAAAAATTGCTTAGATGTAGCTTATTTTAGCTTAGCTTGCTACAATTCCCAGAGGGTAGCTTTCAGTGTAGTTAAGCTACATTTTAAGTAGAGTAGCTAATAGCTTAACCCTACATTTTTCAGGCAGCTCTCCCAACACTGGCATTTGGTTATTTTACCTTTGATTGTGCACACTCTTGCCAGCAATGAAGCTTGCAGTCTCTGTTCCTCTCACTAGAAACATCAGCCGTGCTACTCCTACATTTTCTCCTCCATGATCTCCACGTACTCTATAAAAATAACAGAAACATTTATTAGTTCGAATAACACCATTATGGCACCATCAAAAAAGTAAACCAGCAAGGTATTATAAAATTTTTTTTTTTTAATTATTTACATGATTTGTTTTTGGAAGAACAATAAAAACAACATTAACTGGATTAAGAGAAAAACGTTGCAGCATTACAGAAACAATTTACAATTTAGCCTATGTTAAATATGTTAATTATAAAACATTACCTTAAGGGAAAGCCAAACTCTTCCACTGCCTCTTTGAAAAACTGAAGGGTTGTTTCAGATCGGTTATTGTCTGCAATGCGTAAATACATAATCTGAAAGATAAATAGCATAATAAATAACACTCGTTCAAATATATATAATTTTAAGTACAAAACATGGCAAGAGAGTTCTTTTTAATACAGTGACCAGTTTCCAACTAAAAACATGTTTAAATAATGTACCTTTCTTGAATATCCATCCACACCCCCAAAGATAACCATGTTGTATCTAATTTGAAAAAAGAAATTATCAAATGCAAGACATGTTGCATAACAAAAGAATATCACAATGACCAAAAACATTTGTCATTAAATTAGTTTTCCTTTAAACCTAGAATACATAGACAACAATATAATCCATAAAATGTGTGTAAAATATAACATATTTTTACATATTACAATTGGGCCTGTCAGGATATCTATTTTTTGTTGTACGATATATTGCACCAAAATATATCACGGTAAACGATTTCATTGTCATTTTAAGACCATTTTAGGCCACTCATTATATAATGCCAGAATGACAACATAATACAGTAGCATCATAACGCAAGTACACTCTTCATAAGAACACATCATATTTTGTTCTTAAGAATATTTAATTTAATTTTGTCATTTTATTAATTTAATGATTAGGCATTGGATTCAGAATATGAAAACGCATATCCAAAACAAATAATAATAAATGTTAACAAAAGAAATGCAAGGTAAAAAAGTAACAGAGGCTGCGATATCTGCTACCAGATCTATTTTCAGTTGTCAGGCACCCACATCAAAATATACTTGAGTCATTTATGGTAAATACTATTTTGTTTTTTTACCCATACTGACACTGACACCTCCAATAGAGATAGAGAGGTCGTGCAATCAGCTCAAATGTTGCAAAAAATTTTTTTTTTACGTATGGGCGATATATATTGATCACCAAAAATTATTGAGGTCATCTCCATGTATTGTGCGATAAGTCGATATATTGATTATTGTGACAGGCCTAATTACAATAATTGCACACATCACATTTGACACCAAATTTAAAGGTAACTCTATAAAGCCCACATTTATTAAGGGTATTCTTAGGGCATTATTATGAATGCATAATGCATTGTAAAAAACTTTTTTACATCATCTTGTAAATAATTATAAAACAATGGAAACATAACACATTTCTCATGATTACTTTTAATATAATGAACATCATATTAAAATACATTTACATTTATAATGGGCTGCATAGTTGTTATGACAATGTTTAGTTGACATTGTTTACTTAAGGTCTGCACAGTATCTCACTACATATTGTGAGTGGTTAGGTATTGTGTCTTCCCTCTAAAGCTAATATTAATTTTGATGTGAGCTAGGTAATAATTACAAATGAAAAAATGCAATGTTATTATGTTAGGTTACATTTAATTTGGCTTAGATTAAATTTTGTGTGGGTAGACTGTTGACAAACTTGCAAAGTTATTTATAGTCAGTTTGTCTGTTTAGAACCATAAAAATAAACAACCTATTTAATGGACATACTAATATAATACTGTAATGACTGCTATAGTTGACATGGCTTACTTAACAGCTATTCTAAAGAGTGCAATCAAAATAGTCCAACTGGCAATACAGGTAGTTCAAAGAAAATGTGTGTTGCACATACATCATAACTGATATTTGATCTTATGGCTGTTTGAGGAAAAAATATTAAGATAAGACAAGTTTACTTGAACTTGTTGCATCCATAAGTTCATGTTCAACTGTGTGTTAAAAATCATCTGACTCTTGAAGGCTATAACAGCAAAGAACTAAATATTATAATACTTTTAAACTGTTCTGAATAAGATTCATAATATAATGTTACATAATATTTTTTAAATTATGTACTAATTTTAATGCCCTAAGAATCCCCTTATAATGCATTATAAACATGATCTTCATATAAAGTGTTAACAAATTACATTTACCTTATGAGCTTATGGTTTGTATCTATATGCACAAGATACTTGGGGTATGGTACAGAATAAGTTCGTCGAGCAACACAACCAAGCTGGGACATCCGTGAGAGAACACCGAGACCATCAACACGATGCATAGATGCACGAATTCTGTCCCACTGTACTCTGTGTCCTTTGCCAGTGAGGGCTCCTCTAACAACCCTGCACCCTATGTTTGGCATAGTGCTCTTGATGTCAGACACCAAAGCATCAAGTTCTTCATCTGTGCAGTTACTGTAGAGGGATGTGACTGACAAACTACATTCTCTCATCCGTCGATGGAGCGTTGTACGAGAGACACCTAAAATTTTACTGATAATTTCCTGAGGTAATCCAAGATTTAAAAAATGGATTAGTTGGTCTGCTGAAATATGAATTCTTGGACGTCCACGTCCATTTGGTTTTTCAATCTCTATTACAGTTGCCACCTGCTGCTCTTCCTTGTGCTGCTGAATAAGATAATCCAAGTCCATCAATCCTCTGACTAAGTCCTGTGTGTAACGCGTGCGGGAAAATACCAGAGGATCCAAGTGCAAGTAAAAACAGTGTTTTTATTGACGAAGTCAATAGTTCTCACGTACGCTCAGGAACACACAGAGCGCGCTCAGGGATTCACAGAGCAACCCCGTCTCACGGGGCAGAGAGACGCAGGAGCGAAAACACCGATACGGTCTCTGAAGCTACTCATACCAGGCCTGAGCAAAGACAGAAAACAATGCACGAACGACAACGAACTGACACGAGACAAGAGCCGCGCTGTCCAGATATAGTCGCGATAACTAGTTGCAGCTGTCAGACTAATCAGGACAGCAGAGCTCCACATAGCACGTGACATCACACTGACGTAACAGACACACGAGGGACACCAAAACAAAACAAAACCATGTGACCACGCAGACACTCAGAAGTGCGCACACACCTACAACCGTGACACTGTGAAATTCCAATGTTTGCTGACAAACCAGCAATCAAAGTCATTTCTTGATGGCAAACAAACTGCAGGTATTCGATGTCCAAAGGAGAATGTTCCAGGGCATAAGTGACTCTGGAAAGTAGTCTTTGGAGAACTTGTTCCCTTACTATGTCCTGTAAAGTTACCACATACACAGGGAATTTGGTCAATGCAATGATATGATAGCACTAAATGATTTGTAGAAGTGCAATTCATTAATTAAAAAAATTAAAACGACAAAACATGACAAAAAGTTCATAATGTTCATAATAAGAACTTCAATTATTTGATTGAAATTCTATTAATTTGAATTATAAATAACCATGGAAGGAGGCTAAATACTATAAGTAACTTTTTTTTTTTTATTTATAGTTTTTAAGAATCCAATACCTTTACTACAAGACATCTCCAGCATGTGCAGGGCTTACACCATATTCTGTGACCGTCGAAATATGTGACCCTAGAGGGCGTGGCCGCGTAATCTACGTAAACTGCGTACATTTGCCCTTTTAAACCAATAACGACAAAGTTTATGGAAAGCATGTTTAGAATAGCTGTTTATTCGTATTCAGTGCATAAATGCATACTTGCTCGCCAAGAACACACGTGTTGTTTACATGTGCGTCAACTTTAGCCATTTATGTATTTTATTAATATTATTACAATAATAAATATTACTATATCGATCACGTGTTGTTTACATGTTGGCCAACATCAAATGAAGATCAGTCTTTATTCTTTTATTCAATCTTTCTAATATTTTTAATATTTGTATTATAAAATTATACTATCTATCTATCGTCACAGATTTCGACGGTCACAGAATATGGTGTAACACCGGAACACGACGGATCCAGATCCGGATCCCCCTCCTCCCCCGTCCGCTGTTCACTCAGTTTCTTCCGTGACTCCCCAACTCTCTTCACTTTCATCCGTCACCGCGACACCCCTCCGCCACACACCTCCCGCTCAGCCCAACTCTCTCTCTCCGATCTAGACTTTACCTACCCCTGCCCCGTTCTTCACTTCCTGCACATATGCCCCTAGAAAGGTCTATGCACTGTCATGAATAAAATACTATATAGAATACCAGTTGCTAACACATTCATGGTAAACACTTGTTAAAACTACACGTAACGTTACGTGTACATTACTTGTTTTATTTTATATATTACAACAATGCTGTGATGAGCCCCACTGACCTGTCTTGAATTGTCCTGGCCGTCCATTTTGAAGAGACTGGTTAATTACGGCTGGTCCCGCTCTGAT
>CAIGQQ010017566.1:0-10747 GCA_903798035.1 Danio albolineatus | reverse complement strand
ATATATAAACATACAAACAAAGCCCGTATTCCGTACTTCTTTCTCCTACAAAAACATGTGTGCGCACACACAAACATGCACACAGTACATAAACTCACATTCACAGCCATACCAGTGTCAGCACAATTCCCAGAAACAGTCTATTCCTTCACCACCCTCTCAGGGCCTGCAGCGCCTCGCTCTCCAGAGAACAGGCATGCCAGGCGCCAGGTCCATGCACACACACACACACACACACACACACACAGAGGACATGTCTACAGTCAAAATGCTACATGCTCATTTACACTTTCTCCTCTTGTCCTTTTCAGCCATGTGCGTTTTGTTTGTAAGTGTTTCAGCGGTTGTAGTATGCGAGTGTGTTTTCCCCTGCTGCGCTGGACTGCTGACTCAGCAGTGTGTGGTGTCTCTATGCTTTTTAGCGTGTGTGTGTGGCCTCTTTGCACTTTATTTGCCCTGTGGTCTCACGTTCAAACAAGCCAGCCACTGCCCAGCACAGCTAACTTCTTTAAACAGTGCATGACGGGTAGTTTTATGGTATACTCTCTATATTTAAAGGCTAATTTCATGAGAGTGTGTGTGTGTTCATGCTGCTCCATGACAGCGTGAGTGTTAGCTGTGCCAGTTAAAGTCTATATTTAACACTAATTGTTGAGGAGACGCTTTGTTTACCCCCTCTGGAGCCATGTGGCTTGTTCGGTACCAAACCAAAGTATTTGCTGCAAGTATACAGTCACCGATGCTTAAAATATGCTGAGATGTTTTATGTCGACATGTTTTGAAAATGTAGTTACTTGAAGTTACAGTTGTGCAAAATAAACTGTCTTGGATTGTTTGTCAAACCTTAAGTTATTTAAACAATATAGGATTTTCTAATGTGGAACACGAAATGAGAGATACAGTGTTCTCTGTCAGACATTTAGATCAGTGATGATTTTAATAATTGTGTCCTTTTTTAATGAATAACATGTTGATTTTAGTTTGTTAGTCACACAAAGCCATGATGTGAAGTCATGAAATTTCGGATTTTTAAAACACAACTTTTTTTATTATTGAAACTGTCAGTCTGTGAGTAGAATCAAAATTTTTGTAGATATCAACTAAATATATATTAGTCTATTTATTAGAAAAAACTGACCACTTTATTTCAAGGTTTTGACCAGTTTATTCCACAAAGCAATCAAGTGATTGGACATTAATCTTTTCATCCAGTTCTTTCTAATGTTGTCAGGTTGTGTTTGTCAATCAAGTGATTTCTCATTTGGAATGAAAAACTCTTGAATCTGTTCAAAGAATCCTAAAGAGCCCCTACTATGCATTGAAAAGGTCATATTTTGGTTATGGGGGTCTCCAACAACAGGCTAATCATGCAAGGTCAAAAACACACATTAATTGTCTTATAACCAGTGGTGTAAAGTAACTAATTACAAATACTCAAACTACTTTAATTGAAGAGTTTTTCTCAGGAACTGTAATTTACTGAGTAGTTTTAAAAATGTGTACTTTTACTTTCCCTTGAGTACATGTTAAGTGCAGTATCTGTACTTTCACTTCACTACTTTCCTTCAACCTGCAGTCACTACTTTATTTCTTTCTCGTCTATGGTCATTGTCTAATGTAAAAAAAAAATAGTCCTGTGAGTCCTGTCCAATTAAATCACACATAGAAAGTAAATTGCATCATACTGAACAACCTCAAGACAAGGGCACTTTATAAATGCAGCAAACCTTTTGGAAACATTAAAAATGTTAATAAATGTTGAAATGTTGAGAAGATGCCCAAAATTTTTACACGCAATAATCCAGAGACTTTTTATAGACTGCATGTGACTGAAAATGATGGATGTTGACTGTATGATGACTGAAATCACCAAACAACCTTAAACAATCACTAAATGGAATGAATGAAGAATTGAAGGAAGGGCCAAACAAAAGGAAGTACCAAACAAGGAATGGAAGGAAGAATCGAAGAACCAAATAAATGAAGGAAGGGTTCAAGGAAGGACTGAACAAACTAATGAAGGAAGAAGGAACCAACGAACGAACAAATGAATGAACAAAGGACCTAATGAAGGAAGGAACAAGAATATGAAAAAAGAATGAGCGAACAAATGAAGGGAGGAAAGAGGGAATGACCAAACGAATGAAGGAAGGACTGAACAAACTAAGGAATTAATGAATAAAAGGACCTAATGTAGGAAGGAACAAAAATATAAACGAACAAACGAATGAATGAAGCAAAGAAGGAACTAATGAATAAATGAAGGAAGGAGAGAACAAACAAATAATTGAAGGAAGGTTGTAAGCAACAAATGAAAATAGGAAGATCGCTAAATACACTACTTGTTGTTTGTGCAGGGATAAACGTAACATTCTGTAAATGCATCAACTTTTCACAGCGTAATACTCACTACTCACTACTTTAGGGTACTTTTAAATGTTCTACTTTTTACTCATTCTTTAAGTAATATTTACTACAGACACTTTTACTCTACTTGCACTACATTTTTGGGCAAGTAATGGTACTCTTACTTGAGTATGATTTTTCAGTACTCTTTCCACCACTGCTTATAACATGCATTTATTTTTACCTAATTATCCCATATGATTTGTTTTCCTTAGCACGATGCTAATCTGTGCTGACGACCCAGTCTGTTGCAATTGGTTGATTGTGTTCAGTGTGAGACAGAGAGAATCACCCACCATGGCTTATCAACATTGTTGAAGTACCCAGAGTGCAGAGCATACATGTGTGAGCCCAATGCAGGAGTGCATGAACGCAATGCTGATAAGCACCAGCATGTTTCTCTATTCTTAACCATAAGTAAAAACAACGACACGCATTCAGTATTATTCCACACAGCGGCAAAATTTGAACTATTTTGAAACTGTACCGCAGCGGATGGTGGCCATGGCAATGACAAAGGGCAGAGGATTGCAAGCTCACAAACGCATTTAAATTTGTAAAAAAAAAATCGTCAAACATCACGTTTTCAACGTGGTTTCAGATGCAATATTTGAATCTAAAGAAATAACCAGATAAATACAAGCCGCGTGAAGCAGTTACAAGTAACATAACACAATTAAATACATTTTTTGCAAGCTAGAAAAAACAAGGTGGCAACCATTTAAATCGCACTTGTGAACTGGAAAAAGAAACTGATCCATGAGCTAGTTACTGATAAATTTAAAGCTCTGACAAAGTCCCATACATCAATAGTCGTTTCTGATCCTTACTTTAACAAACGGCAGACGAATCCCCATTGCAGATTATTGCATTAATCACTAGAACATTCATTTATTAATGTTCACTCATCTTCAGTCATGATCAGTCAAACACACACCCGCACTCCGCTAGTGTCTGATGGGAAAGGCACGTTCATGTTTTACTGGATCCGGAACTTTATGTTTGGTATTGTTTCATGTCAACGTCGATACAAACACGCACGAGATGCGGACGAACGAGGAATCATTTAAAAGGCTCTGTATCAAAGGTTGTCAAATGCATTTTCAGATTTAACCCTCAGCTGGATGTTTTCATTCACTTAGAGCTTGTTGCACACTGCATGGAAAGTAATTTTCAAAAACCCATAATAGGGGCTCTTTAACAGTTATGTGTCATTAAAATCAGGCAATTTTTTTTTTTATTGTAAGGAAGAGTCTGAATTTGAAAGAAATCGGTTCTCTTCAAGTAATCAATGTGCTGTTCTGAATCACCTTTCAATCAAATTATTTAGTGTATGACTTGATTTTAGTTTGAGTGATTAAGTTATTTTAAATTTCGAATCAATGACTCTTTCAAATCAGTTCTCCTTGAATAATTGGCTGAAGGGTTCTGAAACATCAAATAGGCCTGTTTGAGTTTAGAATCACTTTTGAATCAATTTTGTTAAAAAAAATCTGTTTTAGAAATGGCAGAAATTCATTAAAGTTATCAGAACACATTTATTTCAGAATAACTTGATTTTAATCACACAAAGCAATCAACTGGTTTTTGATGTAGCAATAATTATTTTAAATCAAATTCAACTGCATGAATCATAAAAGTTTGAATCCATTTTTATTTATTTTTTTATTTTTTTGGTAACACTTTGTAAACATTTTGATGGTCCATTTGAGTATAAGTAGACTGTCTGCTTAATATCTGCTGATACTGACATTTAACAGTCCTTCAACAGACATTTAACTGACTATAAGAAACTTAGCAAGTACTAGTCAGTTTACACTAACCCTAACCCCAACAGCCACCCTTACCCCAACCTAACAGTCTACTTATAATCTAAAGAGCATTAGTTGGCATGTAGATGCAATGTAACTTAAGTTCAACAAACGGACCATCAAAATAAAGTGTGACCTTTTTTTTTTTTTGAACGTACGACCCGATTTTAGTTTGTTCCTCACAAAAAGTGATTAAGTGATAAGAAAGGACTTGGAATGAATCAGTTTGTTGAATATGTTCTTAAATCGGTTCAGTTCAGAACTTCCTGAATCTATAAAGTTGTCAGGTTGAATTTCGATTCAAATCTTTTAATTTTTTTTTATTTTTATTTTTTATTTACTTTAGTCTATTAGTCACACAAAACGATCAGCTGGTGTCCAATTTACAATGTCCAATGTACAATTTACAAAGTTGTATTCAAAATTGTCTAAACTGTTGTGAATCATTAAAGTTGCCAGTTTGACTTGTCTTCGGTTATATTTAAAAAAAAAAAAAAAAAGTTTGCATGTTACTTGGTTTAAACGAATGACTTACTTGAATCAGTTGTGTTAAAAGAATCAGAGACCCTGTTCTAAGTGATCAAAGATATCAGTTAGTAATGAACTTATTTTTTTGATTTGTTCATCACTCAAAGACTATTAAACATTGTTTATAAACCCTGCTGACCATTGTTGTTCTGATTAATTTTAAGCCTTTATTGCCTCAAATCTCATTCACTTATATTAAATTAAGGGGGCAGAATTTTTTTTCCAGAATTCACCTTTGTGCTGTGGCAGAAAGTCCTACAGGTTTGGATTAACACAAGGGTGTCCAAATGATGACTTAATGGTGTGAGTTATTCCTTTAATGCACAGACAACAAACATTATCTCATAAGATGAAGGAGTTTTCATGGATCCAATCCTCAGCAACATTCATCACTCATATCCACACACTCCCGAGTCAAGTTGAGAAATCCCCTCCCTCACGTATTTAACATTTTCCAAATAGCTGCGCAAACCACAGAATAGTTCCCCTCGTTTTGTGGCAAACATAAACATCGGAGACTCTCTCCCCTCGAAGATGGCTGCCGCATCACATAAAGAGTTTCCAGCGGCCAAACGCAGCTCTACTTTCTCATTTTGGGGGACTGACAATTATATAGCATGGACACCGCATCGTCTAACAAAGTATTATCTAGAAGTCGCAGAGTCTAGTATGGCTCACTTTAAAATGTAATATCATTAAGTCTAGAAACTTAAATCAAAGCTCGTTCTTCCCAAAGATAAACAGCACTCAAAATAACACTAACAGAAAAAGCCACAGTCGTCTGAGTGAAAACTGACCCACGCTGCCGAGTCCTATATCTCTGTCTGCTGCACGTAAAGAATCTCAAAAGACAAAGATGTTGGTGAAACGAGCGAAGGGTCCAGAAATACATCAGTTTTTTTTTTTTACACCAGGCCTGCCTGTGGACAAATTTCGTTGACATTATTAATAACATAGTGTTTTCTTACTCTGACTAACACCTTAATAATTTATGTTGAATTGTTTTTTATTTATTTATTTGTTTTTTATGGAGAGGAGCATGTCAATATTTTTTTTTCATTCATTCATTTTCTTTTCGGCTTAGTTCCTTTATTAATCAGGGGTCACCACTGTGGTATGAACCGCCAACTTATCCAGCATGTTTTACACAGTGCATGTCCTTCAAGCTGCAACCCATGCAAACATCCATACACACTCATTCACACACATACACTATGGACAATTTAGCTTACCCAATTCACCTATACCATGTCTTTGGACTTGTGGGGGAAACCAGAGCACTCAACGAAACCCACACCAACACAGGGAGTACATGCAAACTCCACACAGAAATGCCAACTGACACAGTCTAGGCTTGAACCAGCAACCTTCTTGCTGTGAGGTGATAGTGCTACGCACTGTGGAAATAATATTATATAAACATTTAAATGATAAAAGTTGTTAATATTGTTATTTTGTTATGGCTTCAGTATTAGTGTTTGGCATTCAGTTTTTGAGCGGTTTGGGCACAAGTAAACAGTTTGGTGACGCTGTCTGAGCCTTGCGTCATTATTTATTTATTATTCACGGTAATACCGTATACTGGGGTAAAATAGGAAGGAGGTTTGACGGTATCAAAATTTAGATGCCGTCCAAGCCTAACCAGCACATGCCCTGCCCCTGTGCAAGCAGGTGGCCATGTTGTAAGTGCCAGATTAAGAGTTTAGTTTGGCGGTTCATTTCACTGTGGCGACACCTGACATATAAGGGACTAAGCCGAAGGAAAATGAATGAATGAATAAATGAAACTTAGCAACAATTTTTCTCCAGACTCACAGTGTAACAACAGACAAATCAAGCTTTAAATAGGACAATTATCAAAATAGTTTGCTCATTTTTGAGCGAGATGCTAATGGTCTAAACCAATTCAATGATCTATACTAAGCTAAGCTAAAAGTGCTCCCAGTAGATGGATTCAAAAATGGAAAATCTCAGCAGTTTAACTCTAGGGGACTTGTAAAATGAACCTTTTCCAACATTTCTTGATAGTAGGCAGGTAATAAGTAGTTAGTGATGTTAATTGTTACTTAAACTATTACAGAATATTTGGTAGCTAGGATGATAAATATGTTTGATGTATATATTTTGTGTTAGACAGATAGTGTTGTTGTTATTGTTGTTGTTGTATTGTTTTTTTTAAATGTTCATCAATAAAATAAAGTCAATCAATGAAATGTTAACTAGGAACTCACACTGGCCAGATCCATTTTAATCAGCAAAGTCTCAGAAAGCCTCATTTTCTGTCCAGTCATGCTCACATTTCACTTACTAAGTGAGATCTCATTGAGACCGTTTATCAATGCTTTCAAGTTAATCAATATATTCAATTTAAATAACCAACATTTAGTTGCTACTGCTTGTTTTCACACAGTGCCCTTATTAACATTGTGTGTGGAGAGCCATTAGATCAGGTTGAATCATATATCATATTATGTTTTGTCACCTTTTAAGCCATAAATACATTTAATTAACGCACAAATAAAGACTTTTCTTTGCACATGACATTGAAACTATATCCAACTTTTTTCAGCTTCACTTTCAAACAAAATAAATAGACAGATACAGTACTTACAGTAAAAAATCTTTGGCTACAGCTTATACTTGATGTTAAAAATACAGCAAAACAACTAGACCTATACCTTAAAATATTTATTTATTTATTTATTTATTTATTTATTTATTTCATTAATGGTTTTAACAATTTAAATTTAGCGTCATTTCAGCATGCAGAAAACATAAGCCAAAACTCCTATTAGAGTTCAAAAACAGTTGCAAAGTGCAGTCAATTTCAACTGCGTGTTCGAGTGAGCCTCTTCTGACCTGTAGGTCAAGCCTGACCACGCAAACTCTTTTGCTGATTGAAGGTCAGCTGACGTCCTGTGGAGCTCTGCTTTGTTGCAATCTGCGATCACTGCGTTCGTGAGTTTGGGCCAAGTCCCTGTGTGTCCGGCGCTGATAGCATTGACCTAAGAAATCACCACATCTGATTTACGCTCCCACAGTGGAATTACAAAAGCTGGCTGGTTATCTGCGCACCAGCTCGTCTTATTGAATTAAACAAGCCTCCCTCGCTTTTTTTACCCTCCCAAGCACATAGATGGAAATGAGAGATTGGTTCCGGAAACATGCAAGAGTCTGAGTTTAAGAGTTTACAGCGTTTAACGAGAAATGAAAGACAGAAAAACACGGCAGACAAAACAGCCCCAGATCTGTTTGTTGTGTGAAGCAGGAATACGTGAAACTTTGCAAGATTCCTCCCAAAAGTCGTGTCTTATCGTAAAACTTTATCGTAAATCGTGCCACCCTCTGCTTTTATCCAAAAATCAGTGTATTGTTCCTATTTGAGCCACTGCTTAACTAGCACACTGAGATAAAATGCTAGAAAATATTGGGAGACTTAATTTTCCAGAGTTGACCGTCAGTTCATTAAACCCACTTGAACTTGTGCCTGAATATATGTTGAAATGGTAAACGTGATCATTGTTTTGAAATATTGATTGGTTTTGCGTTGAAGTGTCATATGAAGTGATCAGCTGTCACGTTTTTGAAGGTGTGGTTCACATTCTTACTGTATATATGACAGTATTATGATACTAATTGCAAGCCTGTGGTTAGCAAGATGTGGTTAAAATAAAACCCATAAACCTCCCTCTGCTTTCAAGACAAGTGAGTGATATAGCGAAATATATATTGTAGCATACACCACATATAGTGACACTGTACAACCCCAATAATATAATAATAATTGCTTTTTTTTTTTTCTGTCAGAAAGATGTTCTGTCAAATACGTGGTACCATAGCTTTTGCATTGCACATACACTGCATGTACTGTAGGTCTACTTATAATCTACTGGCTTATCTTTTTGTTCAAAGATTATACATATTTGTTTATAATAATGATAATAATAATAATAATATTAATAATAATAATAAATAGATTGTATATTGACGCCTGATTAATAAAGAGACTAAGCCGAAAATAAAATAAATAAATAATAATAATAATAATAGATTGTGTAATGGGTAGCACGGTGGCTCAGGGGTTAACACTGTCACCTCACAGCAAGAAAGTCACTGTTCGAGTCCCTGCTGGGCCAGTTGGCGTTTCTGTGTGGAGTTTGCATGTTCTCCCGGTGTTGGCGTGGGTTTCCTCTGGGTGCTCCGGCTTCCCCCACAGTCCAAAGACATGCGCTATACAATAGGTGAATGGGATGAACTAAACTGGCCGTAGTGTATGAGGGTGTGTATGAATGTGAAGTGTATGGGTGTTTTCCAGTACTGGGTTGCAGCTGAAAGTGTAAAACATATGATATACATATGACTCCAGATATATAAGGGGCTATGCCGAAGGAAAAGGATTATTTTTTTTAATATAGTCACATTGTGGTATTTGCATGACATTAGTGAATGTTTAGTGTCATGTGACATGTGATCATGTGAAGTTTTGAAAACAATACTATTATCATCACCATGTGAATTACTAAAATACAATCAGAACAACAATGGCGAACTCAGTGGTGTATTAAATGGGCATGCATGATGAAGTTTCATTTCACTAACCGATCACTAGCCTTTAACCGTAAAAAAGATTAGAAAATAAGTTGTTCAGCTATTTAATTAACAATGAAATTGCAAAGATAAAATTCATAAATTAAATTGTACTATAATAAGTAGTACTAGTAAGAAAACAAACAAACAAACAAAAAAAAAGTACTGTATAATAAATAGTATCAAAAATTCTGACAACATCCCACATTCTTCTGAAGCACTGCCAGTAATTTTAGTTTCACTTTCATTCATTTATACAGTATGTAGTTTTTAACAACTGATAATGAATAGAAAGTTATCAGCCTCTGAAAACATTATCATTTCAACACTGATAAACCTGGCAGGGGCCCAACCTTCAGTTTTGCACAATGCCAGTGGGCTAAATACATACCTGTCAACATTGGGATGTGAAAATAAGGAATACCACCACCCCAAAAAGTAAGATAATTAACATTAATAAATAAATAGAATTATCTAAACTAATCTCATTGCTTTTTCTTCATAACTTACACATTCTGATTAAAGAGCAACAAATGAATCTCATTTATTACGATTTTTCATTTGATTACATTTAAATTCAATTTTTTCAATTCAATTCAATTCACCTTTATTTGTATAGCGCTTTTACAATGTGGATTGTGTCAAAGCAGCTTCACATAGAAGGTTATAGTAAATTGAAAATGTCAGTTTAGTTATTAGCTAGTATATTATTAGCTAGTATATAGCTGAGTTCAGTTCAGTTCAGTGTTGTTTAATATTCACTACTTAGAGTTCAAACACTGAAGAGTAATCCATCGGTGCGCAGCTCTAGCTGCAGTCTAGTCGCCGGACGCTGGAGAACTCGGGTCTCGTCTGTCCTTGGAGGGTCACAGAAATCCGTCTCTTGCTTGCTACTCCGCCAAGCAGCTGCTCAGGATACAGCGAGGTCCAGGGTTAAGGAGCCTTGGGATCGTCTCGTCATGGGTCTTGGATCGCATCCGTGGCGCTGCAAAGTCTTTGGGGGCCTGGGGATGAGTATCCCCAGTTGGAATAGAGAACAAAGAAAATAATTAGCGTAGCTGCAGTTCATAGTGTATATAAATGAGATGCGTGGAGCACATTCATGCATCATACCGTTAAGTGATGTATTGAGTGTATGCTTTACTGAAAAGATAGGTCTTTAATCTAGTTTTGAACTGAGAGAGAGAGTCTGAGCCTCGGACATTATCAGGAAGGCTATTCCAGAGTTTAGGAGCCATAAATGAGAAGGCTCGACCCCCTTTATTTGATTTTGCTATTCTGGGTATTACTAGAAGCCCTGAGTTTTGAGATCTTAAAGAGCGGGTTGGATTGTAGCGAGACAGACGGTTGGTTAGATAAACAGGAGCGAGATTATTTAATGCTTTATATGTAAGAAGTAATATTTTAAACTCAAT
>CAIGQQ010017563.1:0-14490 GCA_903798035.1 Danio albolineatus | reverse complement strand
TTATTTATTTATTTATTTATTTATTTATTTATTTATTTATTTATTTATATCTATTTATCTATATCTATATATACACATTTGTAATTATGTTTATACATTTGTAATTATATCTATCTGCACACTTCTGATTATCAATAGCAACCTGTACGTATAATCACTTTTTGTAAATCTCTGTTCATAACTAATGCAGCCTGTATATAATGTTCATAGTACATCCATTTGTAAATATTACCATAGTTTTTCTATAACTGCACTTTATAATTTATATCTGTATTCTGCACTTGCTGCTATTGCACTCTTGGTTAGACCTAAACTGCATTTCGTTGCCTTGTACTTGTACATGTGTAATGACAATAAAGTTGAATTTAATCTAATCATCTAATCTAATCTAATCTAATCTAATCTAATCTAATCTAATATTGTATATTTGCTATTTACAGAGCATGTTGGTAATATGCACTTATAGGGGCATACAGAATACAGAGTATAGATAAACTCTGCTTATTACTCATATATGATGCACAGCAGCACACAAGCATAAAAAATTGTAAAAAAAATTAAAATAATTATAATGTATAAAAACACTGCACAGCACTCTTTAACTTGAACAGATTACACACTTGAACAGATCTGTCTTTGAACTTGGAAATTAGGATGAGTAAATAGCAAATCCATCATAGCTCAAACATATCTGGCTCTTAAGGGTGATTGGAAGTCAGACTCTCCTTGGTTCTTCACACGTCACGGCACAACAATTATTCCTTGGGGGAAAAGGTATAACACTTTTAGACAGTGCATGTTCTGTGCACACTGACCATTTTCCCCATAAACTGACAAAAGTGAATTGAGACACACCCCAAGTGTGTTATAGCCAAGTTATAGTCATTTTACCAACATTTGACCATTTTAGAAGTTAAGCTTTTGGTTCAATAAAAAAAAAAGGAAAACATGGGTAAAGCATGTAAATCTCACTAACTTTTAATAAAAGCTGTTAAATTAAATATATTTCGTGGATTTTATGAATGTTACGCTTTTTTATAGTTAAAAATTTTCATTAATTTTCTTTTTTATAGTTAAAATTTTTCATTCATTTTCTTTTCGGCTAAGTACTTTATTAATCTGGGCTCGTCACAGTAGAATGAACCTCCAACTTATCCAGAATATGTTTTTATGCTATGGATGCCCTTCCAGCTGCAACCCATCACTGGAAAACACACACACACATTCTCATTCACACACATGCACAAACTACGGACAATTTTAGCTTACCCAATTCACCTGTACCACATGTCTTTGGACTTGTGGGGAAAACCAGAGCATCCAGAGTAAACCCACACGATCGCAGGTAGAATGTGCAAACTCCACACAGAAATGCCAACTGACCCAGCTGATGCTCAAACCACTGACAGCACTACCCACTGTGCCACTGTGTCACTTGGTTTAAATTTAATTTAATCGTAATAATGGACAACAGTGAAAAAAAAACTAACATTTTAGAAGATGGGGATGTGGATTTCATATAGGCCTATACACTTTTTGTAACACTTTACAATACGGTTCATTAGTTAATGCATTTACTAACATAAACTAATCATGAACAACACTTGTACAGCATTTATTAATCATAATTGAATAATTGAGTCTATGCTTGTTAACATAAGCTAATGCACCGTGAGTTAACATGAACTAACAATGAACAGCTGTATTTTCATTAACTAACATTAAATAACATGAACAAATACTGTAGTAAATGTGTTGTTCATTGTTTGTTCATGTTAGTAAATGCATTAGTTAACACTAACTAATGAACTGTGTTTTACAGTGTGACCACCCTTTTTTTAACTACAAATGTTTGTTTTGGTCTAGGACCGGGATGCACATTGATAAGGCTCATGACCTCTTGCATGACTTATGCAGGTTAGGAAAGGTCACATATGACGTAGATGGCAAGAACCAGTCCAACTCAAATCCCATATTCATCTTAATGGATATTTGTGCTTGTTTGTGAGTTTACAAAAATCTGACTTTGTTGTTTTGAATGCTACTGGCTTTCACTGAATGGGCAAAAACAGTCCTAGTAAAGAATAATAATAATAATAAATATAAAAAAGTAGGTAGGTAGATTAAGTTAGTAGATCCTTTTAAATATGTGCAATTATGATTTTAAACACAAAATCCCTTTATCAAACTAGATCCTGAGTCTGGAAAGCTGCTGGGAAGAAGTTTGTCATCAGGGTCCCATTGCCGTATTCCACATGGTGTCTCTCCCAGGACTGTGAGACACTATGACAACCCCAGAGGTTACATATTTCCCTTTGCGATCTCTGATAGTGGCATTAAAAACAAGCCTGCATAGGAGCAGTTTGTGTGTTTCTCCCCAAGGACTTGAGGTCAAAGGAATGTTCCCCAAGTGCCAGAGCTTCCATTTCAGAGCGTTCTGAGGCAGTGTGACTTCCTGCGGATGGTGGGAGAAACTGGGATTGGCTGTCTGAAGCAGACTCCAGAAGGGAGTGTGCAAATAATGTCCCAGTGACTCATTTTAGCTGTTTCATTGACAGTTGCTCAAATGAGAAGAACGTTTGGGACTGCTGATGCTTTACATGCCAACATTTAAAATCCATTGTGTGATGCTACAAGTAATAAATAATAATTGTTAGCAATTACATTCACATTACAAAAAAGCTCTTAAAGTATTAACTTCAGTGTTTCGAATAAATTTTGTGGAGGAGAAATGATTAATGGGTGAAATAATCTCTTATTAACATTCTGTTTAACGGAAAATACATGTATTTATTTTTTAAATATATAAAATAATAAATAATAAAACTATATTGTAATACATTCAAATGATTAAATACTTTCTGAGAACAAATGTCTTTGAAAATTGTGATAAAGTATTAAACATTAAAAATACAGCTAGTTAGTATTTCGGGGCTACACTGTCATCCTTGAATCTTCTTGAATCTTCTTATAGTCAAATCATTTTTCATACTTTGGTCATACCAAAGTTTTTTGGTATACAAAAAAGAGGTTACACTCAATGTTACATTGTCAAGAATGGAAAAAATGTGATATAGTATAATAATAATAATAATAATAATAATAATAATAATAATACACTACCTAACAAGTCTTGTCGTCGATCCCAGTTGTAAGAGCAACAAATAATAATTTGACTTCTAGTTGATCATTTGAAAAAGTGTCAGAAGGTAGATTTTTCCAGTGAATCATCTGTTGAACTGCACCCCAGTCATCACAAATACTGCAAAAGACTCATTGGAATTTGCATTCACCCAAAATTCTCATAGAAATCAGTCAAGTTTGGTGAAGGAAAAATCATGGTTTGGGGTTATATTCGGTAAAATAAAGGAGGAGGCATTGAAGATGAATCCAAAGAATCTTGATTAACTCTGGGAGTCCTGCAAGAAGGCTTTCTTTACCATTCCAGATGACTTTATTAGTAAGTTATTTGAGTTATTGCAGAGATGTATGGATGCAGTCCTCCAAGCTCATGGGAGTCATACACAATATTAATACTTCTTCCACTGTACCATGACTTTATATTCTGTACATATAAATATATATACTGTACATTATTTTGACAAGACTTGTGTCTAAGCAAAGTCAGACCTAATTAAATAATTAAAACTCAAGGCATGATCATATTTTATTTTGGTAAAATAAGCGTAATCTAGAGGCCTTCTTCAAATAATGCCTTTCATATAAGCCGCTTCTGATACCAAATTATCAACTAGAAGTAAAGGTATTAAAGTATTTGCTGTTCCTAAAACTTGGATAAGTGACAAGACTGTTGTCAGGTAGTGTACATATGTTGTTGCTGGCTGCAATATTTTAGTTGTTTTATTTACAACTTCAGAAATTTTTTAGTGAACAGTACTGTAAAGGGATAGTTCACCCAAATTGAAAATTCTGTCAATCTTTATTTGACTTGTTCAAAATCTTTTTTTTTTTCTTTTCAGTTAGACACAAAAGTAGATAGACTGAATAAAAACTGAATGTAACTGTTGTCATCCATACTAGGAAAAACAAATACTATAGATGTCAATGGTCACAGGTTTCAACAGAACACAAACGAGATTATAACTAGTCTGGAACTATCGCTTTAAGACATTCAGGAGTAAGACCATCACATTTTCCATTTTAGCTGTTATTTTGAAATGAAAAAAATGGATCACATGTCAAATATTATAAAATTGCTTTACATTTGGCAAAACTGGAAATTCTGTCTGGTCCACCTTGACAGTTTAAGGTTTATATGTGTACTTTTGAATGGTCTAAATGTGCCAAGCTTGGAAACTGCTAAAAAGCTGCATTGTTTCTCAGTACAAAGTGAGCTAACATCACTTTTCCTTCAGTTCATAAAAAACACAAACAAGCTGACCCTCTCTCCAAGAAGGAAATTATGCTTGTCTAGACAGGATACAGTGTGGCACTGTAGGCTTGAGGCAAGGGCACCTGTTATTCTGATGCCATTATGCTTTCATTTCAGAAAATGAATATGTTTGCAATAAAACACTGTGAACTTACTTTGTATGTAGAACAATGACCATAACTTGCATGCATAGTAGCAGGAGTGTCATCTCTGAGCGAAGAGTGAAAAATCTCTGTTATTAAAATGCATTGCATATTTTATAAGAAACAATGGGCAGGTCCCACTTTATATTAAGTGGCCTTATTAAAATACAGTTGTATTTACTTTTCAATGCTCTTGTACATGCAAGTTTTTTATATTTAAAAAATGCCTGTATGTAATTATATCTGTAACTTATATCTGTAATTATATTTTTTGGTAACACTTTATTTCGATGGTCCATTTGAGTATTAGTTGACTGTCTACATAATATTTGTTGATACTGACATTCAACAGACATTTAACTGACTATAAACTTTGCAAGTACATGTCAACTTACCTAACCCTAACCCCAACCCTAACCCCAACCTAACAGTCTACTTATAGTCTAATGAGAATTAATTGCAATGTAACTTAAATTCAACAAACGGACCATCAAAATAAAGTGTGACGAAATTTTTAAATACACCATTGACCCTTTAAACCTACTCACACCACCAAGTCTGTCGCTAATCTGTTTTCCACCTCATACTGTAAGTGTTGTGTATGTGTTCTTTGATGTAAGTGCATAGTATTATAAAGTGGGTCCGTAAATATAAAGTGGGACAACAGGGAAAATTACAGTTACATTATAATTTGATAGTCCACTTTAGACAGTTTTCTATCTATAAGTAACATTGCATGAACATGCCAATGGACTCTCATTAGAGCATTAGTAGAGAAATAGCAGACTAATAGATGAAGAATAGATATTGTAAATATATTGTTAACTGATATGTAGTTAATGTTAGTGTTAGATGTCTGTTAGGGGTCAAAATCAAATATTAGCAAATATTAACCTGTCTACTAATAAACTAATGGCTGCCAGCTGATATGTTGTTGAATAGCATCTGGATGCAGACTTGAATATGCAAACTGAGAAACGCTGTCTCTGACATGTAATCTCAGAAACAAAGCACTCAATGGAGCTAGAGATGTCACTTTAATGCATAGGGTTAGGGACGGGATTAGGTGTGTGCATTAAAAGCATTGAGTGCAGCTCAGCTTGCATCTGCACCTGGTCTGCAGCTAGACCCTTCTCACATGGTTGCATAGTTAATTACATTTAGCAGAATATCTGAAGTGGACTATATATTAGGTGTTAACTATGAGCGCAGGAGCTGACAACTGCAATATTCAATAAACTGTATTGCATAATTCATTTAAATGAGCCTGAATGATCACTGCTGCTCGTATTGGCTGTCACTCACAAAAGTCATTCTTCTTTTGCAAAATTTTGAAGGGTTCTCAACTTTGCCATGTTACTTGATATACCCACATATAGTTGCCAATGGTCAATAATGCTTGTATATCTGAAGGTCGCCGGAAAATCGACCTCCGTAGACTACAGCGAATAGTCCAGACTGCTGAACGAATAACTGGCACTACCCTTCCTACACTTCAAGAAATGTACTCTTCCAGAGTGAGTAAAAGGGATCGCAAAATCACCCTGGACGCCTCGCACCCAGCACACTTCCTGATTGAACTGTTACCATCTGGTCGGCGCTACAGAGCACCGTGCACAAAAACAGCCAGACACAGGAAAAGTTTCTTTCCTCAGGCCATCTACCTCATGAACCGTTAAATATTTTTCCTATTGTGCATTAAATGTGCAATACTTTCTCATACGCACTTGTACACAGCACCTTATAACAATATACTGTACAATGCAATACTTCTTACGCATTTGTACACAGCACATTATAACCTGTATATTTATAACAAATCTGTACTTACATTTCAACATCCAGATCGTTGGACTGACTGCATCTCTGTTTAATGTCTATCGTCTTCCTTTATATTTATTCTGTGTTGTCACTTGTCACTTTATGTACACTGAAAGTTTCTGTAGCCAAAGCAAACTCCTTGTGTGTGAAGCACACTTGGCAATAAAATTGATTCTGATTCTGATTCTGAATTCACTAACTCTTCATTGAAATGAATGGTTGCTTGCTGCTTTGTTGCTCGTAGTGTGAATAAGGCTTTACTCTGCTTCATACGACCATTATAACAAGTTTTGAATACTTTAGCTCATGCATTATCACAATATCTGCATGGGATAGTCCCATAGAATGTAAAGATGAAAACTCCAATGATTCCACACTCAGTCACAGCGTCATCAAACTACTGCTTTGTTTTTTGTGAATATTCGCCCTCTAGTGGTACAAATTACAAAATGTGCAAACTTTTCCCAAATTTTTTATCTGAATAGGGAAACAGTTAAACATATACAAGTGGCTCAAAAAAAATCACTGTCCATTTTAATAAATCCTGATAATATTTCCTTTTTTAATGACCAAAAGAGAATAAATCTGGCCAGGACTTACAGTCTAGGGCAGTGGTTCTCAACTGGTTTGGCCACGGGACCCACATTTTTACATGGTCATCAAGCCGCGACCCAATATTTTATTGTTGCATTTAACAAAATGTATCAAATTATAGAAATATTACAAAGTAAAAACGATGAATACTGTAAACTGCAGTTAGGGTAGAGAAATGTTCAATTACCGAACTAAACTGAACTGTTGTCACACGCGCATTTCAAAATAAAAGTCCGGTATAAGCAAAATAAATTATTATTATTATTTATTTATTTTTTGACCACACACTCTGCGACCCACTAAAAATGTTCCCGCGACCCACTTTTGGGTCGTGACCCACCAGTTGAGAAACACTGGTCTAGGGCAGGGGTGTTCAAACTCGGTCCTGGAGGGCTGGTGCCCTGTATATTTTAGCTTCAACTTCGTTCAACACACTTGCCTGGAAGTTTTAGTATACCTAGAAAGAGCTTGATTAGCTGGTTCAGGTGTGTTTAATTGGGGTTGGAGCTAAAATATGCAGGACACTGGCCCTCCAGGACAGAGTTTGGGCACCCCTGGTCTAGGGTCACCACGATACAGTCAGGCTTTCAAACCTCTGTACAGATTTTACAGTGCACCTTTAGACAGCAGAAGATGTGTATGTGTGGAACTATTTTGGAAACCATCTGATTTAATTTGTCAGCTGAGTTTATTCAACTAATCACGGATGACATGCAGCGTCCCTTGTGTTTGCATTTATTTGAAAGGGTCAGAACACAATCTCCTGTTTGTTTATGCTGGTCAGAGTTGGCATAAATGCCACTGTTATTGTAAATGAATCACCATTGTAGTCGCACTGTCAAGATGGTGCCACATCAAATAAACTGTTTATAATTCCAGCTTTATAGTCTCAGAGTCTAAGCTTGTGGTCAGATTTATAAATTCAGTCTCATCCAAATGAGCGTGCAGCTCGAAATTCCAATTCAGCTTGCATGTTTCAAAATTGCACAGAGTTTCCAATTTCTACAAACAAGTTCTTTGTTCGACAGACTTGAGGGATTTCAATGGTTAGCTGGGATAGGACAATAAATGCAGTATTTGCAGTATTTTAGTCGTGTATACAATAGTTGACTCACAGTAACAGATATGTTGGGTATGGTAGCATTTCTTTAAAGAGATTTAATGGTTCCTCCAACCATCATAATCATAAATAATGGTAGTTATTAAGAATTTTGTGGTAGAAATCAATCTAGCCATCATCTAATCATTGATGCAACTCGTGGATCAGACATTTTCTTGTCGGCTGTTCTTTGGCAGTGACCTCCATCAATCATGCCAGGAGGTTTCTGGAGGCCGTGGCGCCAGCAGGCCTCTAAGTCTCTCAGTGAGTCCCTCAATGAGGGCTTGAGTTTTTCTGGAAGCCCCTCGGGACTCAGGCCAAACTTATGATCCGTGTAGCTGAACATGCCACAAAGGAGCAGATGGAAGAAAGCACATTCTCTTGAACATAGCCCTGTTTCAGCAAGACGTGGGTTTGGGTGTTAGATAGATAGAAGATACTGGTGCTGAATAATTGGATCCAGATGCACAAGGGTCAGTTTAGGACTGGGAACCAAGAAAACGACAGTTAGGCCATGTCCACATGTACACAGCCAATTTTATAAATAGATTTTTTTTCCCACTTTCAGCAAAAAAAAAATCTATTAAAATGTCCAAATGAAAATGCAACAACTACTTAGAATTCAAGAGTTCACACTTACCTCAAGATTTATAAATAGCTTGTTTGGCATGCTGTCCCAGGAGAGAGCCCTGAGCTTAAGGGATCCTCAGGCCCAGGGCTCCTTCCGTTTTCCAGGGGCGAGGGGAGATTGAGCTCAGGTCAATCTCAAAACTCCCCCCCTGCTGAGGCTAAGGTGAATTCCAGATAGTAAGATATTTAGAAAAAAGCCAGCCCTCCTCTCGAAATTAGTTTGATATTAAACTTCACTAAATCCATGTTGGCCAATAAGAAAAGAAAAAAAAAACGCATAATGAGGTCATAAAGCTAAATTATTATTTTCTTTTTGTTTTAGAGGCCACACTGTCGCAACCACCAGAGAGCTAACCCTCATCAATCGCTGGAGAACATTCACTTTCAGTCGGACTACAATTAGGCTTTGCTGAGTCTTGTGGGTTTCATACCCTGTAACTGTCACGGTTTATGGGTTTGTGTGTTCTTTCTGTATGTTATGAGTCATGCCTTATGTGTTGTCGTGTGCGAGGGCGTGTTCTTTCTTTACCTTTTGTGTTGACGGCGTGCCATACCAGCTGACAGCTGACTTAATCATGCCCCAGCTGATTCCTGTTTCACTGGCTATTTAATTCAGCATGTGGTTACTGCAGGTTATCAGTCCGTTTTTTTGTCCTTGTTCCTGTTTCTGTCTCTCAGGAATCTTGGCTGGTTTACGTCTTCATTTGCGCCAGTGGGCTCTCTTTTGTTTTGCTCGTTTCTTTGAATCCTGAACAGTCAGTGGTATCCTTTGTTACTTCTTTTTCATTAAATACTTTTGCTATTGGATCCTTTTTGTGTGGTGTTGTGACAGTAACTTTACAAAGTATTTTCCCTGTTTACTTTTTAAGAGTTCACACTTAGCTGATGATTTGATATAAGCTTGTTTGGCATGCTGTCCCGGGAGAGAGCCCTGAGCTCAAGGGATCCTCGAGCCCAGGGCTCCCTCCCGTTCGTAGATCGAGAGGGGAGCTTGAGCTTAGGTAGCTCTCAAACTCCCCGCCGCAGCAGCTAAGGGAAACACCCGAAGAGGAAATGAGTTAGACCAGAGCCTGAATTGTTTAATCTGTTATGATATATGTATATCTTTGGATGGTGGGAGGAAACCGGAGGGCCTGGGGGAAACCCACGCGGACACGGGGAGAATTTTCAAACTCCGCACAGAAACACCCACCAGCCTAGCGAGGACCAGGGCTGGCAGTGTTCTTGCTGTGGGGCGACAGTGCTAGCCACTAAGCCGCCGTGCCGCCCGATCTAAGAAAAGGAGGAGAAGAGGGAGGAAAGGAGGGTTTTGTTTCATACGAAGATAGCTTTGGACTGGAACTGTGGCTATTTACAGTAGAAGGGGTATTATATGATTGGGAGGTCGTGATTAGATAATGTGTGGCCAGCCGTGGTGAATCATAAGCAAGTGATCCTCTCGAAATTAGTTTGTAAACAAACTTTACGTGTTTAACACTCGCCTTGTTTTATTGTTTATCCTGTCTGCCGCCTCTATCGTCCTTCTGCCTGTTACCTGACGGTGCCTCCGGATTTCCTTGTTTGGACCTGTTGCTCCTGTGTTTGACCTTTGCCTGTCCTATGACTCTGAATAAAGCCTGCATGTGGATCCTCACTCCTTTATCTCCCGACTCACTTGTTGTTACACACACGAAACCCAAGTTCCTGAAAATCTTCCCCCAGGCCACAAATTTCTGAAAATTTTGGTTTAAGTCACCTGAAATATGTTTTTGTATGGATGAAGGCCACATTAAAAACTCTGGTTCTGAGAACACCCAGGTTCTAGTGGAGTGGGCCACTGAAATCGTCGTTAAAACAGGAATAGCAATAACATTAAATGGCTCACTCACATTGTTCTTCTTTCACTTTAATGTCCATTTTGAAGCTAAATTGCTAAACTAAACCAAAGCGATTTTCAAATTTCACTAAATTTATTAAATAACTGCATGCGGTGTGTGTTTCAGAATGAAGTGAAGAACTGTGTTCATTCACGCATGATCTAGTGTTTTTCCAGCGTCTTGGAACTGCTAGTTTCATGATATATTTATTGCTTCACATAAATTAATTTCTGAATGTGCTGTGACTTTGTTACAATACGCATTCGGGATCATAACATTCTCATTGTATTACACTCAGACCAGAATTAAACGTCTGTCTGCCGTTTTTAAAATGGTTATTTAACTCCAGTGCAACAAATGCATTGACATATTGGTATGCATTTAATATGTCTTTTTTTGCATTATGCCCTCAATGTGTTCGGCCTAGTGGGTAGCACGTTCGCCTCACAGCAAGAAGGTCGCTGGTTCGATCCCCGGCTGGGCCAGTTGGCATTTCTGTGTGGAGTTTGCATGTTCTCCCTGTGGTTGCGTGGGTTTCCTCCGGGTGCTCCGGTTTCCCCCACAGTCCAAAGACATGCGGTACAGGTGAATTGGGTAAGCTAAATTGTCCATAGTGTATGTGTGTGAATGAGAATGTATGGATGTGTTTCCCAGAGATGGGTTGTGGCTGGAAGGGCATCCGCTGCGTAAAACAAATGCCGGATAAGTTGGCGGGTTATTTCGCTGTGGCGACCCCGGATTAATAAAGGGACTAAGCTGAAAAGAAAATGAATGAATGAATGAACATTTCAGAAATTCAAAACAGGTTTTCAGTACTGTTTTTCTGCAAACCTGCCATGCAACTAGTCATTGATTTAAATCATGCCCCAATAATTGGCAAACTCTGTAAAACATTATGGCGTTTTTGTCAATTAATTAAGCATTTTGTTTACCACATCAGCTGATTTGATGGTCTGATGTCAAACTTTATCTCAGTCTTACAGTTACACATCAATGCACTTTTTTTGTTTGTTTGCTAAATTGATATACTGCGTGCTCACGATTTGTTAAGCCACATTTTGCAGCTGTGCAAACACAGCAAACTTAATTCTAAAACTTTTAGTAAAATCACATTTTAAATAGCAAGTTTTATCATTAAAAAACACAATCTAGCCATATAGACCCTTCTTCATCCCACTTAATTCACAATAATGCATGTCCGGCTAACCGCATAGAAACTGTGTCTGTTCCTCGTATTATTAGACCAAGAAATAAGCGTACTGTGTGCTCTAGAAGACATCTATTAAGAATCAAACCAGAAAAAATACCAAAAAATGAAAATATAAATATCGTAAAGCTAGGTCTCCTGAACATCAGGTCACTAGCACCTAAAGCACTTATCATAAATGACATTATAACAGATAACAATCTTAATGCACTCTGTCTCACTGAAACCTGGCTGAAACAAAATGACTATATTAGTTTAAATGAAGCAACTCCTCCAGGATTCTCTTATAACCATGAGGCTCGTCAAACTGGTCGTGGTGGTGGAGTTGCATCAATCTTTAGTGGTATTCTTAATGTTAATCAGAGAAACGGACTTATGTTTACCTCCTTTGAAGTATTGGCGCTTAATGTTATGCTTTCGGATACTATGAATAAAATGCTATCTCTCGCTTTAATCACCATATATAGACCCCCAGGACCCTATGTCAATTTTCTAAAAGAGTTTTCTGATTTTATTTCTGACTTACTAGTTAAAACTGATAAAATACTAATTGTAGGAGACTTTAACATCCACATAGATAACGCCAACGATACATTAGGGCTCGCATTTATGGATCTACTACATGCCCTTGGGATAAAGCAAAATGTTGTTGGTCCCACCCATCGTCTAAAGCATACTTTAGATCTAATTCTCTCTTATGGAATTGAGGTCATGGATGTAGAGATTATACCACAAAGCGACGATATTACGGACCACTACCTCTTACTTTACAAGCTATGTTTACCTGACATTAGCAGATCCGCACCAATACATCGCCTTAGTAGATCTATCGTTCCGTCTACCAAAGAGGAATTCGCAAATAACTTGCCTGATCTTTCTTTATTTCGAAATGCACCTGCAAATGCAAATGACCTCGATGTAATAACTAGCAGCATGGATGCCATCTTTACTAGCACACTAAATACTGTGGCACCCATCAAATTAAAAAAGACTAGAGAAGATAAAACTACATCATGGTATAACAGTCACACGCGCGCTCTCAAAACAGCAACCCGTGCCTTGGAACGTAAATGGAAAAAAACAAATTTAGAGGTCTTTAGAATTGCGTACAAAGACAGTATGTCCAGCTATAGGAGGGCCCTCAAATCCGCCAGGGCTGAGCACCTCCGTAAACTGATAGAAAATAACCATAACAATCCTAGATTTCTATTCAACACCATTACTAAATTAACAAACAATCGGTCATCGCTGGAACAAAATATCACACCGCAAATGAGTAGCGAAGACTTTATGAATTTTTTCAGTGATAAAATAGAAGGCTTTAGACAAAAAATAGATGTTAAAATCTCTGTACAGCCTTATACTTCAGATCCAGTAAACATTCCACTGAACCAAATTAGCCTACAGTGCTTCGAGAACATAGAACAGGAAGAGCTAGACAAAATTATAAATAGTTCTAAACCAGCTACGAGTATGCTAGACCCAATTCCAACAAAATTACTGAAAGAATTGCTACCTGTAATAGGAGAACCTCTTCTTAACGTTATCAACTCTTCTTTGTCATTAGGACATGTTCCAAACTCTTTCAAGCTCGCTGTTATTAAGCCTATTATTAAGAAACCACAACTGGACCCCTG
Source organism: Danio albolineatus (assembly GCA_903798035.1). Taxonomy (NCBI): domain Eukaryota; kingdom Metazoa; phylum Chordata; class Actinopteri; order Cypriniformes; family Danionidae; genus Danio; species Danio albolineatus. The sequence continues at coordinate 1,110 of CAIGQQ010017563.1, read as the reverse complement.
CAACTTAGCTAATTATAGGCCTATTTCAAATCTTCCATTTATGTCTAAAATACTAGAAAAAGTTGTTTCTGCCCAATTATGCTCCTTTCTGCAGATGAACAATGCTTTTGAGGTGTTCCAGTCAGGTTTCAGGCCTCATCACAGTACAGAAACTGCATTAGTGAAAATAACCAACGATTTATTATTAGCTGCTGACCAAGGGTGCATCTCACTGTTAGTCCTGCTAGATCTTAGTGCCGCATTTGACACAATTGACCACAATATCCTCATAAATCGCTTAAACTCTACAGGTGTCCAGGGAACGGCTTTACAATGGTTCAAGTCATACTTAACTAATCGTTACCAGTTTGTGAATATTAATGGACAACCTTCACAAGTCAGGCCAGTTAAGTATGGGGTGCCTCAAGGATCAGTTTTAGGACCTTTGCTGTTTACAATATACATGCTGCCCCTGGGAGACATTATTAGAAGACACGGTATCAGCTTTCACTGTTATGCTGATGATACTCAATTATATATTTCTACTAAACCTGACGAGACGTCTAAACTATCAAAACTAACTGAGTGTATTAAAGATGTTAAAAACTGGATGACCAACAACTTCCTTCTCTTAAACTCAGACAAAACTGAACTTTTACTTATAGGACCTAAATCCTGTACACAGCAGATCGCACAACTCGACCTGCAACTAGAGGGATGCAGAGTTAGCATTAGCTCTACTGTTAAAGATCTGGGTGTCATATTAGACAGCAATTTAACTTTTGAAAGCCATATCTCCCATATCACAAAAACTGCATTCTTTCATCTGAGAAATATTGCTAAGCTACGAAGTATGCTATCCATCTCAGATGCAGAAAAGCTAGTTCATGCTTTTATGACTTCCAGGCTGGATTACTGTAATGCTCTGCTCGCTGGTTGCCCAGCCTCCTCTATTAACAAACTTCAGCTAGTACAAAATGCAGCCGCCAGAGTTCTTACCAGGTCTAGAAAATATGATCATATCACCCCAATTTTATCCTCGTTACACTGGCTGCCTGTTAAGTTTCGTATTGAGTTCAAAATATTACTTCTTACATATAAAGCATTAAATAATCTAGCTCCTGTTTATCT
>CAIGQQ010017560.1:0-15204 GCA_903798035.1 Danio albolineatus | reverse complement strand
TTTTTCTTGGTTTGTTGTGCTGCACCACATTCCACTGTCACGTGCACTTTTTCTGTCAGTTTGTGAGTTTCATCAAGGTTGTGACATCAAGCAGTGGTGAAGAAAACAGATCACAACAAACACTCAAAGATCAAGTCTAATGATTGAGACCCCTGATATTACAACACTTGGTTAACCTTTTGGGTTTTTGAAACTGTTATCAGGCCTGGATAAATGGTTTGAGTCACAGTTTTCAGGTTCGAGATGTAACTTCATCTTTTATTTATATATTTATTTGAATTATTATTATTATTATTATTATTATTGAATTTTAAGATAAGTCCTTTTTGATAAGGGTTTCGTTTGCTAACTTTAGGCCTCTATTATACTTATATACTAAGAGTAAAATCGCTTATTAGGTTATAATAATTTCCATGTTTACTAATACATTTTCACCTGAGCTGGTGTGATGTACAGCTCGTTTATTCAATAATTCATTGTCCTTCAGCTTAGTCTCTATTTTAGAGGTTGCCACAGCTGAATGAACCGCCAACTATTCCAGCATATGTTCTCCCCGTGTTTGCATAGGTTTCCTCCGGGTGCTCCAGTTTCCCGCACAGTCCAAACACATGCGCTATAGGTGAATTGGATAAACTAAATTGGCCCTAGTGTGTGTGTGTGGGTGTTTCCTAGTTGTGGGTTGCGGCTGGAAGGATGGATATAAAACATATACTGGAATAGTTGGTGTTTCGTTCCGCTGTCGTGACCCCTGATAAATAAGGGAGTAAGCCGAAGGAAAATGAATGAATGAATAAATAAATGAACGAATGTCCCAAAAAAACTCAATAATTGTGTTGATTCAGCTCATTTTAAATTTGAACAAGCAGCAAAAAAAGTGTGGGAAAAATTAATAAACATTCGATTTTTTTCTAAAATAATATAATCTTCATTGTTCAAATCAATTTACAGAATTTTAGCTCTCCCATGACAGCAGAATGTAGAACATTTTATAAATCCAAGTCACTTCATCAACAACAACAACAAAACATTTGTTGTGTGGAAAAAAACAGAGATAAAATTAGGGAAAAGCAATGACTGTATCACAAAGAAAGATTACCACCAGGGGCGCCGCTAGCAATTTTGGGCCCCATGAAAAAATATGAGGATGGGCACCCTACTACCAAGCTAGTCCACTACTTATCAGTATTGAGTAAGAGAACGGCCATGACTGTAGCTAGCAGATGATTTATTGTTCAAATGTAAATGTAGTACAAAACAGTAATCAAATATTCACTGAAAATTGTACATTTCTAAACACACAAAACACCAATGTGTAGCTATTTAAATAACTGTACTGCAATAGTGTCTCATACAATGTGCAATACACTGGAATAGTGACAAAAATCAATAAGACACTAAATTATATCACAATGAGACCCATAAATAAGCCAAGACCCATAAATGATGCTGAGTGTATCATCCGGGTAATTAAAGCGCACTTAATATTTGTAGAGTTTTCAATGTGAACACACTACCTACACTATTTATACTACACAATGGTGTAGAATAGTGCATAAGTATGCGATTTGGGATGCAGCTGATGTTATCCTCGAGGACATCGCTGCTTTGACAGTTTACCTGGCGATCGCACTCCACAAAGCGTCATCTCTCTTCCCGCTACTGACGGACTGAACCATACAGTGAAAGGAGGGGGGGTGCAGTTTGACAGTGACAGACACGAGGGGCAGATATAAGCCATATTTTTATTTTTTATTTCTGATAAATAGTTTTACTTGTAATTTAGAGATACATTCATAATTTATATTACATTATAGTACTGTTATAAATTATAAAGCAGATCTCTGTGGGCCCCTAGAGTGCATGGGCCCATAGAATCGTCCTAACTTTCCCCCCCTTAGCGGCGCCCCTGATTATAACTACAATTTCTAAAGGCAAAATAAGGAAGAATTGTACAGGCTTTTGGTTTGAATTACTTCACATGACATCACTGGTCACTCAGAGGACATCACTAGTCTCTCACAGGACATTATTATTCTCTCAAAGGACATCAATAGTCTCACGGGACATCACTCTGACATCATTAATCTCTCACACATCACTAGTCTCACACAGGACATCACAAGTCTCACACAGGACATCATTAGTCTAACTATAGTCTCTCTCAGGATATCACTTTTTCGATCAGGTTTAGATTCTGAGCAGCCTTAAAAAAAAAACATTGTTTTTAGGCTCAGGGAACTGTGACAGAATGTGACAGAAGGCACATTGTTCTGCATGAAAACTGCTGGCTGATTGCAGAGGGAGCTTCTGATAAACATTTGCAGCATATAACTGTATAATAGGCAGAAAACATTGCCCTAAACCATGACACTTCCTCCTCCACCACTTTTCACTCACATCTGAACACACTTTAGTTTCATTATTTCCACAAACATGCATAATATTTCTCATTGAACCCAAATAAATTACATTTCCTTCATCACATAAATGAACTTTGGAGCAGTTATCGGCCCTCACAACATGCTCCAGCAGCACAGGTTAGTTTGGGTCTTTCTGCTGATAAGAAGTTTGGTCACTCCAGAGTGCTTCATCCTGTCCAAATCTCTCTGCAAGCGATCATACAGGTGGGGATGTTCTGTTTCTAAATTGGATGTTGGATGTTGTTTCCTTGATCTGACCTCTGTGTATACAATATATGAATCAATAACACGTCTAAGAAAATGGAGTTGTATAACACACCCACTGATTTCATCGTAATGGACTAACGATACACTATAAAAGATGACCGTAATTTCAACAGTAACAAACTAAAAAGGCTACAGTAAAAATCTTTAACCTGGTTAATAGCACATTCATAACTGTAAATTCATAACTGTAAATTGACTTTCCCAGAATTCTCTGCATTGTACTTCCTTTTTTATGCCCTTTTGTTGACACTGTTGTGTCTCACAAAGCAACAGCACAGGAGTATGGGTAAAATACATAAATATTTATTGTATAATAAATAATAGTATTTATTGAGGATTGTCAAACAAAGTCTTAACTGTGGATTCTTAAAGTGTGAGGGAATATTCAGAGAAGTCCTGGGGTGACTTCGGTGACTGTCTGACAACTATGGTTCTTTAAAAAAAATTAAAAAAATAAAATGTATGATATGTATATTTTTGTAGTTCAAAACACTGCTGTATAATACTACAATGAAATACGGTAGTTTCTAACATATTTTTTAAAGGTAAAGTTCTGGCAACCACAGCTGCCATTTCTTCACCATAAATTGTACAGCTTTTTTTAAACAGTGTAGCTTAAAGTTGTTTGGAAGCCAAAACGAACTCCTCCAAAAGTTCGCTTTGGTGAGCTGTTTCGAACTTCTAAAATGAACTCAAAACTTTGCTTTGGCTAGATTTCGTTTGAAGTGCACCAGGGTCTTAAGCAGTTAAGTTAGAAAATTTAAGAAATAGTAGGCTGTTGTTGTTGTTACGGCAGGTAGTGACGATAACAACGGGAGGCGAGGATCCAAGTGCAGTTATGTTTAATAAAAAAACAGTAAAGCAACGAATCCAAAAAATCATAGTCAGGCAGGCAAAAATTCACAAGGGCTGGCGGCAGGCAAGAGTAACAGAGAACAAGGGCTATGGTCAAAACACAGATAAACAGGCACAAAGAAACACGTTGTAAAGTCACTGGAACAGATCGCAATACTCAGCGTCGACTGAGAGTGTGTGTGCTGTATTTGTAGTGTGAGTAATCAGTCGTGATGGTCCTCCGCTGGTGTGAGTGCAATCAGTTGTGATATGGAGCAGGAGTGTGTGTGTGTGCTGCATGACAGGAGTTGTAGTTCTTAACATGGCCGATCTGTAGCTCCCGGAAGCATGAGTGAACCAGCGATCTCTGATAGCGGAGAGATCGCTGGTGATCGTGACAGTTGTTTGATGCTGTCTTTTAAGACTATGACTGGAACAGCTCTTTCCTACCTCAACCCGCTACTACAAACGTATGCTCTTTTCCACCAGCTCAGGTCATTGAATCAGCAAAGGCTTGTTTTTACACAACAAGGCAAAAAGCCACTCTCCAAAATATTTCCCTTCTCTGTTCCTGTCTGGTGAAATGAGTTGCCAACCTCCACCCGAAACTGCTGGAACCATCACATCTTTCAAGAAGTAGCTGAAGACAAACCTCTTCACCTGCATTTCTTTTTCCTCTAGCTTGTTTCCTTATCCCGATTTCTTAGAAACACGTGTATGGATATTGTAGACTTGAATCTCTTGCAAATTACTTGGTTTCTCTTTTGCAATTCCCTCTGGACACAATTATTTGCTATATGCATAAATGGAAGTGCAAAAATAACAATTTGCAAAACCAGCTGACTGATTAAACTGAGCTCTATAATTCTTAAAAGCAAAACTGCAATTATAAAATCATGGTGTCTTTGATAAAGAGAATAAGAGCACCTGACAATCAAATGCACTTCACATGTGAGCCCCAGGGAGGAGCCGTAAGAACAGCGATGTGTGTGGAGATCTGAATACACTGCCTGAGGGCCTGAGGAGATTTTATAGAAGAAATAAAAGGCTGATCTTTGTGTCCTGTGGTCCAGCTAATTTTCAGACACGAATTAGCCATGAGCGGAGGAATATATGCCAAAAGGTCTTCACGCGAAGGTTCCCTTTAATCTGTCACTGCTTTTTAATTACAAGTTTACTGAGGCACCATGAATAATGGAAAAGATGGACGATAAAACAAACCAAGAAAATTAAAGGGGATAGTGTAAACTAAAATTGTGTGCAAACATTTTTTTACAACAAAACCCTTTTCCTTCATATTTACTCAATTTTATGTTGACTGAAACCTTAACAATCCTCAATACAAAGAAAGTAACTTCATTCAATTTTCCTTTGGCTTAGTTGCTATTTCAGAGGTCACCACATTGGAATGAACCACCGTATTGTACGCAGCAGATGCCCATGCAGCCGCAAACTAGAGCTGCACGATTCTGGCTAAAATGAGAATCATGATTTTTTTGCTTAAAATTCAGATCACGATTTTCTCACGATTCTGTAGATGTAAAATAAAGGTTAATTTGAGTAGCCTATTATTATTGCTATTTCAGGAAGCAACTATTCAAAATTCTGATGTTGAATTATTATGTGAGACATGTGCTTGCAATCTGTAACTGGCAACATTATTAGACCATGTTTTTCTACTGGTAAAATTTGTCAAAAATTTGTAAAAAAAAATTGTAAAATTTGTCAAATCAGACATTTGTCATTATCAGACTCTCTCCTGCATTATATTTAACATTATATAGGCTATAGTTATACTGACGCTGTTAAACATGTATTATCATGCACAACGAGCTATGAAAGAAAAATATATTAAATGCTTGTCATAATCATTAATCTCAAATGCGATATGATCATTTAAATGCTGTGCCCGCTTTCGGTTTTATTTTCGCTGCTAAATGCAGTTCATACTTCCCGCGCGGCTCCCAAACGATCGCTCTGTGCCACAAACTGAATGTTATTTACAACTTTATTAGCTGTTATTTACAGCCTGTGCAAGTTCTGTTCACTAAAGTAGGCATCATTCACAGGCGCACGTGCGCCCGCCCTCTCTGTTGTAACAGTTCATGGTCAGCTCAGCTCACGTGTGTTTTTGCGGTCGCGAATACATCATTACATGAAGACAGAAATTACATTCTTGGGTTAATTATACCTTATAAATACAGTATGTGACTCTTTCAACACCATTTGGAGGTGTCCCCGTTGCTGAACATTGTATGTAAAGCAACGTGAAGACTTGTGCGGCTGCCTTTGCTTCTCTTCTGAACTTGAAAATAGGACTGACAGAATCGTATAAATGCTAAATTAAGATCGTCTAGGGCAGGGGTGTCCAAAGTTTTTGGGCCGAGGGCCAGATGCAAAAAACAAAACGTGGTCGTGGGCCAAATTTTACAATTTCACAGATACGCATATATTTATGTATGTGTATGTGTGCGTGGTATTATTATGGAATTATTTTCTACATTTTAAAATCATAATATTTATTTTAATCACCATAAACTCTTTTAATTTGAACAGTGATGTTGTGCTTTCGATTTCAGAATTGATGCCAAGTCAGGAGTGAGTTGTGTAGTAGATATACGTAGCAAATCACAAAGGTAGCTGTAAGTTAGATTGGTTCTCAATTAACTTTTGTTTAGATTCATCAGTGATAAATGTTTGCTCACATATATGTGGAGCCAAACAGACTCATCATCCTTTTTGAATGGCGTTTCATTAAGGGAAATTTGGATGAATTCAAACTCTTGTAAAACTCAGACATTTTCTGCACTCACTGTTGATTTTCCTTTTCTTGGTTGCGCCATGGCTCGCAAAAACGTGGTCATCAATTATGTTTCCCTCAGTTTGGTCGGTTCGTTTTATGTCATAACAGAAAATGCTGCCTAATTGAAGGCACGTGATAGCGACACCCAGTGGTTATTTATTGAATTATGTTTCTTTTTGCACAGTGGGCCAGATTCTATTAATATTTATAAAAAGCCTCGCGGGCCGCCACTAAGCTGATTGCGGGCCGCAGATGGCCCGCAGGCCGTAATTTGGACGCCCCTGGTCTAGGGGATCGAATCAAGATCGCGATCTTTTTACGATTAATTGTGCAGCTCTACCGCAAACCAGTATTGGGAAACACCCATACGGACAATTTAGTTTGTTCAAATCACCTATAGTGCAAAACTATAGTGCAGAAATGTCAACTGTTCCAGCCGGTACTCTAACCTTCAACCTTGTTGCTGTGAGGTGACAGTGCTAATCACTGAGCGACCGTGCTGCACACAAAGTAACTTATATGTAGTTTATCCCCTTGTGTATGTAGTTTTCAGTTATATATGTAAAGGTCAACAGGAGTTACTCATTCACTTTCTCTTGTGGACATTTTTCATTTCAGTAGCTACATGCACCAAACTTAAAGGTTATATCCATCTGTATTTTGAGTTTGTTCATAGCCTTTGCCTGATTTCATACGTTTAATTCCTAAACAAAAAAATATATGTTTTTTTTCTTGACTGTTAAAAATATTTGAAGTTATAAAAGAGAGATATTCAAAATTCTCAGAGTAAAAACCTTTGACTTTGATGTGACAACAATAAACATTTTTTAAATCTGGTTTTATCCAGTTTCCATGACTTCTGTTTGGAATATATACATCTGGAAATCTAATATCATTTTAAAAGTAGTACACAAGAGTAGTTGACCACTGTACAAATATATACTAGAATATACATTCAAAAAGATTCATTCTGACAGATTCATTCATACAGAAAATGTCTAAAAAGTTTGTATCCACTATGCAATGAGAAAAGACATCAACACTTAGAATTCATTTTACACCAACAATTAGTATAATCAGATTGGGAGGAATAAGAAAATCTGTTATTTAATTACATTTTTACCTGGATTGTCCTCCCTTAAAACAACTTCCTTTTTTTTTTTTTTTTACAACAAAGTCCCTTATTGAAGGGTGCAAACAACTCACTCCAGCCAACACTGTTCAGTTCGAATTAGATCTGATCGGGTGACTGGCTGATTGATCAAGGCAGAGGGGGAAGCTACATTGTCAGTTCTAATATTCACCAAACGGGCCCGGGTGACGTCTCAGTGCCATGGCATTTCAAACAATGGAGTGTGTGTTTGCATTGGGGGGGTTTTGTATGGAAGCAGGTCGCAAGCGTGGCTCGCTCGAGAATGAATCACGTCGGACCCCCACCGCCCCATAGTCACCAATCCACCTGCTACAGTTGGTGGACGCCTTCCTCCAGATGCACTGCGTTCACTAAAATAACCCTTAGAACGCGTTTAGACACCCAGTCCAATCTGTCAGCAAGATTGTGCGTACACAAACTCCCTCCGCATCATGCATGGGCAAATAACCATGATGTGAACTCAAGCGTATTCTCATGGGTGCCCCACAGAAGGCATTTACCGGCCACAATTAGAGGTAAAATAACCAATCCTGAGTATACAGCGAAAGAATTTTAAATGAGAAAACACACTCGGATGCCTCGGAGCAAGAGCAAACACTCTAGCATGTACGCGCCCTCACAACAAACAATTTGTCTGATATTGCTCAAAGTGGGAAGGCTTGCTGCGAATGTGCTGTAAACAGGCAGAGCTGAGACCTGACTTGTCATATAACAGCTCCAGAAATCGATAGAGGCCCACTCGCCCCTCTAATCCCCCCACACACACACGCGCGTGGAGCGAGCAGTGGGCGGCTGGACACAGACCACAGATTCTGCGAGAGAGAGGGAGAGAGAAAGAGAGAGATAGAGATCGACGTGAGGGCTGCTGGGTTGGAGAAGGAAGGCGAGAGGAAGCAAGGTGGAGGTTGGCAGGATGTGCATGGGATTTCAGCCGAACCTGTCAGAGAAACTCTGAGGCTGATGGGGAGAGAGGGACCACAGGAGCAGATTTGAATATATAAATCTTTGAAACGCAAAGTGTGTGTGAGGAAAATCAAAGCGTATGTGCTATGAAAAGTCAGAAAGGAGCGAAGGTCTTGGCTCCTTCGTGATGATTCGCATGCCGTCTCTTGCGTTCCAACTCCCACACCGCCATGTCACAGCTTCCGGACATCAATACTGCGTGTAAAGGAGATTCAGCTAGATGAGTTGTATCCAATGTATTATCGATTGATCTCAGTGGTGCGCAGATTTGCCGGAGGGAAAAATCTTAAGGCACTCCTGCCCTCGAGGGCCAGGGTCAAGTAAGCCAGTTCTGTGGATTGTCAAACCATGACAGAATTCCAATTGCACAATTTTGATATTCATGTCTAATATCGGCCTTCGATTGCGCTTACTGAGGTTTTCCTTAAGAATGAGAGATCCCTTGTTGCCTTCTTAATGATGTTCACAAACTGTCAAATTTTCTAACCCAATAAAAGACTGTTTGTGAAGAGATTTACAATTGGAGCCTGCATGAAGAAACAGCAGTAAAGTGACAGCAGCTATGTTTCCATCTAAAGACTCCAATTAGACTTATGTGCAAACTATTGCATAAAACATTTGCGAATAAAGAAATCTGTTTCTATCCAATGGATCAAAGAGAACTAAATTGTTACCTCCTGATGAACTAGCTGCTAAAATCAAAAAGAAAAATGGAATTATCTGCAGTAGGAGAAGCCACTGTGGGCCTTTTTACTTAAATACTGTAATTAATTACTTGCACCTCACAAGACGAAGATAAAACGCAATGAATGTGCGGTGACTTTTATAGCTTTTATAGACAGTTCTGGGAGGTAATAATACCAAAACAAATTGATGACAAACTTTGGCTAAGGGATTCTAAAATGGCAAAAAGAAATAACATTTTAGATATTTTACAATGTGGTCGGTCTGCTAGTTTGTCTATTAATGCTGTCTCATTGCACTGGTTTTTTTTTTTTTTTTTTTTTTTTTTGATATGCATGCTGGAGTTTATTCAGTAAATGTGTTTCCATCATGGTTCATGCACATTTTTTTCTGATCAGATAGAAAGTTTATTCAGCTCGGTTGCGTACCTAGGTTTTTTATGCACATTTTCACAATTTTTATTTACATTTTCAAATTTACATTAAGCTTTTTTTTTATGTAATATTCCAGAATGTTCATAAAAAATATGGGGATGGAAACAAGACAAAACTGAAGTAAAGTCTTTAGAAAGCTTGGTTGTATCCATGATTTCATGTTGTTCATGGCACATTCCAAGCCTACCATCTAAATGTTGCAGAAGAAATAGAGTCATTAGACCAGGCAATCATTATCTAATCTTTTGTCCTGTGACAAAAGTCCTGTGAACCTGTAGCGTCAGTTTGCTGTTCTTCACTGACAGCAGTGGTGCCAGTGTGCTCTTCTGCTGCTACTGTAGCTCATCTGCTTCAAGTGGTCAGAGATTTTCTTCAGCAGACCATGAAAGGTTTTAATCTTAATATGAGAGTTTGTTTGAGGTAATTTTGCCTTTCTGTCACCCTGAACCAGGTTTTTCACAGAACTGCTGCTCTTTGGACATTTTACTTAGTTTCACACCATTCTCTGTAAACCCTTGGGATGGTTGTATGTGAAAATGCCAGTAGATCCACACTTTCTGAAATACTCTGACCAGTCCATTTGGCACCAACAACCATGAAATTTTGAAGCTTGTTCTGAACTTCAGCACATTACCAAGACCACCTATACAAACCAAATTGACAAACCACCCATAGGTGACACACTCTCTCCTCTCCATATGCACCAGACACTTTCTTATCAACACTCCATGTTTCTGGAAAAATATCAATGTAATTCATTATGTGCTTTACACTTGTGAGTATATATATATATGTTTCTTTATCCTCACTTGTAAGACGCTTTGGATAAAAGCATCTGCTAAATGAGTAAGCGTAATTGCTGTCTTTGAATTGACTGATTAGGTATTTGGATTATCAAGCATTTGAACCTCACAAATGCCTGGTGATATACACCTTCGAAAGATTGAAAAACAAATAATGTATTGTCTGATTTCAGTATAGTTTCAGTTTTGGATGATGAAAATTCAAGACTAAACATTTACATTTAAGATAACAGGAGATCAATCGTTAAACTTCTGAACGCTCAAAACAAAACAGAAGGTTTGGTTCCTGTTGATTCTGAGCATGTATTACATTGATTAGAGATAAATGAGGAGTGGCATTGAAGCATTACCTCAGAGTTTTAGAGCCGTGCGGATCCATAATTCACTACGCATGTGTATGTACTCATGCATTGGTATTCACGTTAATGCTCACTTCAGAGCATGAGAGGGAGGGAACACAGAGAGCTACAGGTGCAGGAAACCACAGCAAGAGCCTGAAATGAAGAAGAATCAGAGAGAAAGACAAAAATCAACATGTGAAAGTGGACAATTTCTTAATATACTGTATAAAGACTTTGAGTTTGAACAGGAAATTCTGAAATGTTATAAGTTATCACATTACCACGTTAAAAGATCAAAACTGACCGTTTACTTTCATAATATATTTGGTTGTATTCAAAATATTCATTACATGTTAAAATTTTTGTTTAATTTATTAATCAAGGGTAAACAATTGCCATAAAAATGAAACTGCCATTCCCACGGACCATTAACATCACAATGTGTGCTTCTGCAATAGACACAACTCAGTATCTGCAATGTCGACTCTAAATTATTATGATTGCAAAGTTTGTGAAAGAAATTCGAGAAATTATAATGTTATAATGCATCTTTAACAAACATTAATTGTATTAACTTATCTATGCAAAGAAGTGTTAATTTACATTTGCTAATTTTATTTCTGTACCATTTAACTCTCTGGAAACCCATTTCCTTTATACCATTTCATTTGTACAGTTCTTTTGCTCTGTTGAATTGATTTTTTCTTGTTATTTGTTATATTTCATTTGCATTCACTACCCTAAAATGTACCCAAAAATAACAAAAATAAGGAATTATTTCCAAATAGAGCTAATCAAGTCAATCAGGGAAACAGTATTCATATAACAACGACTAACTGACAAAAGTCTTGTCACCTATCAAAGTTTTAGGAACAACAAGTAATAACTTCACTTCTAGTTGATCATTTGGTATCAGAAGTGGCTTATTTGAATGGCAAAGGCCTCTAAAATTATGCTTATTTTACCAAAATAAAATATAAACATGCCTTGACTTTTAATTAGGACAGTAAGGTCTGACTTTGCTTAGACACAAGTCTTGTCACTTAACAGAAATAATATACAGTATAGAACATAAAGTCATAGCAGTGGAAAAAGAATATTGTGCATGACTCCCATGAACTTGGACAACTGCAAGCATAGATCTCTGCAGTGACTTAAATAACTTATTAATAAAGTCATCTGGAATGGCAGAAATCGTTCTTGCAGGACTTGCAGGAGTTCATCAAGATTCTTTGGATTCATCTTCATCGCCACCTCCTCCATTATACCCCAGACATGCTCAATAATGTTCATTGTCTGGCGACTGGGCTGGCCAATCCTGGAGCACCTTGACCTTCTTTGCTTTCAGGAACTTTGATGTGATAACTGAAGTGTGAGAAGGAGCGCTATCCTGAAATCAAGTTATTAATTTTTGCTCTTACAATTGGGATCGATGACAAGACTTTCGTCAGGTAATACATAAATCCCATAAAAGCAAAACATTGCAATGTTTTCAATATAGTAAAGCTCCACATGTAAGTCATATCAGCTTTATACAGTTAATAGGTGATTAACATGATGCCAGAAAATGACACAAGTGTTGGGCCCCTAAAAGTTCTTGGGGCAAGATTTTGTGTGTCCTATGTCCTATATTTATTATTACTACAATGTCCTATCTATACTACATGCAGGGGTGCCGCTAGCAATTTTGGGCCCCATGAAAAAATATGAGGATGGGCCCCCTACTACCAAGCTAGCTATCCAAACTCTTTGTCTGCAATGTAGTTATACTGACCTATGCATTTTTTTATTGATTTTGTCCACTACTTATCAGTATTTAGTAAGAGAACGGCCATGACTGAAGCTAGCAGATGATTTATTGTTCAAATGTAAATGTAGTACAAAAAAAGAAACAGTAATCAAATATTCACTGAAAATTATACATTTCTAAACACACAAAACACCAGTGTGTAACTATTTAAATAACTGTACTGCAATAGTGTCTCATACAATGTACAATACACTGGAATAGTGACAAAAATCAATAAGACACAAAATTATATTACAATGAGACTCATAAATAAGCCGAGACCCATAAATGATGCTGAGTGTATCATCCGGGTAAGTAAAGTGCACTTAAAAGTGTGCTTATTATTTTTTAGAGTTTTCAGTGTGAACGCACTACTTACACTATTTATACTACAAAATGGCGTAGAATAGTGCATAAGTATGTGATTTGGGACGCAGCTGATGTTAACCTCGAGGACATCGCTGCTTTGACAGTTTACCTGATGATCGCACTCAACAAACCATCAACTCTCTTCCCGCTACTGACGGACTTAACCGTACGGTGAAAAGAGGGGGGGGGGGGACACGAGGGGCAGATATAAGCCGTATTTTTATTTTTTATTTCTAATAAATTGTTTTACTTGTAATTTAGAGATTCATTCATAATTTATATTACATTATAGTACTGTTATTAATTATAAAGCAGATGTCTGTGGGCCCCTAGAGTGCACGGGCCCTTAGAATCGTCCTAACTTTCCCCCCATTAGCAGCGCCCCTGACTACATGTCCTATTTTTTATCTTAAATTTGAACAGCATGATATAGTAAGCAATTTCTCATGAACAACGAGTGCACAAAGCATTTGATTTCACCATTAGAAATATGTCTTCACATTATAAAAGACACTGAATAATAATGAACAAAAACTGAAATCTTTCTTCCAAGCAGAATTCTACTACTTTGCATTTATTGTATCAGCCAAGTCACAGGTTACATCCTCCTCCCCTTCCTCACACGCTCTCCATCAGCCTTCTCATTGGAATTCTACACGCCCTTTGTCTGTCTTATTAGGAACATCTCTTTGGTGCAATTAGTTGTGCCCATTTCTCTTTCTCTTTTGCACCGCAAAGCAGCGGAGCCGCTCACTCCGTTAAGGAGCCTTTAGCTTCCATCACGTCTCACAAAGCAGAGTCTCTCACTCCCTTTCTGTTACCGCTTTTATCAACAGGCTGTTTCCTCCGTTAACCGTAACAAGAGTGAAGGCAGATTAAAGAAGAGAGAAAGAGAGAGAGGGAGAAAAAGGGGGGTTTAGGGGGAGACGCTCGACTGGTTGGCTGACAAACAGAGGGTCCCTCTAGAGTGCAGGCAGAGGAAGAAGGAGAGTAAAAAGAAGAGGAGAGTTTGATGTGGGGAGCCGAGCTCAATCTCCCCCTCATCCTCACCCCCCCTTCTCATTTCAGCAGAAAATCTATGCTCGCTCTCTTAGTATTCCAGCCGTCCTCCTCTGAAGCCTCTATAGGCTCGGTCAGACAACTGGGCTGCTGTTGAGGCCTGGGCCAAGCGGGAGAGCAGCGGGGCGGTGGGCTTTTTGGTGGGGAGAGGGGAAAGGGAGGGGAGTGTTTGCTCGAGGCTGTCAGAAGTGACAGGAGGCCAAGCGACTTAAAACCTCACCGGGCACTTCAGCTGGACAAGCCCTGTCTCCTCTCCTACTTCTCGCTGCTTTTTCTTCGTATCATCGTTTTCTCTCGCTTTATGTCTGTGCATTTGAGCCTTGTCACTGATTATTACACTCCTTGGTCATCTTTTTTCAGCCATGATAAGCAATTTGATAATACATGGCAATACATTTTCAGCAAAATTGATTTTAATTTCCGAACAATTTATATTTATATAGATATTTTTTTATGTTTTAGGGCAGATATCTACAACAATAACAATAATCGAAGTCCGCACCAATGTACAATATTGTGCTGTTTGCTATGAAGATGAGGCAGTTTTGTTGTCTGTTGGTTTAAATGTTCAAACCAGTGTTTCTCAACCTTTTTTTGCCAAGTACCACCTCAGAAAAAAATAGTCTCTCCAAGTACCACCAAAATGACCGGTATTGAATTTACAGTACAGTAATTTTACAGTAAATTACAGTAACGTAGCAGGCGTAATTAAGCAGCTACAGCTCTGCACAGTTAAGACACGTGGCAGATTAATTCTTATTATTATGAATATTTATTAATGTCAGGCACTTTAAACATTCTAAATAGTTCGAACATTAACACTGTACATGTTTAAAATTCAAACTTCAGCGTTTCAATTAAAATGTGCTTTTAAAGTTAATTAAAAATAGCACTGTTCTTAAAAAGTAAAAAGAAAACTAAAAAGTATTATTATAAAGTAGCCTGTTCATCAAGTTCCTTGGACCTTGGATAAATCTAGTCTAGATGTCATCAAATTTGTATATAAACTATTTTTGAAATACATGCTGCATGTATATATGACTTATTTGTGTGTCTTTAAAATCTAAACATTAACTTGTATTTTAAATATATGAATTGAATTTAAATATTTAAATTAGATCTGCTTGCTGCGCGTTAGAGTAGGCTTTGTGTGTCAGAAAAGCAAGTGATTAAACTATACCTGTCAACATTGGGATATAAAAATACAGGATACGCCCCCAACAACTGTTACAAATATTGGAAGGAGGAAATTAGCTTCAAATGATAGAATACATAACAAACATAA
>CAIGQQ010017557.1:0-11389 GCA_903798035.1 Danio albolineatus | reverse complement strand
ACAGGTATCTGATGTTAATATTAAAGTGATCATACATGAAACACCTGGGATCAGGACAGGTATCTGATGTTAATATTAAAGTGATCATACATGAAACCCCTGGGATCAGGACAGGTATCTGATGTTAATTAATATTATAGTGATCATACATGAAACCCCTGCGATCAGGACAGGTATCTGATGTTAATATTAAAGTGATCATACATGAAACCCCTGGGATCAGGACAGGTATCTGATGTTGATTAATATTAAAGTGATCATACATGAAACACCTGGGATCAGGACAGGTATCTGATGTCACTGTATATAATAGAATAACTATCATACATGAAACACCTGGGATCAGGACAGGTGTCTGATGCTACTGTATATGATATATGAAGTATTTGACATAAAACCCCTGGGATCAGGACAGGTCTCTATAACATTATTAATCTGACAGGTCTCTTAAGTTACTTTGTTTAATATAAAATACACTAACGTCACATGAAACCCCTGCGATCAGGACAGCTATTTCAAAGTACTGCATATAAAAGGCATTGGACACGAAACCCCTGCGATCGTGTACAGGTATCTGAAACAAATGACTGTTTTCACAATCTGCGCATGATCCGTGACCTATGCAAATTCACAGATAGGCCACGCCCACTCGATGACGTAGTAGCGGTTACGCTGTCATGAAACCCCTGGAAAAAAGTGCCTGCCTTCCTGAAATACTCAGCAAACAGGAAGTGAGTGCAGAGGGACCGGAGCTGAGAGAGTAGTCAGGCGAGGGCTCCCTCTGCTGGCGTGGCGTTACAGTTATTCCCTCTATAAAACCCCTATTAGCCATTTAGCAATAAAGCTACAGTCACCAAGCCACAGATAGAAGCCCTGCTCATCACGCGAATCCGCGTCTTTTCTGAAGTCTATTTGACGCTTGACGCGCATTTGTACGCGCAAATGGAGCGAGTAAACTCCAATGTTCACGCGTCTATTTACGCGCGAACACGCTTGCCGCGTCTGGTGTAAATACAGCATTAGCACTTCACCTTGGTAAGCAGCTGTAGCATACAGGCTACAGGCCATCTACATGCCAACTAATTCTCATTAGATTATATTAAGTAGACTGTTGGGTTGGAGTTAGGGTTGGGGTTAGGGTTAGAGTTGGTGTAAGTTGACATGTACTTGCAAAGTTTCTTATAGTCAGTTAAATGTCTGTTGAATGTCAGTATCAACAGATATTAAGCAGACAGTCTACTAATACCCAAATGGACTATCAAAGTAAAGTGTTACCAATAAATTTAATACTAAATATTTTTATTATTATTATTATTAATTTATTTTAATATATTATACACAGTTTCTACCCCTACCTTTTTGTTGTTGTTTTTCCAGAAAGCAGCTTTGGAAGTAATGGTCAGAATAAGAATAAGTCTGATTCCCATTTAGCGGTTGGTAGAACTAATGCGTTGTCTGATTTTGATATAATTTTTTATATTTGGGAAAGTAATTTTTTGGAGGAAGATATATGAATAAACTCTGAGATTTGCAGGGAAAGGTCTAGATTGATTGATTGGTTGAGTAATTTTGATTTAATTGACGATTTGATTTGTAAATTTTTCAAAAAGCAATTACTCCCAATGCTGTATGTCTGGGCAATATGGGAAAATGGTGCCAGGTTAATATTAATAAAGATATGCTGAGGTTGTGTGATTCCCTTTTTCTGCCCATGTGTGAAAGTTGAGTGGCTCCTTGTTAGCTAAATATCAGGGTTATTCCAAATTGGGGTGTATTTAGTGTGAGTGGGGAATTTGTGATCTGATGGAATTTCCATCAGGCTGTCAGTTGCTTCTATTGTGGGCATTTTAAAACAGTGATGTTTCTTGATTGATTGACTGTGAAAAGGTAATTCTGAAATGTTAATGTCTTTGCAGATTGATTGTTCAATATCTTGCCATGTGTATTCTGATGAGTTAGGTTGGATCCATTTGTGTATATTTTGGAGCTGATTTTCCAGAAAATAATTGTATATTCCAGAAAAAAATGTGTTGCTTCTAATCCTCCTTGTGATTTTGGTTTCTGTAGGTTGTCAGTTTAATTCTTGGGGTCTTGTTTTTCCAGTAGAATTTTGTGATAATTAAATCTAGAGATTTGAACCAGGTATGAGAGGGCTGTTTTGGAATCATTAAAATATAAAGTTTATTTTTGGGAGTATAGACATTTTTGCCACTGATATTCTACCCATGATGGATAATAGTAGGTTCATCCAATGTTACAGATCGTCATCTATTTTTTTAAATAATGGAGTATAGTTGAGGGCAAACAACTTTGGCAGCCTAGGGGAAACATTGACATCCAAATATGTGATGTAGTTCAGAATCAGAATCAGTTTTATTGCCAAGTGTGCTTCACACACACAAGGAATTTGCTTTGGCTACAGAAGCTTCCAGTGTACATAAAGTGACAAGTGACAACACAGAATAAATATGAAAAAAGATGATAGACATTAAACAGAGATGCAGTCAGACCAAAAGATCTGGTTGTTGAAATTTAAGTACAGATTTGTTATAAATATACAGGTTATAAGGTGCTATGTACAAATGCGTAAGTATTGCAATGTATATTGTTATAAAGTGCTGTGTACAAATGTGTAAGGAGAAGTATTGGTTTGTATATTGTTATAAGGTGCTGTGTACAAGTGCGTATGAGAAAGTATTGCACGTTTATTGCACAATAGGAAAAATATTTAACTGTTCATGAGGTAGATGGCCTGAGGAAAGAAACTTTTCCTGTGTTTGGCTGTTTTTGTGCTCGGTGCACAGTAGCGTCATCCAGACGGTAACAGTTCAAACAGGAAGTGTGCTGGGTGCGAGGCATCCTGGGTGATTTGCCAGCCCTTTTACTCACTCTGGAAGAGTACAGTTCTTGAAGTGTAGGAAAGGTAGTGCCAGTTATTGGTTCAGCAGTCCGAACTATTCGCTGTAGTCTACGGAGGTCGGTTTTGGCAGCTGCGCTGAACCAGACAGTGATTAAAGTGCAGAGGATGGATTAGATGACAGCTGAGAAAAACTGCACAAGCAGCTCCTGTGGCAGGTTGAATTTCCTCAGCTGACGAAGGAAGTACAGTCTTTGCTGGGCTTTCTTCACAATGGAGTCTATGTGAGTGTCCCACTTCAGATCCTGAGAGATGTGGGTGCCCAGGAACATGAATGACTCCACTGCAGCCACAGTGCTGTTCATGATGGGAGTGGAGGGGTTTCTTCTAAAGTCCACTATCATCTCCACCATTTTGAGCATGTTCAGCTCCAGGTTGTTGTATCTGCACCACAAAGCCAGCTGCTCCACCTCCTGTCTGCATGCAGACTCGTCACCGTTCCGGATGAGGCCGATAACGGCAGTGTTGTCCGCAAACTTTAGGAGCTTGATGGAGGGATCTTTTGCGGTGCAGTCGTTGGTGTAAAGGGAGAAGAGCAGTGGGGAGAGAACACATCCTTGGGGGGCACCCATACTGATGGTGCGGCTGTCGGACGTAATTTTGCCCATTCTGACTAGCTGTTGTCTATCTGTCAGGAAGCTGGTGATCCACTGACAGACAGAGCTAGGAACAGAGAGCTAGGTCAGTTTGTACTTGAGCAGTGATGGGACGATGGTGTTGAAGGCAGAACTGAAGTCCACAAACAGAATCCTTGCATAGTTCCCTGGTTTGTCCAGATGTTGTAGGGTATAATGCAGTCCCATGTTGATTGCATCATCCACAGACCGGTTTGCTCTATAGGCAAACTGCAGGGAGTCCAGCAAAGGTCCAGTGATGTCCTTCAGATATGCTAGCACCAGTCTTTCAAATGACTTCATGGCCACAGATGTTAAGGCAACAGGTCTGTAGTCGTTGAGTCCGGTGATCTTTTGCTTCTTCTGGATTGGGCCACAAATGTTAAGGCAACAGGTCTGTAGTCGTTGAGTCCAATGATCTTTTTCTTCTGATGGTGGAGCGTTTGAAGCAGGATGGAACTATGCGCTGTTCCAATGATCTGTTGAAGATCTGTGAGAAAATGGGAGCCAGCTGGTCAGTGCAGGTTCTCAGACAGGCTGGTGAGACCCCGTATGGGCCTGGGCCTTTCCTTCTCTTCTGTTTACTGAAGACCTGACACACATTATCCATACTGATCTGAAGTTCAGGGGGGAAAGGGAGATGGCTGGAGGTGTTGAAGGCTGTGTAGAGAGATGGTCAGGGCGGGTGTGGCTGGAGGTGACTGGAGGTGTTGATGGCTGTATAGAAAGATGGTCAGGGCGGGTGTGGCTGAAGGTGGCTGGAGGTGTTGATGGCTGTGTAGAGAGATGGTGAGGGCGGGTGTGGGGTGTCTGGTCGAAGGTGTCAAATCTACAATAGAACATGTTCAGCTCATTTGCAAGATGTTTTTTGCCATCGATACTGGGGGAAGGTGACTTGTAATTAGTTATGTCTCTCAGGCCTTTCCACACTAATGCAGGGTTGTTAGCAGAAAACTGGTTTACCAGCTTTTTGGCATAGTTCTTCTCAGCCACACCAATCTCCTTTGTCAGTGTGTTCCTAGCTTTATTGTACAAAATCCTGTCCCCACTCCTGTAGACATCCTCTTTGACCTGACGAAGCTGTCTAAGTTTTAGTGTGAACCAAAGGTGTGGACTCGAGTCATGTGACTTGGACTCGAGTCAGACTCCCGTCATGAATTTGATGACTTTAGACTCGACTTGACAAAATATGAAAAGACTTGCAACTCGGCTTGGACTTGCACCTATTCACTTGGAATTGCAACTATTGACTTGTAAATACTTGCTACTTCCCATAAAAAGCGCAAAAATAAAAAGTATGTTGACACGGAGCGCTCTATGTATGTATGTCTGTGTGCGTGTGTGTGATCGAGAGCATGCGCGCATTCAGCAAGACATCCAATGAAAATGTGGTTTGTTTTGATTCGACAGCATCTAACATGACAACAACGCAAAAGCGCCAGTTTGCGAAATGATACAGAAGATAGTTTCGTTTGGCTATAAAAATAGCGAGGTGGTCAACTTCTTGCGCACACTCAAAACATGTCTGCTCATGTGCGAATTATCTGCGCTCACTCCGTCAGATGATGCAGACTCACAATTTGTGTCTTGTGTTTCCACTTCAATTCGTGCTTTTGCTCTCCAGAGATCCTCCTGTTAAGTTACTCCAAGAATGTTGATGTGGTTTATATATTGCTACACTATTTATTAACAAACACTAAAAGGTTAAGGTAAATTTTATAATAAATTAGTGTGTTTGAGTGTTAACACACTGCCTGTGTTTTAGGCTAGTATTATTTACAATTTGTTTATGAATGCTCCAGCATACTGTAGTATTAAGAATAGTGAACTGATGAAATGAAATAAAAAGTGTAGTGTTACTACAGTAAAGTGTGTTGAATTATAGTATAATATACCCTATATTGTAAAAAAAAAAAAGAAAAGAAAAAAACAGCACCAGGTAATATGTTTATATTACACTTGTGTTACCATAGCAACTATAGTACTACCACAACAGATTAATTTAAATACTTTACTGTAGTAGGCTACTGTTCAAAACACTGTACATGCCAATATACGTGTTCAGGGGCCCTGTGCAACAGCTTCTCCTCAAAATGAAGAGGATGAAAGGGAAAATGTCCTCCAAAATCTCATCAACAATGTGGAAGACAACAGAGATTAGTTCACTTTATTTTAGTTGCCATGATAAAATGAGATTGATAGTGAGATTTATTTGAAGAGTGAATAGTACAATAGACCATAATACCTTATATACCTTATTAAGTTTTTCCTTTTTTTTTATCAGTTACAATTCTGCTTGCGTTAGTTATATTTTAGTTTAAATGTTTTTATTTGATTAGTATGGTGCACCTTTTGGATGTTTAATAAATGTTTTTAAAATAAAATTTAGCCTTTACATCTAACGTCAATTCTCTTTGTCTTTAAGTGTTTGAAACTGGAAATAGCTCATCATATAGCATACAGCCAAAATTGTTATGGTTTATAAGTTAAAAATGTAATATGCAAGTCTATTTTAGTATTTTGGTTATTGTTCATAAATAGTGCACTAATATAAATCATATCCAAAAGCACAAATAGAAGAGGGAACACAAGACACAAAATGTGAGTCTGCATATAATCTCTCTGAGCGAGTGCAAGAAAATTTCTGTGCAAGGGGTGCATATTTGAGAGCGTGACGTCAGGCGTTGCTGAACTGCATTGTTGGATCCGCGTT
The DNA here is from genome assembly GCA_903798035.1 of Danio albolineatus. Lineage (NCBI taxonomy): Eukaryota > Metazoa > Chordata > Actinopteri > Cypriniformes > Danionidae > Danio > Danio albolineatus. The sequence goes on along the minus strand of CAIGQQ010017557.1, from coordinate 5,145 downwards.
GCTCGCTGCAGAAATTGAGAAATTCTCAACTTTTCAAGTGCCAGAGGAAGCGTCAGCCAATCAAATCGCTTTATGCAAATATCCCAGCTCAGAGAGTAGCCAATAGCGTCCATAGAGTTTGATAGCGGTAAACGGAGGAGAATGTAAAGATGTAAAGAAAACAACGTTATTGTTTGTATGACGTAGCCTACTTCATTGAGAATATGTGCTTAGGGATGCAACGGTTATAGATTTTGGTTGTATGATTATAGTCTGAGAAGTAATCACGGTTTCACGGTAAGTATTAAGTTTTGGTTTTGATTTGTGTCATTTTAAATGCTCAGTCTCATTATGTCCTGATTTAAATTTTTCTGTTTGTGGAAAAAAGCAGGCAAGTCAGCCGACCCAGTAGGCCAGGGATCACCAATCTCGGTCCTGGAGTACCGGTGTCCCTGCAGAGTTTAGCTCCATCTTGCCTCAAAACACCTGCCTGGATGTTTCAGGTATACCTGTAGTGAGAGCTTTATTAGCTTGTTCAGGTGTGTTTGATTAGGGTTGGAGCTAAAATCTGCAGGACACCGGCCCTCCAGGAACAAGTTTGATGACCCCTGCAATAGGCTATATGAGCGGGGCAGAGCAGGATTCTGGAGATGAACACCTGCACAGTACAGTTCTTTGTCATGAGCCACAGTTTCAGTTTTAACTTAGTAAAGATGAGCTTCTTTGGCGATGGTGTATACAGTGTTAGATTTTACGTTTAGCATCCATTTGTGCTGAACATGCAGTGAATGCAACACATCGAGATTCAAGCCTTAAACAGCTGGTCCACTTTCAGCCCTCCAAAAACACTCGGTTGACGTCGGCTTTCAAGTCAACATTCACCATATTATCACTCTCATTGGTGCTAATATTTTTAACTTTAAATGGGTTTGCAAACCTGTGCACTTTTCATTGCTTCATCCTCAAACTTCAGCCATTTGCAGTTCGCGTAGTCACACAAGCCCCCTGTCGTAGAGCCCTGTCGTAGAGCCCTGCAGCCTTAAATCTAAGCCCGAGCCCGACCCTGGCCCGAGACGCACAGGTTGTAGACCGGCCCTTGTCCGACAGATTATCAAAATTTTTGGCCCGAGTCCGGCCCAAAGCCCGTTTTTTTTCCGCCAAACATCTTAGTCTGTGCAGCCATTAAAATAGAGCAGATTTGTATTTAATAGAGAACTGATATTTTTTGTTTCCTTTTTTATCAGAATGATTTAGAGAAATTATTGGATTATTTATATTTTTTTTTACGGAGAACCTTTGATGATGGAGGAGAGACCTGTGGTGGCTGTTTCAAGTTATCTAGAGCTGTTTGACTTTACCAATGAACAACTCGCGCACTATAAGGCTCAGCTGATTCAGTCGTTTCCTTAATGACATAAGCGCACCGCGCATAAAGGCAGTGGTGCGCCCCGCGCTTTTGCAACTGAAAGGCGCGCTCAGAGTGATCAGCCCCTGATGTGCAACATATTTGTTAATTCGCGGGACGGTAACACGTGCAACCACACACGCCAACAACACATTTGCCAAGGAAGCAAAGAATATTGCAGTTTGACACAGACGAGTTGCCAAACCTGCGCTGATGCTGACCGCCTCCGTCCTAGATTTGCGTCATAAACTCAACAAATAGGCTATAGTTTTGATAATTTAGTGTACAACTAACAAACCAGCCTTTTTCCATTTAGAAAATTACAGTTATTAATAGTTCTTATATAATATACATTTTTACAAAAGCCTATGAACCGCGAGTGAGACGGAGGAAAGAAGTCATAATCATAAGACATAATCTTTAAACTAATAACTTATGTTAAAAATGTTGACAGGGGTTTTGTAATCTAATACTAACAGCGGAGCATTAATTAAATGCATATTTAATTCGATTGATTCGAGGTAGCCTGATATTTTTATTTGATAGAAGAAAAGAACATGATTGGACAAACAGCAGATGCCGCTTCTTAAAAAGGATTCAGTCAGTGTTTTCGTTTTTTAACCAAAAATGTTCATTTAAATGAAAAATATCTAGGGCAGGACTATCTATTTTATTCTTTTTATTTAGATTATTCTATTAGTTTAGGTTATTTATTTCTATGCTGTTGGAAACACTGCAGGTGCGTGAATATACGCTGTTATGTTCTGTATGCTTTGATTTGTTCTGTAAACAAATCAGTATTTTAAAATGCAATAATTAATATGTCAGACACAAAATAGACACGTCAATTTTTTTTCCAGTAAATAATAATTTAATATTAATCTGACCAGTTAACAATCCAGTTTGTGTTTTGGCATTGTTGATGCATTAGCGGAGTTTTTTTTTTAAGCACTTCACTCAGATGTTATTCGTTCTTCTGTTTTATTTAGAAAATAACTGACCAGCAAAACTTATTAAACTATAGACAAACTATACGAAATTCGTTTTTAAAATATTTTTTTTTTAAGCAGAAATATACTAATAATATTTTAGATTAGAGCCGTCTACTCCTCAACTGTGCGGTGGATGATTTTCGGTCAGTGGAAAGAATTTAATAATGCTTCACTAATGATTGTAGCATATCACAATCTTCTGACATATATTTGCAATTTTTTAAGATGACGTAATTTTAAAGATTATGTCTTGAGCGTCTGATTTTTCCTGGGTGCTGATGTGCTTTTATTACATAGTAATTTCAAAGATATACATATAAAAGAAAACGAATTATGTAATAATAATTGCCCTTAAATAATGTAGCCTTTTACAGTAAGCGTCTGTGTTTCTTTAGATGATGTGGGGGAAGGAGGCGGGGCAGTGCTGGATTTGTGCGTACCGCAGGCCACCTTGGACTTACATTTTGTGCATTGTGCATAACCAGTCGGCTCATCGTTTAAAGTTGTCAGTTGAAGTTAAAGTTGAAGTTGACCAGACCTTTCCTCTTTCGTTTTCACAGTTTCACGTGGTTAGAAATCTCTATAGGCAAGACATCACAGGCGCTTCCGGACAGTGCGCATTAGATGTCATTAAACTTTTTTTTGACGTTTTTTATAAAGCAGGCCCGAAGCCCGGCCCGAGGGGCACAAAAAAGTTGGGCCCCGACGGGCTCGGGCTCAAATGCAGGGCTCTACCCTGTCATCTCAACTATAAGCACCTGAAAAGCATGAGCACATTGCGTCATGTGCGCGTCCCTCTATTGGAAATAACTAACTTGCACAAGCTTGCCTTAGTTAATAGCCTCAGTCATAGTTAATCCAGTGTGCATGGTTATTAGTCTCTGTGTACAAACTAGCACACAGCTGGCATAACTTTGTTTAGTTGCTGCGGTTTTGTTCTGTGCAGAAACACAGTGTTGAGATTCCTTCACAAATATTTAACCATGACGAATTAAAGTGTGGTTAATAGTGAAACCATTCAATCGTTGCATCCCTATATGTGCTACCATTTTACATTGCTGCTAGACCAACGCTATCTCATGGCAATTCAAAACTTCTGATTTCGTGAATTCGTACAATCTAATTCGTACAATTTAGTACAATTTGCTCATCACCCAATGACGGTTGGGTTTATGGGTGGAGTTGGGTGCCACGTCTCTTTTTTAAAAATTGTACATTTTTGTACGACTAAACTCGTACAAACTTGTACGAATTAGCCACCAAACTGGCAAAACGTAAAATGCTTGCATTTTCTCGTGAGATCAGGCTGGCTAGACGGATTTGCATCTCAATCTCTCCAGCTTACATGAGAATCAATTGACAAAATATCAATTTTACTTTGCAGCATACAGGAGTTGTTGGTCTATTGCTGCCTTTTTGAGGTCGTTTATGTAATTTTGGTTTATCACAAGTTGATTACCGAAGACATAACTTAGCACAACTAAACTTAATAAATTAGACAGCAGTAGACCTGCAATTTCTGTGTGATGTTACAGTCTCTGTGAGCTCGTCCAGGTCATTGGCTGCAGCTTCAAAAACACTCCAGTCAGTGCATTCAAAACAGGCTTGTAAGACCTGCTCTGTGTCGTTGGTCCATCTCTTAACAGTCCTTAATACTGGCTTAGTAGTTTTAAGTTTTTGCTTGTAAGTTGTTATAAGATGAACCAGGCAGTGGTCAGAGAGTCCTAGAGCTGCTCTGGCGACGGAGCGATGTGCATCTTTTATTGTTGTGTAGCAATGGTCCAAAATGTTATTGTCTCTGGTAGGGCATGTAATGTGCTGTTTGAATTTAGGCAGCTCATGTGTGTTTTGCCTGATTTAAGTCACCAAGAATGATAAAAACAGAGTCTGGGTGTGTTTGTTTTGTCTCTGTGATTAGATCAGCCAGCAGTAAAAGTGCAGTACTCACATGTTCTTGCAGTGGGATGTAAACACTGATGAGGATGAATGAGGAAAACTCCCGCGGCGAGTAGAGCGGCTTACAATTAATGAAAAGCACTTCCACGACAGGACAGAACATCTTCTTTAACACAGTTACATCCGTACAACACCTTCTGTTCATGTAAAAGCATGTCCCAACACTGCGCGTAGTTGGTGCACAGAGGAATTTGTGATGGTTGGAATGTCACATCCACACTGGTGGAATTTAATGGAAGTATAGCAGATTTATTTCAGTTGATTGAGTATTCAGAAATATTTGATAAAGTGTCAATAAGTTTTATTGTTTTGGTGATATTGTAAATATAATTTGGGTGTGACGAGATCTCGTGTGATCTCGTATGATCTTGCGAGATGAAATTTGGCGAGATTGCTCGTCGCATTAAAATTCTGTCTCGTGAGATTTGTTATCCAACAAGCAACCCGCCACTGTCACGATCGCCAGCGATATCTCTCTCTCTCTCTCTCTCCGCTGACGGAGATCGCTGGTTCACTCATGCTTCCGGGAACTACAGATTAGCCATGTTTGGACTACATTCCCTGGCATGCAACACACACACACACACACACACTCCTATTACATATCATGACTGATTACGCACACACCAGCAGAGGACCATCACGACTGATTACTTACACTTCATAAGCAGCACACACACGCTCATTCCCCACTGCGACATTACCATTCGATACGTTCTGTATTATGTTACCTTGTTTTCTGTTTGTTATCGTCAACGGTGTTTTTCTGTTCCAGTTTGTTTCCGGGTTCTGACCACAGTCTCGTAAGTTTGA
>CAIGQQ010017551.1:0-13856 GCA_903798035.1 Danio albolineatus | reverse complement strand
CCAATTTTATTGGTGCAAAGAATGAGTTCAAAGCAGCTCTACAAGAGCTAAATGCTGACAGACTGAGCACATTTTGTCTGAAGGACTGTGATTTTGTAATGAACGTACCCCATTCAAGTCATGCAAGTGGAGTATGGGAGCGCTAGATAAAGTGTTCTCAGTTCAACACTGTCAATAGCAAACAACACACTCAGTGACTCTGTATTAAGAACCGTGCTGTATGAAGTTATGTCTATAATAAACAGCAGACCCTCACTGTGGAAACCCTGTATAGTCCTGACAGCCTAGAGCCTCTGACACCCAATCACCTTATTCAAATGAAGAACACCCCAGCGCTGCCTCTACCTGGCACATTTCCGTAAGAGGATCTGTACGGAGCCAGAACATGGCGACGTGTTCAGCATCTGGCGGAACAGTTCTGGAGCCGATGGAAACGAGAATACCTCCAGAGCATCATGGCAAGGCAGAAATGGCATGCACTTAAAAGAAGCTTAAAAGTAGGTGATGTTGTGATGGACATTGATGAATTGTCTCCTCAGGGTGAGTGGAAACTGGCAAGGGTTGTAGAGAATGTTGAAGGGAAAGATGGACTTGTAAGAAGAGCGAAAATCTCAGTAGGAGATAAGAGACTAAACAAAAATGGGGAACACCTAAATAAGCCATCCATACTAGAGCAACCAGTACAGAAGTTAGTTCTTTTGTTAGAGGCTTTTTAAGTCTTTAAATGGAAATGGTAAAAGTTCAATTGAAGGTCATTTCTGAAGTGAAAATTATTCGTAGTATGTAAAGAAGGACTTTTAATTTTGGTGGAAGTGTAAATGACCTATTTTTGCAATTTGTTTATTTTTCTAAAGGAACGTAATAAGTTTGAATGGTGTTCAATTTATTGTTTATCTTATTTTGAAATTGTATGCTTAATACTGAGGAACTTTTATTTTGAAACTTACGCCCGTACGTTGTTAAAAAAAGGCATTCTTTTTGATAAATGGTGCAATGCAAGCAAGGCAACTGACTTTAATTTGTTAAGAGAATTAATTTTACTTGAGGAATTTAAATAGATTGCCCGAACGTGTGGTGGTATACCTTAACAAAAAGTTATGTCGTTGTCGCAAGCAGTTGTGTTGGCAGATGAATGTGTGCTCTTGCACAAAAATGTGTTCTATCCAGCCCGATCAGATAAAAATCCCACTGTTCAGTTTGTCCAGTCCAATTTCCCTCGTATTCCGACTGCTACTTCCCAACCTAAAGAAGCAAGGGAATGTTTTTACTGCCATAAACAAGGGCATGTAATTGTAGATTGTCCCATGCTGAAGTGCAAAAATCTGCAACAGCCATCTAAAAGTGTAGGTTTTGCTAATTCTGTGCTAACTAACAGTAATAATGAGTATACTGACCCCAGCTATAAACTATTCTTTCTCATTCATTCATTTTCTTTTTGGCTTAGTCCCTTTATTAATCCGGGGTCGCCACAGCGGAATGAACCGCCAACTTATCCAGCATTTGTTTTACGCAGCGGATGCCCTTCCAGCCACAACCCATCTCTGGGAAACACATCCATACATTCTCATTCACACACATACACTACGGACAATTTAGCTTACCCAATTCACCTGTACCGCATGTCTTTGGACTGTGGGGGAAACCGGAGCACCCGGAGGAAACCCACGCAACCACGGGGAGAACATGCAAACTCCACACAGAAATGCCAACTGGCCCAGCCGGGGATCGAACCAGCGACCTTCTTGCTGTGAGGCGAACGTGCTAACCACTAGGCCACCGTGGCGCCACTATTCTTTCTCAAGAGTATAATTTCCTTATCTGGCAATCCTGAAGATCAAAACGAAATTGTGCTGCTGCATGATACAGGTGCTTCGTACTCGTTCATGGTAGAAAATGCATTATTCCTGCCTGAACACTCATATTGTGGATCTAATATTTTAGTCCAAGGCATTAAGATGGGTTTCGGAAATGTGGCACTATATCGCGTTCATTTACAGTGTGATTTGTTCACGAGGTTCGCGTCAGTCGGTGTGCGTCCTTCCCTTCCTATTAAATGCATTTCGTATATTCTAGGCAATGATTTGGCTGGTGGTAAAGTAATGCCTATTTTAGAAGTTACCTTACCTCTTACCTCTTGTCCAGACAAGTTGTCTGTAAACTACCCAGATGTGTTCGCAGCGTGCGTCATGACGCGTGCCATGTCACGGAAAGATGATTCCGTTGACTTATCAGACTCCTTTATTGCACCGGTACTTTCTGATCATTTACTTTCACCTCCACACACACACAAAAAGCTACACAAAAACAATAGGAAAAATAAAAATATAAAAATTTTGATGGTGATGTTCTGTTTGACCGTATATTGTCTGTAAATTATTGCTGCGCAGAAAAATGATGATACTTTGGTAAAGTGCTTCGACTCTGATCAGCTCGATATAAAGAAAATTGCAAAATTACTTGCTAATGCACAAATGGTGCTCTAACACTGCACAAGGTCCTCTTTAACTCCTAAAAGAGAACATTTGGAGACACAAGCAAGTCCAAAAATAAAACGTTCCTGATTATGTCAGCAGTTTCAGAGAACGTTAACGTGATAAATGTAAATTGGCAAAAGAACCACTGAAAGCTGAGCAAAATGTCATGAAGCGCCAGTGCAACACCAGAGCGGTTGCACGCTCCTTTCGGTAGAGCCCTGCACGGGCCTTAAATCTAAGCCCGAGCCCGACCCTGGCCCGAGACGCCCAGTCTGTAGCCCGGCCCTTGCCCGACAGCTTAACCAGATTTTTGGCCCGAGTCCGACCCGAAGCCCGTTTTTTTTTTTTGTCCCGCCAAACAGCTTATACTGGAAAGTTAGCTTTTTTGTTTCGTTTTTCATTAGAATGCTTTTTCAAAGAATAGTGTTTTTTATTATTGAGTTTTAGTTTTTTAAGTGACAGATATTCAAGCGGTATGTGGTCCACAGTGAGTTTACTCCTTTTAACACAGTGGCGCCTGCAGCCGTACGGCTGTACGCTCTGTGCATATTACTACCTACTGTACCACGAGAGTTAATGCAAGAAATAATGAGAATAAATAAAGGTGTGCGTTTGTGTGTTTTAAAGTGTGTATGTACTTGCATGGTTTTAGTTTTGCTGGCGATTTGTCCGCACACCAAAAAAATACAATTCAGATGTTTAAAACAATTGTAATTTACCGGTGCAATGGATAATTTTGTCAATAACAGTGAAAATCTTTAGGCTACATTATTATTATTTTATTTAAAATGCAGTTCATGTTTTGGTGCTAAATCTATATAGCGGACTGTTGAAGCACTTCACCGGCTCAAATGTTATTTGTTATTCTTTTTATCTAGCTAGCAGATAATTGACCAATAAAAATATATATTAAAATAAAGATACAAATTATAGCAAATGAAATTTGTTTCAAAAAGATATTTTTTTCAAGAAAAATATACGAAATATATTTTTGAGCCCGTCCACTATTAACTGTGCGGGTGGATGATTTGTTTCATTCAGTGGAAAGTAACGATTTATTTAATGCTTTACTGTAATTGCTGTATCACAAACCTGTAAATAATAATAAAAATAATAAAAATAATTGCACATGTTTAATATGTCATTATTTTAAAAAGAAAGAAGAAAGAAGAAAGTCTTAAGCATCTGATTTTTCCTTGCTGCTTTCATTTTCCCCGTCTCACTCGCGGCAAGTTTAAGTGAGGAAGTGTTTATGCAACCATGGCAGGAAAATATATCTTGATATTAAAAAAGAAACATAAGTTTGATCCTATTAATGTCGTAACGAATGCCCTTAAATAATGTAGCCTTTGACAGCTAGCATCAGTGTTTCTTGAGATTGAAATCTTGAGATTGAAATCCTGCAGTCACCCCGATTTAACCTATATATCAAATCAACACTTGACTAGTCTACAATACAGATATAAAACAAACATCAATATATCACAATGTTAGATTTAAGGTTTATTATCACCATCTCAGAACAAAGGCATTTTGAACAAAAACAGAAAACGGGGCAGACAGCTCTGCTGCGCAAAACCGGAATATTCAAAGACGTGAACGAAATGAATAGTGAACAAATAAATAAAGAATAAATAATAATATAGAAATCTAAAAAACACAACTTTACCACTGAAAAATGCTTTTCTTCTTATTTAAATCTAGCCTAATGAAATAAGCTGATCCCAAACGAAACGAGAGACAATTTGGCTACAGCCTAACGAACAGTCTCTTAAAGGGCATCGTGCAGAAACAGCACAGCATCTACAGTGGAAGGTTTTAACCCAGTCCTCCTTTCCTCAATAATTCTTCCAGCTGTGCTAAAGACACGTTCGCTGCTGCTGCTGCTTGCGGGGACACTTAAAACCATACGAGCAAGTTTAGAAAGGTATGCATGGTCTCTTGTTGTTTCCACCAGCGCAGCACATCTCTGCCATCACCTTCCATGTTGGGATTTAGACGCAAATAAATCTGTACTTCATCTGTATCCTCCTCCTGCTGCTCCACAATGTTTTCCCACTCTTCCTCAAACTCGGCCAGACATCTCCTCTTTGCTGCAGCAGCATCAGCATGTGCAGGTTCTGCAGCGGTACTCGCCACTGTATCATAATTATAATGATGATTAACTTATTTAGAGGCGGAATAATAATAATAATAATAATAATAACAATAATAATATTAATAATAATAATAATGATAATAATAATAATAAAGTGCGTAAACAAATTCTCACCGGCTAGTTGGCCTGTAGCCCTTTCATCTCCGAGCTTGAAACGGGATAAATGACATCTCGCCAGCTGGTAAACGTCATTCCGTTCAGTTTCCGTGAACATCCTTAATTGACTAAACTTCGGCCATAAAAATATTGCCAATTTGTGAAGTGGGTGGATGTGGACTTTTTTAATTATCCACTCAAGGTGTCGTTGGCGGATTATGGCTTGAGAAGGAGTGTCCGACACATTTGGCTGGCAATGGCGTTTCAGCTTATGTAGCCAGGGCACAACGAGGTTTAGTGTTGGGTATGTGTCCCCCTCCAACTCCCTTTGTGCATTGTAGAACGGGCGCAGAAATCCCACCAGGAAGGAAAGAACATCTGGGGATACACTGTGTAGCCGCTGAGTCTCACCACGACTCTGAAGTACCTCTTGTATCTCCGAGTAGATGGTTTCAATTGACTCCAAGGTGATGAATACGGTGCTGTATCTTGTTTCTGCCATCTGCTTGACAGTTTTTGATAACTGGCTGGTCAGACCAGACTGCTTTAAATATCGCACCAAAACCTTGGCAGCCTGAAGGGTTTCTGCTACTTCTGGAACGGTTTCTTCAAGCTCCTCTATGTTTAAAGCATGTCGGAGGACAGTGTTGTACACATGGTCTTGACAGTCCAGGCGCTGGTATGGGCGGAGAGCGGCAACAATATTAGCCCCTTGATCGGTTACCCAGACAACGTTATTCATAACAGTTGATTCGAAGCCCAAGACAGAGACTAATTGCTGCTGCAACTCTTTTCTTATGTTGTCTCCTGTTTTGGATTCGTTTGGGAAACTTGTTGTTGTAAGTACCCTGCTCTTCATGTCATACTGGGGTGTGACGTAGTGACATGTAATTGACATGTAGCTTAATTTACGGTGATCATCTGTCCACATGTCAGTTGTCATTCCCACATTAATTAACGACATGACCCCCTTGATTTCTTCAACCACATCCCTTCTCTAAGCGATCACCATTTCTTTGCACTTTCGGGAGATTGTAGTGGGGTCAGGGAGTAAATTCTTCGCTGACAGACGGCCGTGGGTTGCGCCCACATTTATTAGCTCTTGTGCTAATTTAACGAAACCTTCTCCTGCTACTGATTCAAACGGCCGTATGTCCATACAGCAGAAATTTACACATGTATTTGTGATTTGTGATTTGACTATGGAGGGAATTGGTTTGGAGAGGAAATCACTTACACTCAGCTGTTTACTGCTGCTGACTGCTGAACCACTACATCCTCCGCGGTCAAAATGTCTCTGTAAATGAGATGATCCTGTTTTCTTACTTTCGTATCTTAGCACAGACTTACAAGTTGTACATTGTGCATATCCAGTTGGCTCATCATTTAACGTTGTCACGATTTCAAACACAGACCAGAAGTTTGCCTTTCCTCTTCCATTTTTCACAGTTTTAAGTTCGCCGTTGGCAATTTTTCCCTTTATGTTCTCCATTGCACGTGGTTGGAAGTTAATATCTATGCGCAAGGCATCACTGGCGCTTCCGGATCGCACACGTTAGACTTTTTTTCTAAAGCAGGCCCGAAGCCCGATACGCGCGCTAGCTATGACGTCAAAATTGGCCCGAAGCCCGGCCCGACGGTCACAAAAAAGTCGGGCCCCGACGGGCTCGGGCTCAAATGCAGGGCTCTACCTTTCGGCCCAGCAATCAGGTGCTCGTACTGTTGCCAGCACCTGGTTCTGCTCTGTCTGCTCGCTTTTCTGGACCCTATGTGGTGCAGAAAAAGTTAAGCGAGACAAATTATGTCATTTGTACACCCAATAGAAAATGCAAGTTGCACCTATGTCATATTAACATGTTAAAAACTTGCCATGCCATGGGAAAAGCTCAGATCCACCCCTGTGACGTTACGCAGTCAGAAGCTGATGATAATGGCCTGGTATTGCGCAACGCTCCTGCCACATTTTAAAGATTGGTTAATATGATATTATTCAGCGTTCCAAGTTGGAATGCATATCTGATTTGATTTAGTGGTTTACTCATCTGACTGGTCAGAACACATTTCTTTGCTGCACACGGTTTTTGAAAAACTGTCCAATGCTAAATTAACATTAAATCTGGCAAAATGTGAATTTGCTAGAGCAACAGTTACCTACCTTGGTAAGGAAGTTGATCATGGACAAGTTCGGCCAGTAACTGCGAAAGTCCCCACCATAGCCGAATTTCTCATCAGAGTTGAGCCGATTTTTAAGCATGTCAGGGTACTATCGTAGTTTCTGCCAAAACGTTTCCAATGTGGCTACACCCCTAACGAATTTGCTTAATTCGCAGCAATTTATCCGGTCAGTTAAGAGCCAGCATGCTTTTGAGAGCATAAAGGTTTGCTCTGCTGCAAGTAAGTAGTGTGTTTTTATATAGCGCATTTTATTGTGTATGGCCATACACCCAAAGAGCTTCACAATCATGAGGGTGGTCTCTCCACACCACCACCAGTGTGCAGCATTCACTTGGATGATGCAACGGCAACCAACAGGACAACGGTGCTCACCACACACCAGCTATTGTTGGAGTGGAGTCACAGTGATGCAGCCAATTCAGTGAATGGGGATGACTGGGAGGCCATGACTGGTGTGGGCTCCCGTAGGGTATTTGGCCAGGACACCGGGGTTACACCCTTACTCTTTACAAGAAGTGTCATGGGACTTTTAATGACCACAGAGAGTCAGGACCTCGATTTAACATCTCATCCGAAAGACGACGCCCACTGACAGTTTGGTGTCCCCTTCACTTTTACTGGGGCATTAGGACTCACACAGACCACAGGTTGAGCACCCTCTTCTGGCCTCTCTAACACCACTTCCAACAGCAACCTAGTTTTCCCATGTGGTCTCCCGTCCAGGTACTGACCAGGCTCAGCCCTGCTTAGCTTCAGTGAATAACCAGTCTTGGGCTGCGGGGTGATATGGCTGTGGCCTTGCGGCCCCAGATTTCGCATTTCCATTCATACTGAAAGTTGACACGAGTACTTTAGGTACTGGTGCGATACTCATCCAGGAGAACCGTGATGGCATTGAGCACAACAACAAATTAATTACTTCACCATCGAAAAATAAGCAATTGCATTACTGGTGGCATTGCAATATTTTGAAGTTTACCCTGGTTCCAGTTCCTTTCCAATCATAGTTTACACTGATCACAATCCGTTAGTTTCGGGCTTTGATTGTACAAAATTATAACCTTGAAATATGTCACAAGAAAGGCATTGACAATATAGTGGCCGATGCTCTTTCCATGTGTGCATGATTTAACTTATTAAATCTTATGTTTTGTAAGTTTTTTTCTATTTCACTTTTTTTTAACAAACAATATTACATGTTTGTTCTTATGGGAGTGTTACGTGCTTGTGTTGTTTGTGCCCTCTCTCTCTCTCTCTCTCTCTCTCTCTCTCTCTCTCTCTCTCTGTTCTCCCATATCTGCTTCAATTTGTGAGGTTCTGTTCATTGGTCAATAGACTTGTCAATCATTTCCTTCTCACTGACGTCATGTCCGATAGGCCAAGACCACCCGACATAAAAGGGTGCCACTCACCAGCCCCTCGTTTCTGTTGTGCTGTGGTGTTATTGTGTTGCGTTAAGAAAGAAAATCCTGTCTGTGTATTCTGTTGTTGCCTGTTTCTGTGTGTTCATGTATTCGTTTGCTTTTTGTCAACCTGTTTCATTCATTTGTCCCGTTGTTTACAAGGCTCAGACGAAGCGGACAGGTAAGCAGATCACGTGACATACATTTTGCAACATGTAGTACTACCCTGTTTAGTAAATTAGGTTAGGGGCGAGCACCACCACTTGTACTTTTTTGGATAGATAGAGTAGGATAGTTAGGACTCTAAAGACTCTTTGTGTTTTTTATTTATCTTGGTTTCATATATTTAGTTAGTTAGATGCTTCTGGGAAGTTATACATTGTTTGGATGTTGTTCTTTTTTTTTTCTTTAGCACCGCCCACGTCCTTCCTGACATTTCTTTTGTTTTCCCTTCTTTGTGTTTGTCCCAGTCATATTGTCATTCATTCATTCATTTTCTTTTCGGCTTAGTCCCTTTATTAATCTGGGGTCGCCACAGCGGAATGAACCACCAACTTATCCAGCATTTGTTTTACGCAGCAGATGCCCTTCCAGCTTCAACCCATCTCAGGGAAACATCCAGACACACTCATACATTACGGACAATTTAGCTCACCCAATTCACCTGACCCAGCCAGGGCTTGAACCAGCAACCTTCTTGCTGTGAGGCGAACGTGCTACTCACTACGCCACTGTGACGCCCATTTTTGCTTACCTTCTTTTTCTTTCTTTTTGATTAATTCATTGTTTTGTTCACCTTGGTATTTCTAAATAAAAGTCACAGTTTTGGTATATCTGCTTTGGTTGTCTTTTGCACTTCACACACCATTTAATTTTACTTTCAAATGTCAAAACCTCCTTTTCCCGTAGACCAATATCAGGGTTGGTAACAGGCAACTTAAGGCAACTTTACAGCTTAAAAACATACTCACAAAACTGTAATGTTTTCAGTTTATTATGTGGATATCCTTTCAGATCAGAGAGCAGCTTCACTGTGGATGTTGATAGTTTATTCCTAGACAGATCCAGTTCTCTCAGGTGTTCAGGGTTTGATCTCAGAGCTGAGGCCAAAGCAGCACAACCTTCATCTGTGAGACCACAATCTCTCAACCTGTAGAGAACAATGACACACTCTTCACTCTCTCAGATCACATCAGTTTAACAGAGAATCCATTATAATAGTAAAAGTAAAAAAAAAAAGTAATTTAAATAAATTTTCAATAAATACGTATTTAAATTTTTTTGTTCTTGCAATTCATTTTAAAAAGTTGGAGCAGTAAAGCATTTACCACTTTGTAATGTTGCCATTCTTCTTCACAACATTATGTTTAGGGACTAAAGACAACAAGTGATAAAGTGTTTCAGGTGTAATTTTGTCCCATTCTTCCTTAAAACCTGTCTTAAGGTGGGGAACCGTACTTTACGAGTACTTACGAGTCTTTGTTATTACATTTTGCTCATCAAAATGCACCACACATTCTCTATTGGAGACAGGTCAGGACTGCAGACAATCCAG
This sequence comes from Danio albolineatus, assembly GCA_903798035.1. Classification (NCBI taxonomy): domain Eukaryota; kingdom Metazoa; phylum Chordata; class Actinopteri; order Cypriniformes; family Danionidae; genus Danio; species Danio albolineatus. The sequence continues at coordinate 3,995 of CAIGQQ010017551.1, read as the reverse complement.
TTCCTGTATCCTCTTCCTCTGCAGCCAGGACTTTGTAATGTGAGCAGAATGTGGTTTTGTTAGTGTCGTGGTGAATTATGCATGGACGTCGTTGGAAAAGAAGGCAGCATATTGTGCTCCAAAATCTCTATGCACTTTTCAGCATTAATAGTGCCATCACAGAAGTGCAAGATACCTTTGCCAAGGGCACTGACACAAACCCATACCATGACTTGCTGGTAACATGATCTTTCTCTGATGATCCACGTTTCCACAGTGTGATGGTTCATGCCAGCTGCCTCAGAGCTCAGAAAAGTCAGTGGTGCTTCTGGACACTATAGGTCTTCCTCTTCACACTGTACAGTTTTAACTAGCATTTGAGGATGTCACTATGTATTGTGGTACTTGACAAAGGTTTGACAAAGTAGTCCTGAGCCTATGTGGCGATATCGCTTATAGATGAATGAGGATTCTTGGGCCTGCGCCCCTTGTTCTTTACACACTGAAATTCCTCCAGATTCCATGAATCATTTAATGATGTTATGCACTGTTGAAGGTGAAATATCAAAATGTCTTCTTATCTTTTTTGAGGAACATTGTTTTAAATATTTCAATAATTTTCTTATGTATTTGTTGACAAACTGGAGATCCTCAGTCCATCTTTGCCCCTAAAAGAATAAACTATTCTTGGATGCTGCTTTTGGTTTCATATCATAACTACAATCACCTGCACTAGCCCTAAACTGCTCCTTTCCCAACTTTTTAAAAATGTGTTGCAAGAACCAAAATTGGAATTTGTGTTTAATTTAAAACATAAAAATAATAAAAATAACAAATTATGCGGAACATATTAAATAATGTTTGTTGCATTGTCTGCAATGAAATACAAGTAAATTCAGAAATCACTACCTACTTTTTTATTTGCTTTTCCATACTGTCCCAACCTTTTCTGATTTGGGTTTGTACAATTTTTTTTTTTTTTTAATGTTTTTGAAGCTACATTTTCAACATTGTGACTATATTTTTCTATGAAAACACTCCTAATTAATCAACCTGTAGATAACAATGACAATCTCTCTTCAATCTCTCAAATCGCATCAGTTTAACAGAGAACTAGTTACTAAAGAGAAAGTACAAACTTAAAGGACAAAGGTCTAAAAAAACATTTATTCACAACAGATAATAAGATAAATATCTATTTCCTAACATCCTCAAAACATCTGCACCCGCTCTTTCTATAAAGGGACATAACATGTTAGAACTGGTAAACTGTCCTATGCCATTTCTATAGCAAAATGTACATTTCTAGCCAAAACTATTGACTGGTAGAGTATTCATTGATTCATTCATTTTCTTTTGGCTTAGTCAGTACCTTATTAACAGGGGCCATAGAGGAATGAAGCTCCAACTATTTTAGGCAGTGGATGCCCTTCCAGCCGCAACCGGCAAACACCCTCATATTCTCTTTCTCTTACACACACACCACGGCCAATTTAGTTCATTCAATTCACTTATAGCACATTATATTTGGACTGTGGAGGAAACCAGAGCACCCGGAAGAAACCCATGCCAACACAGAGAGAACATGCAACACAGAAATGCTAGTGCTAACCATATTTATTGTAGCCAAATGATAAAATTTGAGTTTTTGTAAATGTAATTTGTACCCAGAGAGCTGTGCTAACCATTCAAGAACAAGAAATAGACAAGAAAGTGATACATCTGGATTGGAGAGATATACAGTAGAAGCACATCATCTGCATATGGAGTAATTTTATTTATAACCTTATTAATATGAATCCCCCCTATGATTTTTCTTCTCTAATAGCCTGGGCAAGAGGTTCGATGTACATGGCAAACATCAGGGGAGAGATGGGACAACCCTGCCTAGTTCCTTTTTCTAATTTTATCTTTTTTGAAAGACAACCATCTATTTTGATCCTAGCTAATGGGTTAAAATAAAACGTTAATAGCTTCTATCTGTATTTTATGTAAATCCAAATGCAGATAAAACATTAAATAAATATTTCCAATTAACACAGTCAAAGGCTTTCTCTACATCTAATTCAAACTAAAATTGCTGTGATTAATGTGATCTTTTTAAATTTGTTGTATTGCATGAAATGTCTTTCTTATATCATCTTCAGACTATTATCCTCTAACTAACCCTTTTTGATCTACTGTCCATCTATCAGATCAAGTTAAAACAGAGGCAAATAATTTATAGTCTACATTTAAAACAGACACAGGTCTAAACTAACTAGAAAGAGTTTTATCTTTCCCCTCTTTAGGTATAACTGAGATAATTGCTTCCCTCCAAGAAGGGGGGATGTCTGCCTCTTTAAGAGTCAAATCAAATGATTATATAAGAAGAGGTGAGATCGCTTTTCCAAATGTTTTGTATCATTCAGTGGGTAGATCATCATTACCAGGTGTTTTATTAGATTATTTATTGCTCTGTCTAGTTTCTCCTCTGTAATTTCTTTTGTTAAGATGCTTTTTTTGTTCTTGCCCAATACAGGAAAGATCAAGAGAATCTAAAAAAAGCTTTAATTGATGTATTATTTACCTATCTCTGCTGGGAGTATAAAGATATTTAAGAGCTTTTATACAGACAATGCAATATTTTCCTGTATTGGGGTCTTATGAATTGAAACCTTTTTTAAGTTTGAAACGTTTTTTAAGTTTTCAGGCTAGCCTTTTTGTTACTTTTAGTCCCATTTCATAAAAGGTTTGCGTTAAGATTTCTTTTCTCTATGTCCTCTTTATACAGATGTCTCTAGTTCTCTAGCAAAATAATATTAAGGTTACCGAGCCGATGGAGCACGTCACCTGATCGCAGTATAACTTGCTTTATCAATAATTATTATTTATTATAGGCTAGATTACAAATATTTGAACAACTGCCACTACATGTAAAATACTCTCGTGCACTCAAAATAGGTTCCCTTTTGCTATTAGTGGTGGTTATGAAGTTAAATAAAAGGGCATATCCACCCGCAAAGTTATCCGCATGTTCATTCTCTGCTCATTTCTCTTTCACACGCATGCAGAGCGAACAGCCTGCATAAAGAAAAAATCTGCTTGTTTAAAAGAGCGCATTATATCCAAGAGTGTGTAATAATGATAATATTAAGCTAATTATATATCCATAATGCTGGGATTGTCAGGATCCTGCAACTGCAGTCCTGTTGATTCTTGTTTAGGAGTCCAGACACTAGTCATGTCATGTGTTTATATGTTATGCTCGGCTCGAGTTTTCTCGGGTCGAGTACCTCTTTCTCGTCATCTGGTCCTTGTGTCTGTGTGTTGTTTTGTCTGCGGCGTGATGTTTCATTCTCAGCGTCTCAGTGTAGTTGCTTTCGGTTCTGGATGTCGCTGGGAGGGAACATTCACGTCGCTTATGTGAGTGTCTGTTATGTATCTTTATTTATTGTGTGCTTGTGTCTTGCGTTCTGTTGTGTTTGTGTTGTGTAGCACGTAGTTTCATGTTTAACTTTATAACCACGTGCTTTAGTGCCTTGTTTCGTGTGAGCACACGGTCAATGAGCTCTGTCATTGGCTGCGCGTTCTAGTGCTGTTTGTATGTAAGCACATGGCTTGTGTTTTGTACCATGTGCTCTTGTCTAACGTCTTGTCCCACCCACCTTGTTATCCTGATTGTATTATTATTATTATTTTTACCTGTCCACCTGTCAGTTCATTGGTTTGTCTTCCCTATTTATTCACCTTGTGTATTCTGTCCTGTTCTGGTCCATCACTCTAAAAAAAAATGTTATAGCCGGCTTAATAGTTTAAGTTTCTAAAAGCACATTTTAATGTTTAAGCATTGTTCATTGGCTACACATCTGGGTCATATGGCACACATAATAACGTGGCTAATGAAAAAATATAGATAATTTAAGCTCATTATAAATTAGCTTTTATATATGTGTATATATATATATATATATACACACATATATATATACATATATATATATATATACACATATATATATATATATATATATATA
>CAIGQQ010017546.1:528-15851 GCA_903798035.1 Danio albolineatus | reverse complement strand
GCTGATGGCACTTAGCTCCGCTATATTAGAGCGGAGAACCAGGACGTGAGTGTCAGTTCGTTACACCACATTCATGTGTATTTTGTGTCTCGCCAGGATCGGTTTGGACTCTCTCTCTCCTGGAAATTCCTGTGGTGGTCCCTGTGTCTAGTTCTGGTTCCACGCTCCTGTTACGCTTGTCACTTCCGTTTCATTCTGTTAATAAATTATTCACTTGCATCTGGATCCGTTGCATTTGATTATTACATAAACGTGACAATAACAGCTTGTCTTCTGCTTCTGCAAAATTAACGTTAAAAGTGAGCGGTGTTCATCTGACAGGTGCATTTGGGATAGCACCCTCCCAATGGATATTGGATAAGATCCAGCTCGAGAGAGAAGTTAAAGGCCTACAAGTCTTTGGATGCCAACAATTTTGTTCTGTGTGGTCATGTACAAGAAAAAATGCTCCATGATTACCAGATTCTAAACTATAGTGCTAAAAAGTGAAGTCCTGCCTAGCTAAAGACAAGGAAAAAAGACGGAGCTATAATCAACAAGCAAAACAACTGCATTCTGATGGCAAACTTCACCTAACAGGTTGATATTTCCTCTATATGTAAAGATTCTATGTATCTGTATGCTAGAAATAATGCGCAAATGATTGGACACCCCAGAGAGTTTGTTATGATTGATGAATGCAACTTCTGCCACAAACCAAAGGTAAATAAAATATACAACATATTACCAAGATATTAAAATGTCAGTGTGTGCATAAAGCAAATAGTGTCATAGTTTTCGGCTATTCTCTTAATAAATGAAACTCAGACTGGAGGTTATGAATATCAGAAGAATATACTTTATTGGAACAATTTCCAAAAGAGCAGAGACAGCCTGGAGAAGACCCATCTCTAGTCTCTCCCCAGGAAAAATCCAATGTCCTTCATATTTGATATACCTTTTATCCTTGCGTCCTCCCACCTTTTTTTTCACAGCTGGTTCCTGGTTCAACAGGCCTCTCCCAGCTCCTACTAATTTACGACCTCTATTTAAAGCCCCCTCTTCTTGTTGGGCCTTACAATGTACAGATCTAATATACTCATAACCGTTTTTCCACATACAGTTCAAATTTGGCAATCATTAGTAGTGTTTGTGTATTTAAACATCTAAACTGGATCCTCTTTCCCATACAGTGTGTGTCTTTTCAAACATATATGACAGTTCCAACATATGTTGTATACATTTCATGCTTTTCTGGCTCTATTTCTGGCTCACAGTTGTTTCAGCATTGTATCCCCCAGTCCTCTCTCTCATGCCCTTTTATGACCTCTTTGCCTTAACCTATCACCTGTTTTCAAAGACATGTAATGGCAGATTCATATGACCCTTCACTCACACAATTCAATGTCTTTACATAGCTTTAGAAAATAAAAATCTTCTTCAATAGACATTACAAATAAATAGACAAATACAAATAGAATATATTATACAAAAACTTTAGGCTACAAATTATCTTTTTGTCATCTCATCATCTATACATCTATTTATTGACAGATCTAAAACAGTTTGTGAAATTATTTAACAATTATTTAATAAACAAGATCCAGGTTTTTACATTAAGGAAAGTTTCTTAAGTGGTGGAAATTATACATGTTAAATGTAATTAGGTGATGCTAGATTGGTCAGAAATTTGTCTGACATAATTTCAAAGAACTGTTATAATTCTAAAGTACTGTTCTCTGCTATTAACACCATACTTCAGCCTGTTGTTTCTCCATAAATTTTGCCTTCTGTAGACACTTGTGAAAAATGTCTACATTTTTTTACTGATAAGATTGTTGGAATTCATTCTCAGATTTTACCTGTAATCAGTGTTCCTACAATTTCTGTTGCTCCTTGAAAAAGCTAACCAGGCTTTTTCCTAAGTCCCTGACCTGTCACAACTTAATGACATTGTTGCGCAAATGAAGCCTTCTGGTTCCAATTCAATTTCAATTGTTAAAGAGCCCCTATTATGGGTTTTGGAAAAATTTTTGAAAACACATGCAGTGTGTTTAAAACTGTTGATTCAACCATAAAAGAGTCGACTCAAAGTTCCTCAAAAGAGTCGCCGTGCTTGAGAGTCTTTAGCCGTTTCGGCATGACGTGAACACGAAACATAAGCCCCGCCCATTTGTGCGCGCAGCCCTGGGAGATTCGAAACCCTGCCCACAAGCAACAGCGGCAGCAGCAGCGAGCAAAAGTTGCCAGATTGGGCGATTTTGATTATGATTGTGCAGGTAAAAACCTTTTAGATAGGGTTTGGACTGGAATGAGTCAGCTACATCTGGCAACACAGAGAAGAGCACTGTGCTCGGCTGGATATTATAGGAAGTGTGCAAATGAACCACAGACAAGACCTCCTCTGAGGAGTGCTTCTAAAATCTACATGCTTACAACAAAAGATTCGTCAATCGTTTGTTAAATGAAGGATCAGCAAAGACTTGATGTATGCAGGGGCGGACTAGCCATAGGGAACAGCAAGACATTTCCCTGGCCTGCTATCCAACAAGTGTAAGTAAGTGCGATTAAAACGGTTGCCTCATTGTTTTCTCTAGCTTGTAAATGATGCATTTAACTGTGTTTTGTAACTTGTAACCACTTGTAGTGTATCTGGTTAACTTGTATTTTCATATCGCGTCTAAAAGCACTTTGTAAACGCGACGCATGCCGCTTTGTTTACGGATTAAAATGGGTTTGTGAGCTGCGTTTCACTGCTGTTTGTCGTTGCTATGGCTACATCAGCTGACACACACGTGCGGCGGTCCCGTTTCACAATGGTTTAGCTTTTGCCGCTGTGTGCACTAATACTGAATGTGTGTCATTGTTTTTACTTATAGTTAAGAATAGAGCAATGTGCTGGGAGACCGGGGGGTTAGTTTCAGGGGTGAGGTGTCTGAAATACGGGCGACTCCCGGGAAAAACCAGAGTGTTAGCAGATATGCTCACACACACACTATGACAACTTCAACACTGATAAGCCGTGGTGGGCATTCTTTCGCGCTGAATGATGTCGACCAATCGCAACAGACTGGGTCATCGGTCCAATCAGTGCAGTTTAGCATCGCGCTATGGAGGGGTTTGGGAACAAATGAATCACTGAACGATTCATATAGGAGTCGCTGGGATAATGAGGTAAAAATAAATGCAAATTATAAGACAATGAAAGTGTTTTTTGACAATGTATGCATATTAGCCTGCTGTTGGAGACCTCAAAAACCAAAATATGACCCTTTTTGACGTATAATATGGGCTCTTTAATAGTTGTTTGTCTACTGGTATTGTCCCTAGTAGTTTTAAACATGCTGTTATCCAGCCCCTACTAAAGAAAGTGAATATTCATGCTTCAAACATGAAGAATTTTCACCCTATTTCTAAACTGCCTTTTATATCAAAGATTTTAGAGAAGATCGTGTCTGTACAGCTGAATGATTTCCTGGTTAATAATAATATTTTTGATAAATGTCCTGTTGTTTTATTATTGGCTGTCACCCCTGCTTTTGATGCAATGGATCTTGACTTTCTTATTGATCGGTATTGAGAACGCGCTAGAGAACTGTCTTCATATTTGAAGAACGGAACTATCTCAGTCAGTTTGGGCAACTCTTGTTCTTCTGTCATTCAATTAATGTTTGGAGTTCCGCAGGGCTCTATACTGGGTTTTGTTTTCCATCTACTTACTTCCGTTGGGAAAATGTTTTGAAAAGCATAGAATAAATTAACATCTATATGGTAACGACTGTTAAATCAGAATCAGTTTTATTGCCAAGTGTGCTTCACACAAACAAGGAATTTGCTTTGGCTACAGAAGCTTCCAGTGTACATAAAGTGACAACACAAAATAAATATTAAAAAAAAGAAGACGATAGACATTAAACAGAGATGCAGTCAGTCCAACGATCTGGATGTTGAAATGTATGTACAGATTGTTATAAATATACAGGTTATAAGATGCTGTGTGCAAAAGCGTAAGTGTTGCATTGTATGTTGCTATAAGGTGCTGTGTACAGATGCGTAAGAAGTATTGCATTATATATTGTTATAAGGTGCTGTGTACAAATGCGTAAGGAGAAGTATTGCATTGCATATTGTTATAAGGTGCTGTGTACAGATGCGTGAGAAGTAATGTAATGTATATTATTATAAGGTGCTGTGTACAAGTGCGTATGAAAAAGTATTGCACGTTGATTGCACAATATTAACTGTTCATGAGGTAGATGGCCTGAGGAAATAAACTTTTCCTGTGTCTGGCAGTTTTTGTGCGCGGTGCTCTGTAGCGCTGGCCAGACAGTAACAGTTCAAACAGGAAGTGTGCTGGGTGCGAGGCGTCCAGGGTGATTTTGCGAGCCCTTTTACTTACTGTGAAAGAGTACAGTTCTTGAAGTGTAGGAAGGGTAGTGCCAGTGATTCGTTCAGCAGTCCAGACTATTCGCTGTAGTCTACGGAGGTCAGATTTGGCTGTTGAGCCGAACCAGACGGTGATTGAAGTGCAGAGGATGGATTGGATGACAGTTGAGTAGAACTGCACGAGCAGCTTCTGTGGCAGGTTGAACTTCCTCAGCTGACGAAGGAAGTACAGTCTCTTCCGGGCTCTCTTCACAATAGAGTCTATGTGAGTGTCCCACTTCAGATCCTGAGAGATGGCGGTGCCCAGGAACCTGAATGACTCCACTGCAGTCACAATGCTGTTCACTATCCACTATCTAGTCCACTAGTTCACTATCATCTCCACTGTTTTGAGCGTGTTCAGCTCCAGGTTGTTGTATCTGCACCATAAAGCTAGCCGCTCCACCTCCTGTCTGTATGCAGACTCGTCACCGTTCCGGATGAGGCCGATAACAGTAGTGTTGCCCGCAAACTTCAGGAGCTTGACGGAGGGATCTTTTGTGGTGCAGTCGTTGGTGTACAGGGAGAAGAGCAGTGGGGAGAGAACATATCCTTGGGGGGCACCCGTACTGATTGTGCGGCTGTCAGACGTGATTTTGCCCATTCTGACTAGCTGTTGTCTATCTGTCAGAAAGCTGGTGATCCACTGACAGACAGAGCTAGGAACAGAGAGCTGGGTCAGTTTGTGCTCGAGCAGTGATGGGACGATGGTGTTGAAGGCAGAACTAAAGTTCACAAACAGAATCCTTGCGTAGTTCCCTGGTTTGTCCAGGTGTTGAACAGTATAATGCAGTCCCATGTTGACTGCATCATCCACAGACCAGTTTGCTCTATAGGCAAACTGCAGGGGGTCCAGCAAAGGTCCGGTGATGTCTTTCAGATATGCTAGAACCAGTCTTTTAAATGACTTCATGACCACAGATGTTAAGGCAACAGGTCTGTAGTCGTTGAGTCTGGTGATCTTTTGTTTCTTCTGGATTGGGATGATGGTGGAGCGCTTGAAGCAGGACGGAACTATGAGGGGTGGTTTTTATTTAGCTGTGTGTACATAAATAACATCTCTGAATGTAATATGCTCAAAGTTCAACGCAAAGGGAGACATTTGCTTTTACAGAGTTAACCTAGCAAAGCCTACAGCGAACAAAGTTTGGGGACTACAAAAAATAGATCACTACACCACACGCAGTGAAGGGGCGTGGCCAGAGGTGCTGTAATGTTACAGTAGAGAAAGCTAAAATGTTGTCTAATCGTTGCTATTTCCACAAAGCTTGTTTTGTTTCTGTAGTTGAGCTTCCTAAGGACATGACATAAAGAGAGAAGTGCTTACAATTTAATTTTAATAATGTTCCAGAGAATTATAAAAAAAATATTAGTTAGTATTTGACAAAGGACAGCTTTCAGAATCTCCCAGTTCAATGCTTAACTCCTCAAAGCAGCAACTCCAAACATAATAGAAGGAAAAGAGTCACAACCTGTAAGTGTTTTTATTTGTTAAAATGTATCTATTACATGCATAGTTTCTATTGTTAACGGTATGTTGTAGCAAGGGCGTAAACAACATAAAATGATGTTTGGCACCTTTACCATTTTAGCAACAAATTCATATTTTTCAATCAAACTGCTGTACACACCCACAATCTTGACCAGCGCTGCAGTATCTTTCTGTGCAGCCGCTTTCCCTGTGTTCTACATCTCAAATAACAAACTTGCAAAAGATATGTGAATGTTTCAAATTACTTACACAAGCTTATTCCGAATAAATGTGAAAGATATAATGCGTTAAAAGAATATAGGATAGCTTGCCTAACTTGTGTTGCAGCAGAAAAATCTATCGAAGCTCACACAGATCGCATTCCACATCTTGCGCTTTATTCTCCTGTCAACAGCATCACTGTATAATACAGAAAAATAACTTAATTTGAGCATCAGAGGAAAATAAAAATAAATGTAACACAAGAACTGCACATTTGTGGGACATGCATATATATATGGCAACACATAATATGTACACACATACATATATAAAATGGCAATTCTCTCTTTTAAAGGAGCTACACCCTATTTTCACTCATTATAGACACTTGTCAGATTTTATTTTAGAGAGCAGGCATTAGGTTCATCCTATTCATTCTCTGTCTGATTAAAGGGCACATATTTTACCCCTTTTTTATATTTAATATAAGTCTTTTGTGTCAACAGAATTTGTCTGTAAAGTTTCAGCTCAAAACACCCATCAGATTATTTATTATAGCTTTCTGAGGTTTGTGTACTATAGCTCTAAACAGCTTGTTGCTGTTTTTGTGTATTGGGCCTTTAATGCTCGTCCTCCCCGCCCACCATTCCCATGTGCCTGTCAGCGTGCCTCAAACTCCACCAAATACCAAATAATAGCTGTCATGAGTATAACCGCATTCACCATCGGGAGGTGCTCTCTCTTGTAGGAGAATTTTGTGTTCACAATCCAAAATAAATAAAGTTATCTATCATGTGCGCCAGATAGCTCCACCCTTTTTGCTATGTAAGCAAAGCTGCGGTTGTTGAGTGCGTGAAGTGTCCATCATTTCATACTTCTTTTTACCCCATTGAATAAGTGCATCTGTATAATTAAACAGCACTTATTATTTTTAGAGTTTTCAGTGTGAATGCACTACTTGCACTGTTTATATTACAAAATGGCATAGAATAGGGCACAAGTATGCGATTTCAGATGCACCTTAAGTAAGAACTTTACCAGTGATTGTTTGATGTGTTTGTTGTGGAGTTGCAAAGATGAGTCACACACAATGTCGTTACAAAGTTCACGCACACACACAGATACACACACACACAGACAGACAGCGTGCGCGTTGAGCTTTGCACTCTTTTTGCAAGCAAATGTAAATGTAAATATCCACTGCTGTCTGGACATCCGTTATGTTAATGTACAAAATAAACCTGATTTAACGTCAACAAACCGGGATTAAAGCTTCTTCTTTTATAATTGTTTTGGCACGCGGCTGTGGCATACCTGTCAACATTGGGATGTGAAAATAAAGGATATGTACGGTGCCCGAGAAAGGGTAACGCGCTGCAATTTTAGAAAGCACATGCAATAACAAAAAAACACCAGCAAATTAAGAAATGATCTTCATCAATTTGATAGCAACCCTGTTGCAAATTTTCACAATAGAGCTTGACACGCTGCAATTTAAGAAAGCACATGCAATAACATAAAACACCAGAAAATTAATAAACGATCTTTATCTATTTGACAGCACACCTGTTACAAATTCTCATAATACAAACATTGGAAGAAACGCGTAGCAAGTTGGTCAAAACACAACGGAAAAAAAACGCGCAGCAAGTTGGCCATAACACAACGGAAATGTTTCAAGAGGACCCAAAAACATGACGGACATAGCTGAGATACGGATGTAATTAATTTAATAACGCAACATTTTAGTTAATCATTTATTAGACTGATAATTTACAAAAGACAATGGAATCGTGTAATCAGGATATTACACCTTTCAAAGACCACCAATCACTTCACTGAACAACAGTCATGGCGGGTCCGTATGTCTGCTGGGTCCGTCATGTTTTTGGGTCCTCTTGAAACATTTCCGTTGTGTTTTGATCAACTTGCTGCGCGTTTCGTTTGTTGTTTGTGTTTTGACCAATATGCTGCACGTTTCTTCCGTTGTCTGTGTTGTGAGAATTTGCAACTGGTGTGCTGTCAAATTGATGAATTTCGTTTCTTTGCTGGTGTTTTTTGTTATTGCATGTGTTTTCTTAAATTGCAGTGCGTTAACCTTTCTCGGCCACCATAGATATGCACCCCCCATAATTATTTATTTAAAATAAATAATAAATAGTATACATTAGCAGCAAATAAATTAGTAACATCTTTAGCTTATTACTATTAATAACTACTATAAACAAGTAGAATCAAGTTATCAAATCTCATTAATCTTCACTGTATAATTTACACATTCTGATTAAAGAGCAACGAATGAATCTGATTTATTTGTATTTTTTCGTTTAATTACATTAAATAACAGAGGTGTCATAATGAAAGCATTCGATTGCTTTCCTATTTTTCTTAAAATAGTTGTGTTTGGGGGAAAAAAAAACATCAAGATCGACATTTTTAGATGTTAATATTATTAATTTTGTGTATATGTCTGTTCAAACACGCACCCAAAACCCAGACTTTTGCTTCGCTTCAAAATCGCATGTACAGAATCCGTTTGGGAAACAGCATCTATTTATCACTATGGAGTGTGTCATGGATGGAGCGTATAGGGAGGATCGGCTCTTTAATGTTTATTGCCACCCTTCAGAGAAAGACTGAAAATATGGGAGAAATACGGGAAAATACCTTTAGGGGATGATAGCGGGATATAACTATAAAATACTGGAGAATCCTGGGAAAAACAGGAGGGTTGACAGGTATGGGCTGTGGTGATGAAGTAAAGCTGAAGTAAATTGCTGTAGTTCATTACAAACATGCACTGTTTTAAAACATTTTAAACTTGTAAAACTCACTCTTGATCACATCTGATGATGATTGATGACCTTAGCGAACTGAACAGACCTTTTAGTCACGGTTGCTTTCCGCACATCCCGTCTTGTTGATATGATTATACTATGGACGTTACTATGGAGACATGTTAATACACAGCTGTCAATCAATTCGGTGGGCGGGGGGACCGCACTCTGTCTCAAAAACACTCCATTTGTTCCACTGTTTGTATGCTGTTAAATTGAACAAAAAAAGGACTGGGTGTGTTTATATCACCCCAATATGTAATACATCTAATCAAATACATCTAATCTTCTAAACACAACCAAGCCTTAAAGAGCCCCTATTTTTGCACTAAAAAGGTCATATTTTGGTTTTGGGGGTCTCCAACAACACTCTCATTGTCTTATATGTATTTTTTCTTACCTAATTATCCCAGCGACTTGCAGATGAATTGTTCAGCTATTCATTTGTTCTCAAACCCCTCCTTAGTGCAAAGCTACTCTGCACTGATTGGACCGATGACCCAGTCTGTTGTCATTGGTCGACTGCACGAGACAGAGAGACATGCCCACCACAGCTACAGTATGAAGTAGCAGAAAATATGTGAGAGCCCATTGCAGGAATGCAATAAACCAATGCAGTTAAATACCAGCATATTACTCTGATCTTAAACCTAACCCCAAGTAATGACGACACACAGTCGCAAAAGTTGAAATATTTTGAAAATTGACTGTGCCACGTGTGTGAGGAACAGCTGATGGTGGCCACAGCAAAAGAGTAAAGTGGTTTTAAAGTGGTTTTGTACGTAGTATGTGAACAGCCCCATAAAGATTTAACCTAAGAGATACAGTACAAGCACTGATCTATAATAGATCCGTGATTACAAGCCGCGTGGGGCGATAACAACTTATAACACTCAAATATTTTTTCATAACTACACAAAAAGAGGAAACAATTTTAATTAAACTTACATGTTATGATCCGGAGAAAAAAAAAAAAAGGTCCATTTGAACAGTAGAAGTTACTGACAAAGTCCCTGTCAAAGTCTGACAAAGTTCCATAGTCTCTGCTGCTCCTTCATTAGCAAACAGCTGGCGAATCCAGCGTTGTAGCGTAGGTTATTCATCAGAAAAATGACAGGAACAAACACAGCACTAGGTTAGCTATACTGTGGTATTGTAAAAATGAACTTTAACCCTTTATTCCCGCAGCAGAATCTCCATCTGTCAAATCGTCATCTTCGCGTCATAATCAGTCTTGGATCCTCCGTGCCTCCGCTAGTGTCTGAAGTGAAAGCACGTTCACATTTTACCAGAACTACATATTTGATGTACTGTGTCGACATCAGTGCAATCAAGCAAAAGATCAAACACAACCCGATTAGTTTAATCGACTCAGAGTCAACTATTTCGCTAAAGAATCAATAGTTTTAAACACAGTGCACTTTCAGATTTAAACCCAGATGTTTTTGTTCATTTAGTGCTGTATTATACACTGCATGGAAACTCATTTTCAAAAACACATAATAGGGGCTCTTTAAAATGAGTTATTAGCACTGTCGCCTGACAGCAAGCTCGCTGGTTTGAGTCCCTGTTGGACAAGTTGGCATTTCTGTATGGAGTTTGCATGTTCTACCCACGTTTAAGTGGGTTTCCTCCAGGTGCTCTGGTTTCCTCCACAGTCCAAAGACATGCGCTGCAGGTGAATTTTATGAACTAAATCGGCCATTGTGTGTGAATGAGACTGTGTGTATGTGTTTTCCAGCACTAGATTTGGAAGGGCATTTGCTGTTTAAAACATTTTGTTCATTCCGATGTGGTGACCCTTAATAAAGCAGGAAAAAAGCCAAAGGAAAGTGAGTGAGTGAAAAAAGAACACATCAAGCCTTACAAGATTTTCTGGCCTTCATGGATAATCTCGATGTCCATAGATTTGTTCTAAAACTATATGAAGTAAGGCCTCATCAGCGGTCTGCAGAATAAAAAAAGAAAAAAAAAGAAAAGAAAAAAAAAAGAAGTTAAATAGAAATAATAATAATTAAAAAAACATAAAAAACAAACACTTGACACAGCTCTTGCAATGTTATGACAAATGTAACAATTAAAAAAATATTTTAATAATGAAAAACATGAAAATATGAAGAAACAAATCAAAATAGTAATTATGACAAATCCATTTTTAAATTTTATAAAACAAAAAACTGTAATAGTAAGATCAGTTCATTAAAAAATATTACATATCACCCACATTACAAAAAACACAAAAAAGATTTATATAACATATATAATTATTAAAATTATATCTTAGGGGGGAAGAAAATGGCGTCGTAGAGTGAGCACGCGTTTTGGGGGAGCTCCCGTGGCATTAGTTCAAATATTCGTAAAAATATACTTTCACTCAGTGAAATCAGTTTGCCTGGCTAGAGAGAGACTGTGTCATGTCTTTAGACCAATATTTTTCGAAAGGATCTAACAAAATGCCCAAAACGTAGAAAACGTCGAAGTGGGGTTTATTTATAAACTAAATTTCGAGAGGATCACGTGATTATGATTGAACACAGCTGGTACCTCATCAGCTCAGCATAATGCACCAATCAGACGAATCATGACTCACTATAAATTACCAAAGCTTTCCACTCCAGTCATCTTCGTCTTGAAGATCGCTCCGTTTCAGCCAGCTACTGCTACTACAACAACTACAACAACTACAACAACTACAACTACTTCAAAGACAACTACTTCTTCAACTATAACTCCAACATCATCAACAAACCTTCCTCATCAAATTGCCTCACAAAACGCATCCGTCGCGTCTTCAACCCAGCAAAATCACAGTCCAAAAACTCGATCACCGTCCTCGAACTCCGCCGAAAAACTCAAGACGCCGGCGATTTAAGTCATTACAATGCAGCCGAACCCGCACCGCTATCCTAGCAGCTCACCCGCGGTAACGTACATGGCATTCAATAAGGGGAAGCCTCGCAAAAACAACTACTTCTAACTAAAACATTCAATACATCTTTGAAAGAGGAGACTTGCATGATAAACTCACCTCTCTGGCCTCCGCCTTTTTACAGATCCATGGCATCCTAGCAAGTATCCATTCCAAACAGCACGGAGTAACTTGACTGCAAAGGGTCCAGGCAATCCAATCGCATAAATAATCAGTCCACAACACATTATACGTCGATAAACTAATCGCCGTAGCTTGCTCAGTAAAATGGCACCTTCAGATGTAAACATTACGTCATCAAAATGGCCGCCGATCTACGAGCCTTTGACAGACATCCCATCGAACCAATAGCTAAAGGTGAAGTGTCTCCACCCAGCAGCCCATAGTAAGAGAGACGGTCCCGCACTCTCTCTTGACAGTCTATGAGTGCAAATGACTCTGAATGACTTTGGCCAGACACGCTTGTTGTTTTTCATTCCAGAGACCACAAGAGCTAGGATCACCAGCTGAACCACACCACATACCTTCAGCTCTCTATCCGTCCACCATCTGTGGGAGGACAAATGCCCACCTCTTCCATTCACAACAACTAAGCTATCGTACTACGAAATAACAAGGGAGCTTCTATTCACAGTTGCTCATGCTCTTATGTAGACACCTATAAGACAAGATATCTGCTAAAACAAATTAACTACGTCTGCCGTTCATGTACCTTGTTGTAAAAACACTTGTACCACATTTTAATTCTATCTTGTTTTCCCATTCCAGAGACCAAGGCAATTGGCCCCAGAAGCTGACCCTCATCCCATCCCATGCCTCCATTCGTTACAGCCAGACCTATTTAGGGGTCGCCCCGAGTTCAATTGCTGCAGCAGCAACGCTCTATACGAGCTCATATACACTTACATTCCAAATACCTCTATTGTAACCCCCCCACACCCCCCCGCACTAATACAGCAGTAAATGCTTCTGCGGGAACGTCTCCATACTAACTAACTAACATTGCACTTCTGCAACAGCTCCGTGAACCACAATTCTCTGTAGCATCATTCCATCTGCAACAATGCCTAGATGCTACACTGAGCAGATAAGCTCTGCTGAGCCACTCACACAGTACACCACCGCAACAGCAGCGATGCTCTAGCCGAGCCTTATTTACTTCCACCCCTACATATCACTATTGACAGTCTCTAACAGTCCCACGGGAGCACTCATGACTCTCTCCAATCCTGATCACCTCTGCAACAACAGAGACGCTCCGCCGAGCGACACCCACCCACCACACCACTGCATCAAGCACCGACGCTCTAACCGAGACCTTATTCAATTTCATCCCTCCATATCACTACTGACAGCATTTAACATTCCTGCGGGAGCACTCATAACTCTCCATACCGACCACCTCTGCATCAGCAGAGTCACCCCCCCCCAATCAGTTTCGGGGGATTCTAACAAGAGCATTGGTTCGCATCCTCATGGGACCCCCTAAATGCTCAACATTCCCCAAACCCACCAACCATCAGGTCTATTCGAATTATATCCCGTAGTCGCCGCAGCCATCCTTTGGGGAAACAAATGGTCTGCCTCCTGCATTTACACCGTGACAATGAAGCCACTGTATAATGCATAAATAAAGGAGTTCCCATTCTCTGCTCCTCATGCACCCGTTAAGACGCCTAGTATGGACATCAGCCAAAAAACAATTCATCATGACTATTAAACATGTTCCAGGTTGTAAAATCAAATTGCTGACTCTCTCTCTCTCTCTCTCTCTCTCTTGTTTCTCTTTCCAGAAATGTCAACTATTGGCGCCAGAAACGGACTCTCACCCAACACCCGTTCCTCCCTATTCAGAAATGATATCGCCATAGACCATCCCCTACACGATCTCAGACAAACCTCCATACATCTCATCCTGCAAGCAGTAGCTCCCAGAACCCTCCAATCATATCTCACTGCATGGAACACATTCAAACACTCCCTCACAACGTACAAAGCACCTTTCCCTGACTTCCCCCTCCTCTTCATCACCCCTTTCATCTCCCATCTCCATATCTCTAAAAACATACAAGCAAGCACCATCAGAAGCTACCTAAGCGGGATCCAATTCTTTCACAAACTTATCCATGGATCACCATCCGATGCCATTAATAATTCACAAACCACTCTCCTTATCAAAGGCATCCAGAAAGCCCACCCACATACCCCCGATCCCAGACAACCCATTACACTTAACATCCTTACTATGTGTATCCACACATTGCGCAAAGGTTACGAATCTATCCATACGGCCCGCACCCTCGACGCCACGTTCACCCTAGCCTTTTTCGGCTTCCTCAGATGTTCAGAAATCACACCCACTTCCAAGTTCAACCCCACCACCCACCCCACCATCTCTGATCTAACTTTGCTTGACAAAGAATCCATTTCCTTTGTCAAACAGAGTAAAACAGACCAAACGCGCAGAGGCCACTACATATACATTTTCAACCTTCCATCCCCCACTCACCCCTTCCAAACCCTCCTAGCATTCCTACAGCTAAGGACATCACAAGAGACCAATCCCGCTTCCCCACTTTTCACTGACGACGCCAATCATCCAGTAACCCGCTTCTGGTTCCAAAAACACCTCAAAGAAATCCTCCGCATATCAGGTTTTCCCCCCGATTCCTTCTCTAGCCATTCCTTCAGAATCGGAGCCGCCACAACAGCAGCCCACAACGGGCTCTCTCAAAATCAAATCCAAGCCCTTGGCCGCTGGTCCTCAGACGCCTTCAATACATACATACGATTCAGCCGACTCCACCTCAAAGAAGCACAGCTACCACTAACCAGACTGCACCCTGAACACAGACCTGCTCCCCCTCCCCCCTTCTGTTTTTTCCTTTCTGCCTTCCCTTCTTCCCAAGTTGGCTACCATCCCTGTCTCCTAGTGTTGACTTCTTCCACCATTCCCGTCCTTTCTACCTAAGCAAACTCTGACTCCCCCTGATACCCTTCTCCTGACTCCGTGGAAGTCCAACACTACAGCCTTAACTCCCTCAAAACTACCCAAGCCCTGACTCCCCCAGAGTCAACCTTGTCCCTTACTCCAGCCAATAGACATCTCCCTTGCTTTTCTAGCGTCGAGTTCCTCCGCTACCCCTGTTCTCTCTTCCTAGCGTCGAGTTCCTCCGCATCTCCTTTCCTTCCTTCCAGCGTCAAATGCTTCCGCTCTTTCCTCTACCCCCCTCCAGCTTCTCTCCCCTCCCCACTTCTACCCTCAACCCATTTCTAGCGTCGAGTTCCTCCGCTTCTTTTCTTCTTCAGGCGTTGAGTTGCTCCGCCATCCGTCCTTTTTTCTAGCGTTGAGTTCCTCCGCTACTCTTTTCCCTCTACTTAGGCCATCACCCCAAACCTCTGACTCCCCCAGAGTTTGGACTCCTTAAGAATCCCTTCTAGCCCACCTCCTATCGGAGTC
>CAIGQQ010017538.1:0-11796 GCA_903798035.1 Danio albolineatus | reverse complement strand
TGTGTGTGTGTGTGTGTGTGTGTGTGTGTGTGTGTGTGTGTGTGTGTTTACACACGTGCTTGTGTGAGTACATGCAGTAAAGTAATACAGACAGAATTCAGCAGATTTATTACATTTAAATTACGCCATTCACTATGGGCTCTACTTTAACAATCTAGGCTCAAAAGACTGGCTTGAGGAGCATCCTGGCTATGACATATTTAAAAGATACATAAATAATTCAATACTTGTCTGTATGGACATTGAGATATTGTTTTACACTATTCTGCTGATATGGTATGAGTTTGACTAATCAGTTAATTACTAGAAATGGTCCACTGGGCAAAAAAAAATAAAAAATAGATTATTATCTTTCAAGGAAACATAACTTGATAAATTTAAAGTTTTGTCTTTCAGTTTTATGTTTGCTTTGCTGTTATAACTAATATAATTTTACATAATCAACATTGAGGAAAAATAGCAGTCATTTAATAGTGGCCACGTCAACAATTAAGTTAATATCATAGTGAAATTAATACTTAAACGCAGACTGCAATGCACATGCTATTTTTAAAGGCAGGATCTCAGTTACCTGCTTCTTCAACTGGGAGATGAGTTTGGGGAACTTCGTAGGGAAGAGCGGGTGAGGGCGTATATATATAGAGAGCTCATCATTAGCAAAGTACATTAAACTAGCGGCGCTATCATTACCGCAAAAAGAAAGCTCTGTGAATAGACATGACGTTACCTTTCTTTTCAAGAAACTGAAACCGAATGTCTAATGAACGTCAAACTAACTTTACCACGGTGCTTTACGTAGCCTCTCTTTTCGTTTTTGATGACCGGATTTAATCTTTGTTAACCTCGACTCGAGGACATCGCTGCTTTGACAGTTTACCGGACGATCGCTCGCACTCATCGAAGCATCAACTCTCTTCCCGCTACTGACGGACTGAACCATAGAGTGAAAGGAGGGGGGGTTGCAATTTGACAGTGACAGACACGAGAGGCAGATATGAGCCGTTTTTTTCTAATAAATTGTTTTACTTGTAATTTAGAGATACATTAATAATCTATATTACATTATAGTACTGGTATTAATTATAAAGCAGATCTCTGGGGGCCCCTAGAGTGCATGGGCCCTTAGAATCGTCCTAACTTTCCCCCCCTTAGCGGCGCCCCTGTTCATATGTCTCCAAAAAAGTAATCATTATAGATTACGGATTATGTCATTATTTAGCATAGTGACAAAGTAATATTTCTGGTATATTAAAAACATTTTAAAGAGCTCCTATTATGGGTTTTTGAAAATGAGCATGTATGCGGTGTGTAACACAGCTCTCAGTGAAGTGAAATGTCCAGCTAAAGCTTAAAGAGCCCTTATTATACATTGAAAAGGTTCATATTTTGGTTTTGGGGGTCTCCAACAGCAGGCTGATCTGATTGCATGGTCAAAAAACACTTTCACTGTCTTATAATATGCATTTATTTTTACCTCATTATCCCAGCGACTCCTATATGAATCGTTCAGCGATTCATTTGTTCCAAAACCCCTCCTTAGCGCGATGCTAAACTGTGCTGATTGGACCGATGACCCAGTCTGTTGCGATTGGTCGACAGCGCTCAGCGTGAGAGAATGCCCACCACGGCTTATCAACATTGAGGTAGTCATAGCGTGTGCGTGAGCTAATCTGCTAACACTCGTTTTTATCGGGAGTCGCTCGTATTTCAGACACCTCACCCCCGAAACTAACCCCCCGGTCTCCCAGCATATCACTCTAATTTTTAACCAGAAGTAAAAACAGCGACATACATTCAGTATTAGTGCACACAGCAGCAACAGCTGAACCATTATGAAACAGCACGGCCGCACGTGTGTAGCAGAGCTCATGGTGGCCATAGCAACGACAAACAGCAGAGGAACACGCTCAAATGCATTTTAATCCGTAAACACAGCAGCACGTGTCGCGTTTACAACGTGCTTTTAGACGCGATATGAGAATACAAGTTAACCAGATACACTACAAGCGGTTACAAGTTACAAAACACAATTAAATGCATCATTTACAAGCTAGAGAAAACAATGAGGCGACCGTTTTAATCGCACTTACTCACACTTGCTGGATAGCAGGCCAGGGAAATGTCCTGGTGCTCCTAATCCTCCGTTGTAAGCACTCCTCAGAGGGGGAACAGCTCATGGCTGGGTTTAATGGTGAGGTATTTCTACAGAAACTACTAACTCTTCAAAGTCTCATCTCTGGGTTCTCTGCACACTTCCAATATCCAGCCGAGCACAGTGCTCTTCACTGTGTTGCCAGATGTAGCTGACTGATTTCAGTCCAAACCCTGTCCAAAAGGCTTTACCTGCACAATCAAATTTAAAACCGCCCGATCTGGCAACTTTTTCGCACCGCTGTTGTTTGTGGGTAGTGTTGGGGGTTTCGAATCTGCGCGCGCATAAATGGGCGGGGCTTATGTTTCGTGTTCACGTCATGCCGAAACGGCTAAAGACTCGTAAGCACGGTGACTCGTTTGAGGAACTATGAGTCGACTCTTTTATGGATGAATCAATAGTTTTAAACACTGTGCACTTTCAGATTTAAGCCTCAGCTGGACATTTCACTTCACTTAGAGCTGAGTGACACACTGCATACAAGCTTGTTTTCAAAAACCCATAATAGGGGCTCTTTAAATCTGAAAGTGCACAGTGTTTAAAACTATTGATTCATCCATAAAAGAGTCGACTCATAGTTCTTCAAACGAATCGCCGTGCTTATGAGTCTTTAGCCGTTTCGGCATGACGTGAACACAAAACATAAGCCCCACCCATTTGTGCGCGCGCAGCGCTGGGAGATAAGAAACCCCCAACCCCGCCCACAAACAACAGCGCCGAGCAATAGTTGCCAGATTGGGTGGTTTTGAATTTGTTCCCTTTGAGGAGTGCTTCTGAAATCTACACGCTTACAACGGAGGATTCGGAGCACCGGGATATTTCCTGGCCTGCTGTCCAACAAGTGAGTGCGTGTGATTAAAACGGTCGCCTCATTGTTTTCACTAGCTTGTAAATGATTAATTTAGTTGTGTTTTGTAACTTGTAACCGCTTGTAGTGTATCTGGTTAACTTGTATTCTCATTTCGCCTCTAAAAGCACGTTGTAAACGTGACGTGTGCCGCTTTGTTTACGGATTAAAATGCGTTTGTGAGCTGCGTTTCACTGCTGTTCGTCGTTGCTATGGCTACATCAGCTCTCCTACACACGTGCGGCGGTCCTGTTTCAGCGCAGTTTAGCATCGCGCTAAGGAGGGGTTTGGAACAAATGAATCGCTGAACGATTCATATAGGAGTTGCTGGGATAATTAGGTAAAAATAAATGCATATTAAAAGACAATAAAAGTGTTTTTTGACCATGCATGCATATTAGCCTGCTGTTCAAATCCAAAATTTGACCCTTTTTAATGTATAATAGGAGCTCTTTAAAGTACCATGGAGATTTAAAAAAAAAAGAAAAATTTATAAACACTATGCTATATTAAGTACTTTATATAATGTATATAGAAATAATGTAATCTTAATCACTGAGGTTAGATTTTTATTTATTTTATTTATTTAATTCTTCACATTGCAAATATTTTGCTGTCACACTTTCAATCTATATAGAGACACGCACAGGATCATAGGAATTATCAAAATACGTATTTATTTACAAGCTGAACACTCACAACTGGACCATGGAACACACTAATTGCATCAAGATTGACTTTATACACTGTAAAATATCCAACTTGCAAGTTGTTAAATTGGTTTAAAATTGTAAGTTGGGTGGACAAAGTTTGGAGTTAAATTTACTCATAAAAATGATTCAACTTCATGTTTGGAACTGTTTGTGCAATGAAAGTAAAACATTCAGTTGAGGAGACTTTAAATTTTGATTTCTCCATATCTTCAAAAAATAAAAAGTTGAGTCAACTTAAAATGGTAAAGCAATATTAAAATGCCAAATAAGTTTGAGGTTATTAAGCTTCAGTGTTTAAAGCTGTGCCAAATTATTCCGTAAGTATACTTGACTCCCTGTGGTTGCGTGGGTTTCCTCCGGGTGCTCCGGTTTCCCCCACAAGTCCAAAGACATGTGGTACAGGTGAAATGGGTAAGCTAAATTGTCCGTAGTGTATGAGTGTGAATGAGTGTGTATGGATGTTTCTCAGAGATGGGTTGCAGCTGGAAGGGCATCCGCTGCGTAAAACAAATGCTGGATAAGTTGGCGGTTCATTCTGCTGTGGCGACCCCGGATTAATAAAGAGACTAAGCCGAAAAGAAAATGAATGAATGAATACTTGACTTAAACCAGCCTTTTCGGTCAACTTAAAAAGTTGGCGTTAGAGTAAGTTGACATGTACTTGCAAAGATTCTTATAGTCAGTTAATTGTCTGTTGAATGTCAGTATGAACAGATACTAAGCATACCGTTTACTAATGCTCAAATGGACCATCAAAAAAAGTGTTACCAATGATTCTAAGTGATAAGTGAAATGTTAGTTTCAGTTAGGACTTTATTGGCGATACATACTGTACGGTATGAATTACTGTGCAAAGGTGCTTGATTTAAAATCAACAATGCTTAAATAAGTCATTGAAAGTCCTTGAATGTTGTTCGTGTGTGAGATCCCTGTAATAGTGCAGATGTCAATGGCTGATTTTTTTTATTAAACATTTTTCACAATATCTTGTTTTATGTTTTAACAGAAGTTTAGAACAACTTGAATTTTTCATTTTTGAGTGAACTTTAAAACTAAACTTCCAGTCTTTATGGTAGGTTCTCTATTAGTACCTTACAAACTGTCCATACTGCCCCCTGGTGGCCAAACAATAAAAAAAAAACACAAAAGACTAATTCCTTGCAAATGCATTTGTATTTCAGGAACGGAGCGCCGATTCCTACACATTTCTTCATGATTCTTACAAGCTGTAAGAACTCGTCTCTGTCCGTCCGCCAGTGTGAAGGTCCTCTAGACGCTGTGAGCTTCATTCTGCCTCATCGACCTGATCATCTGGAAACATGTCATGTATGTACTCAGCCATTCGTAATCTACAGTAAACCACAGCCATTATTATAATGTACACGTATTGAGTAAATGGCTGGTTAGGTAACTTTTTAACCATTTTTTAACTCTCATGACACACTTGTATGAATGAATTCTATAGTTTTAAGGGATAGTTCATTCAAAATTGAAAACATTTAAGTTGTTTACTTACCAAACAAACACTAGCAATCAAGGCTTTAAAGTGATACATTAAATTTTATTTTCTTTTTCTTTAATACTATGGTATAAATGCAATAACTATAACAGTTCATCATTGTTTTCAAACAAATAACAATTCAAGAGTTCACACTTAGCTGATGATTGATTATAAGCTTGTTTGGCATGCTCTCCCAGGAAAGAGCCCTGAGCTCATAAGATCCTCGAGCCCAGGGCTCCCTCCTGTTCGCAAGGCGAGAGGGGAGTTTGAGCTCAGGTAGATCTCGAGAACTCCCTTGCGGGTAGCTAATGAACAGATAGTGATTGCTATGAAGAGATAACTACTTACTAGGAGCATGTCTATGGTGCTGATTTGGATTAGTCAATTAACTTAAGTTGCATGTTTTTGGACGGTGGGAGGAATTTAAATATTAAATATTACAATTGTAACAACCTCGACATCAATGTTCGTGCACAGTATGCAGCTGATTCAGTCATTTCCTAGTGACATAAAAAAGAGCACCCCGCTTCTTTTATTCTTGTCAACATGAAAGGCAGTGTGGTGCACCTTGCATTTTTGGAACGGAAAAGAATGTGTGATCGGCCCCTATATGTGCAACACATACTTGTTAACTCGGGGGGGGCGGTAACATGTGCAACCACACGTGCCTACAGACATATTTTGCCAAAGAAGCAAAATGAAAGAAGGATATTGCTGGTCACAGTTTGACACCGACGAGTTGATGCCAAACCAGCGCTGAAGCTGATTGCTTCTGTCCTGGATCTGCGTCCACAATAAGCACACATGAACCGCGAGTAAGAGAGTGTCAATTTTTTATTTTTTATTAAATAGTAATTTTAGATTAGGGCGCCACGGTGGCCTAGTGAGCAGCACGTTCGCCTCACAGCAAGAAGGTCGCTGGTTCGAGCCCCGGCTGGGTCAGTTGGCATTTCTGTGTGAAGTTTGCATGTTCTCCCCGTGGTTGCGTGGGTTTCCTCCGGGTGCTCCGGTTTCCCCCACAGTCCAAAGACATGCGGTACAGGTGAATTGGATAGGCTAAATTGTCCGTAGTGTATGAGTGTGAATGAGTGTGTGTGGATGTTTCCCAGAGATGGGTTGCAGCTGGAAGGGCATCCGCTGCATAAAACATATGCTGGATAAGTTGGCGGTTCATTCCACTGTGGCGACCCCGGATTAATAAAGGGACTAAGCCGAAAAGAAAATGAATGAATGAATGAATTTTAGATTAATTTGACCAGTTAACCGTTAATATTCGATTAATGAGCAGCGGTTGCGACTAACCGAATTAAGCGAAATGAGCATCCCTAGTTTAAGTGTGTCTGTATGTTTTTATATTCTTTATTAGCAGGAACCTGCTTAAAAAAAAACAGCATTTATGCTGAGTCAGGCCTGATTATCTTTTAATCTTATGCTGTTTAAAAATGATAAATAAATAAATGAATAAAAATACAGAGTTTGTTAATAATTGGAGATTTTTTGACAGTAACCACATCCTTTGTGTGCTCAGAAAACAATCAAGTGTTTCAACTGAAAACCCTTTCAAGGGTCACGAAACACCAAAACACATTTTTTGAGCTGTTGACTGTCATATATGTGTCCCGCGCTGCTATAAACACTATTAGGACATGTATAATTGACTAAAAAGTGAATTTATTTTTTTCTTGCGTTTGAAACGAATTTTTGAAGCTGCGTCACGCCGATGAGATCCATGCCTGTATTCCAGCGTGGAGAGTCTGTACCGGCGAGTACATTCTGACGTCTCTGAGTATACGGCATTAGTTCATGAGATAGACTTGGTTCAAACCAACCAGCGCGCTCTATTGTGTACGCGGCGTGACTTCATTAATATTCATGATTGCTTCGAAGATTGTACCTGTTATGCTGTGTTCACAGCAGACACGGAAGACGCGCCAAGCGCGAGTGATTTACATGTTAAGTCAATGCAAAGGCGCGAATAGGCATCCTGCAACGCGATACACGCGAATGGTGCCGCACGTTTGACGCGCTTAACGCGCAATTCGCGCGAATCAGTTTGAAAATGAAATGAAAATGAGCTTCAGCGGACGTTCGCGCCGCGTTAACGAATCAGGAGCTTGCTCTTGTGGGGGTGTGATTATGACGTAGCGCCTGTTGTTGGTGTCCCGAGGGAAAATCCTTCTGCCAACAACAGTTCATCAAACTGGGCTTGGCTCAGTCAGAAGCACCGCTGAAAGCTTCCATCATCCAGGTTCAGTTTCAACGCTGTTTTTCAGTCTTCATAAAGCACATAAACACAGTTATTCTCTCTATAAAACACCTGTTAGCCATTTAGCAATAAAGCTACAGTGACCAAACCATAGACAGAAGCCCTGCCCGTCACGCGAATGCGAAAATAAAGAGAAAGTGCCGTTAAAGTCAACAAATTAATAATTTGGCAAATAATTCGATTACTGATGTCCATGTAAACACAGTCTGTGTGAAAATGAGCGCGTGCACAAATGGAAACTCCCTTTTTTATGCAAAACCTTCCCTCTTTCCCCTTCCCCGACACTCCCACCTAAACAGAGCTGGACACGCCCACTTTCCTGAGCTTTTCCAAACTAGAGGTGTGAAAACACCACGCTGAGACTGGGGGGTTTTGTGGCCCTTTAAAGGGCATGCAAATATGTTGTTAATTGTTTATTGGAGGCACACGCTGAACCTGCTCTGCCTTTTTCTGGAGGGGGGAGGGGGGCAATACAAAGAGACACACAAAAACTGTTTTGATTCTAGTTCGATCTTTTCCTCAAGAATGAATCCGACCTATTTATTGAACTTTTCTCTCACATGCATTCATAATTTTCTTATGCATTTCTTTTTTACACTTCTCTTGTGTTTGATCCTTTCTTTCTTCAGAACGGCACCGACTACTCATGGTTCCAGGACTGGATTCAGCTTCACGTAGCGCGAATCAGAGACATCGAGCTTCTGACGGGCTTGAGTTTTTACCATGACCGGATATCTGTAGCTGAAACGCTACAACTCAAGACCAGACTCAAAACCTTCTAGAAACATTAGTGATCTCGGACCTCATTTCACTGCAGGCCACAAACGACACAAAAGCTTTTTTTTCAACATCCGAATTAAGCGGAGCTTTTAGCAGACTCCGAAACAAAGACGCGAGTTCATCCAGAGGGTTTTTGAACTCAGCAAATGGGAGTGTAAAACTTCTCTTTAATAGACCCTTTATTCTCTGAGCATTTATAACTTGGGAAGTACCGACTGGCACTGTGATCTTAGAGTCCCTAAAATTCAGTTTTTTCAAAGAAAACCGTTTTTGGCCACACACATGTTAGAGATTTAACTGTGGTTGGATGTGATCCTGCATCAAGCATGTTCAAAAAGGAAAGTTTTAAGAGTATTTGTGCCACATTTCCCACAGGAATCACTCTACATTTCAACATGTTTTTTGTGTGTGTGTGTGTTTGTGTGTGTTGTGTTCTACTAAAAATGGCATCAATCCCCTTCCCGACTGTTTATATGTAAAACCAACTCATGATTAGGGCCAGACGGGTTCTGCAGACATTTTTTGCCATTTCTGCGGAGTATTTTGTTAAAAATCTGCGGGTTTATGCGGAATGATTTTGGGAGTATCATAACTAAAATCTTAAAATATGAAATGAAAGTAATACCTTTTAAACATTTATTTAATGTTTACAATGCGAATCTAATTAGATCCACTTTATTTGGTAAACAAAGCAAGTCTCTCATATAAAATATCTACTAAAAGACAGAAAATAGTACTTTTACAAACTGTATTGTTAATCAGGGATGGGCGATACTAATATTTTTGTTTCCGATCCGTTACCAAGTATTTCAAGACAAGTATCGTCGATATCGATACCAATACCAATACTTTAATTAAATATTTTATAGTGATTTTAAAAAAATGGTTATCACCTTTATTATAATAATTATATAATATAATTACTATTATAATGTTATAATTATTTTTATCATCACCAATATTATTATTCAATTAAACACAAAACACATGATTCCTTTTTACATTTATTTAAATAACAGAACTAAAATTGCACCATATATAACGAAAAATAATACACTGCAGAAACCTTGTGTAATTAAAAGAGTACATCTCTCCCAGTTATTATGTGTACCTAAACTTTGTATTCTATTTGATAAACAAGTTTATTTAAAACTATTTAAACTAAACTACTTAGTCTTTACTTGAGTGGTCTACAGTCTATTATCCTGAACCCTGTAAAATGTAACATAAATCTGATATATTCCAATTTACGCAAACCACATAAATGACAGAGTTTAGAGTAGGTTTCCCCTTAGCTTTGGCATATTAATATTACAAAGAATCATATATAATGATTCCCCCTCAGCATATTATATTTACAGTGTGTGCATCTGTGTGTTCATATGAACATATATCAGGTAAAACTTAATATAAACTGGCTGTCTGTATTGAACTCGACTCCACTTTTTAAAAAATAATTCCCTCTGGTTAGCTGGACAATGACCGGATTTCTTAAGAGATTCTGTCAAAGTTTTACAACCTGCGCTGGGTGTCTGTGTGGTGTCTGTACTACCGAGCCGTGAGCTAACGCTGACCCATTAGCGGAGATACAGCGGAAGGGTATTATAGTTCCCATTTGTGTTCCCATTTAAGTAAATATTTATATAATATGTGGCGCGATAATTATTGAGATATTTTACTCAGTAAGAAAAACCCCCAGAAAAGATTGATACTTTTACTTAAGGATCGATCCTTTTGATACATTCCCAGTATCGAAAATATCGATACTTCAGGATCGATCCGCCCATCCCTATTGTAAATGAATCACATTAATATTTTCATATCAGTCATTATTATTAATGAAATTAACTTGAAAACTGATTAAATATACATTTACACACATTTACACCAGTAAATAAACAGAATCAATGATGGGCTAAAAATCTGCGGAAGTTCAGCAGATTCCGTCTGGCCCTACTCATGATGCATGTGCTGCAGTGTTATCATGGAGTTTTACTGCCCCTTCAGGCCAGAATGCAGAAGAACATCAGGCGACAGAAGCTACATTTGTATATTTGTGTTTCATGTTTTTGTTTTTGTTTTTTCTGGAGATTGGTTGGATTTACTCTCTCAGGTCAGTTTTGATATGCATTTGCATCCACATTGTTTATTACATTTGTATGTTACAGTCGTTATTCAAGATTTATAGAGATAAAATAGGACATATAATGATTAAATGTTTCATATTTGCGTTGTATGCATTGTGTTTATCAAGTTTGTTGTGTTCCGTGTCATTATCTGCTTTAATAAGATTTGATTATTTGACTCAAGAGGGTGACACGGTGGCACAGTAGGTAGCACTGTCACCTCACAGCAAGAAGGTCTCTAGTTCGAGCCTCGGCTGGGTCAGTTGGCATTTCTGTGTGGAGTTTGCATGTTCTCCCCGTGTTCGTGTGGGTTTCCTCCGGGTGCTCTGGTTTCCCCCACAGTCCGTAGTGTATGAGTGTGAATGAAAGTGTACAGATGTTTCCCAGAGATGGGTTGCAGCTGGAATGGCATCCGCTGCTTAAAACAAATGCTGGATAGGTTGATGGATCATTCCGCTGTGGCGACCCCCGATTTATAAAGGGACTAAGCCGAAAAGAAAATGAATCAATGATATCAAACCTTTATCAAAAGTTTAAATAAGTGTATATACTGTAAGTAAATATAATAAGTACCTGTATTTTTCCAGTACCTATTTTTCCATACACATTCCTAAAATGCAACCCAATCTCACAAGTAAACATAACTGTTTTAATGTGCAGTATTGTCAGTAAAATAGTTAATTTGTACGAATTCGTTCTCATGAAAACGTATTCTTGTTAAAAAGAGGCAATTGGGCACGGACAAATCATACTAAAATGTTGAAAAGATACGAATTAGCCACCAAATGAAAAACTAATTGCTCTTAGATTGTGTCTAAAAGATGTCTAAAAGATGTTGTTGTAAATGTAAACTGATATTTCCTATTACACAACCCAGCTAACAGGGAACATTCCCAGAACATTCACTAACGTTCTTTAAAAGTTGTGTAAATGTTAGCACAGAACGTTATCAATTTCATTAGAATGTTCTCAACATTATTAACGTTCTTGTAACGTTGTTAAAAAAACGTTCTTAGAACAACGTTTTTGGAACCCCCTCAGGACGTTATTTGTACTTCATGAACGTTCTCATAATGTTGATGGAAAACGTTCTTAGAACAAAGTTGAAACTGGACATTTCAATGTTCTTGGAATGTTCCAAATAAACTTTCTTAGAACATTATATTTTGGTAGAAATGTAGGTTTTGAAAACGTTGTAAGAACGTTGTGCTAACTATAAAAAAACATTCTAGCAACATTAAGCAAACTGGACATTTCAACATTCTTGGAACGTTACAAATAAAGTTCTTAGAAAATTTATTTGTAACGAAATTTAGGTTTTGAAAATGTTGTAAGAACGTTATGCTAACTATAAAAAAACGTTCTAGCAACATTAAGCAAACTGGACATTTCAACATTCTTGGAACGTTAC
>CAIGQQ010017535.1:0-10071 GCA_903798035.1 Danio albolineatus | reverse complement strand
AATCAACCAGCGATCTCTGACTGAGGAGATCGCTGGTGATCGTAACACCAAGATTCTTTGGATTCATGAATAATTTGCCCTCTCTACTGGACGCCTGTACCGGCCAGTGTATCGTGACGTCTCTGAGTGTGCGGCACTTAGTCATGAGAAAGACTTGGTTCAAACCAATCAGCGCGCTCTATTGTGTATGCGGCGCAACTTCATTAATATGCATGATAGCTTCGAAGACTGTTTATAACTGTTACAGCGTTCAGGCGGCAGAGAGACGCCACGCTGTGTTGCCAAAACAATTGGAAGAACAAGAATTCCCCGCTATAAGAGGGCAGCAGGACTCACGTGGACTACAGTGCATGCGCACGTGGCTGAAATGCGCTTGTAATGAACATGTTTTACCTGAGAGCTTTCCGCATCTGGAAATGGTGAAATTCGGATTTGCCGCTCGTCTCCTTTAAAAAAAAAAATACGGCTCCAGTTCATATTGATTGTCCTGTCTCTACAGATTTGGTAAGTAAGCGATCAGTTGTCAGCAGGACTCTTTCAGTATTTATAGACAGACCTTAGTCAAAATGATTAGAACTGTTACTGAGTTTACAGTACGTTAATATCACTACAGTATTATAGACTGAAAGATCCGCTGTAAATGCTGCTCTCCGAGTGTAAACATGTAAACACCGCAATTAAATTAAAACGCAGCATTTTGTGACAGCATTTTGTGACAGAATGCACCGAGTGCATCTAAGTTACCGAGAAATGCGGAGGGCTTTTTTTCCCATTCGCCGTGCGGTATCAAATACCACTTTAAAACACTCCTTCCGCAGTTCCTCGCATCTCGCATCTCGAGATGTTCCTGAATGAAAGGGGAAAGTGCCAAACTGCAGTTGAAGTTGACAGATTTAGAATTTGGCAAATAATTTGATTACTGATGTCGATATAAGCACAGTCACTGTCTTTCTCCCTCTGCGTCTGTGTGTTTGTTTTCAGCGCGTGCTCAAATAGAAACTCCCATTTTTATGCAAAACCTTCCCTCTTTCCCTCCCCCCGACACTCCTACCTAAACAGAGCTGGACACACCCACTTTCCTGAGCTTTTTTAAACTAGAGGTGTGAAAACACCCTGCTGAGACAGGGGGGTTTCATGGCCCTTTAAAGGGAGTGTCAGGGGAGGGAATGACGGAAGGTTTTGCATAAAAACTTTCCATTTGGGCATACGCTGATGTTCAAACAAGCAACACAAACACACAGACGCAGGGGAGAAAGACAGTGACTGTTTACATTGACATCAGTCATCTAATTATTAGGCAAATTATTAATTTGTCAACTTTAACGGCAGTTTGGCACTTATACTTTAATCCAGGAACATTTCCTGCATGTCCCCCGTGACAAACGAGGTGTGAGAAACTATTAAGAGTGTTGTTTAATGGAGTGTTTGATACCGCGCTGCGTAAGGGAGAGATAAACAACCCTCCGCAGACAATCCGGTCACAAAATGCGGTGAAAATTCTACACGAAAGTAATTGTTTGACTGCAGTGTTTACATGTTTACACTCGGAGAGCAGAATTTACAGCGGATCTTTCGGTCTTTAATATTGTACGGATATTAAAGTTCTGTAAACTCAGTAACAGTTAATCATTTTGACAAAGGTCTGTCTTTAAACACTGAAAGAGTTACGAACCCTACGAACTACTAGCTAACTACGAACTAACTTTGCCATCGGAATAAACAAACAAAGAGCACTGATGGCTTACCAAATCTGTAGACCAG
Organism: Danio albolineatus; assembly: GCA_903798035.1. NCBI lineage: Eukaryota > Metazoa > Chordata > Actinopteri > Cypriniformes > Danionidae > Danio > Danio albolineatus. The sequence continues at coordinate 8,310 of CAIGQQ010017535.1, read as the reverse complement.
GACAATCCACATAAACTGGAGCAGCGTCTGTTTTAAAAGGAGACAAGCGGCAAATCTTGATTTCACCATTTCCAGATGCGGAAAGCTCTCGGGTGAAAAAATAAAGTTCCTCACAGACGCATTTCTGCTGTGCGTGCGTGGGAGTCCAGCTGCGCTCTCATAGCGGAAATGTAAACAAAACATTCGTTGCAGCACATAAACACAACACTGGCGACCTGTGTCTCCACACAATTCTTCTTCTTCCACTTGTTTTGGAAGCACAGCGTGCCGTCTGAACACTGTAGCAGGTACAAACAGTCTTCGAGGCTCTCGTGCATATTAATGAGTTGCGCAGCATACACAATAGAGCGCGCTGATTGGCTTGAACAAAGGCCATCTCATGAATTAATGCCGCACGCTCAGAGACGTCAGAATGTTCTTGCCGGGACAGATGTCAACTCTCCATGCTGGAATACACACAAGGATCTCATAGGTGTTTCGCAGCTTTAAAAATTCGTTTCAAACTGGAAGAACGAATTTGCTCGAAAATAACGCAAAAACAACCAATTTTCACTTTTTAGTTAATTATATGTGTCCTAATAGTGTTTATAGCAACATAATACATTTTTAAGCAGCTTGCCCAACACTGTAGGCATGTTAAGCATGTCAACGTTGTTGTTAAAACAACAATTACGATATTACCATAGATTATAATGAATGCAGAACAGAAAGCTATCGTGCTCTGGTGTGGATGCCAATGCAGATATCATTTCTGGTGTAAACTGTCTTTCATATTCCAACTTCGACTCATTATCAGCTCCTTACCATTTTGTCCGATTCATCCCCAGAGCTGACACACTTTTTGGAAAGAAACGCAACTTATTTCTGACAGATCAACGGGACCTCGACCAACAAATCATGCTTCGCCCATAAAAGAAACTGACAGTAAAATGAATGCATTGAGAGACTGGCCAGTGCACGGCTCCAAACTACAATGTTTAAGCTTAACTAGCACCATAAAAATTCATGGAGAGCCAACATATAAAACATGAGAGAACACTGAATCTTTTTCTTTCTTTGTCGAGGTTTCTCGCACACAACCTTCCTCTCAGCGTCCACAATATTTTCCCAGAAATCTCTTCCAGTGATGCTCTCCTAAGAATCTGCCATCCGCACCAGAAAAAGCTGCCCAGTTTTAATGCAAGACACTGTTTACACGAGCAGGGTGATAGGGAAAGCAGCCAGAGAAAGCAAACAGCATGATTTTACCCAGTAGCTCTGGTAAACAAGAGCAAGTATACAGACAAGCTTCATTTACGCCAATTTACCTAATACTTGCGGGAGGTGAGGTCAAATTGGGTGCAACGCAAGAAAAGTTTCATCAGCACTGTCGCATTTGGTTAGCAATTGTTTGGGTGTTTCAGGATAGCATTGCCAAATCGATGCTTTTTAAACAATACACTCTTAAAATAGTTGGCTATCAGATTGAATGGAAATCCATTGCCTTAAATCACTCGATCTTTTCACGCAAGGTGAAACTGAAACAAACCTAGTTGAATTGGCATTCATGAATAGATAGATAAATAAATAAATAAATAAATAAACAAATTTTAGCTGAACAATATTCAAAGTATCAAGTACATATAGATTTTAGAAATAAAACAACACAAACAACATTCAGTAAATAAATAATAAATAATAAAATGCTTAATAAATAAATAAATAAGAAAACATTAAAAAGTAATAATAATAAAACATTTAAATAAATAAATCAGTAATATTTGAACTGAGTAATATTCAAAATATCAAGAACATACAAATGAAAAAACACAGCAAATCCAGTAAAATTAAATAAATAAATAAACATTCAATAAATGAATAAGTAATAAAACATTAAATAAATAAATAAATAAATAAATAAATAAATTTTATCTGAACGATGTTTAAAGTACCAAGGTCATGTCAATTAAACCAGCAAATTCAGAAAAACAAAATAAATAAGAAATAAGAAAAATAAATAAAATATTAAATAAATAAATAATAAAATGTTGCTTCAATAAATAAATAATACAGCATTCAATAATTAAATAACTAATAAAACAATTAATTAATTAAAAATTAATTTAATATGAACAATATTCACAGAACATGTACATGTAAATAAAAGCACAACAAATTCAATAAATAAATAAATAATAAACCATTCAATAAATAAATAAATAACTTTAAATAAATCAACAAATAAATTAATTAATTAATCTAAACTGAACAATATTTAAAGTATCAATTACATAAAAATAACACACCAAATTTAGTAAATAATAATAAAAAAAATATTGAGGAAATGAAGAAGAAAAAGTCAATGTAAATAAACTGAACTTCAATAAACACGTTTAAGCTCGCAAAATGGATCCATGCACGGCAAAGACATATTTCATCAACATAAACCACAAGCTAAATAATCTTATGTCAAAACAAAAAACAAGATTGTTTTCATAAATATTAAAATATTCAATAAATAAATAATAAAACATTCAATAACTGAATAAATAGATCATTTAAACTGAACAATATTTAAAGTATCAACTGTATATACTGTATATATGGACATGTTCAGCAACAATACTCGATGCTCAATTAATACTAATGGGTCCAAAGTTTGCCAAGAAAATATCCCCCACACCATTACACCACTACCAGCAGCCTGAACTGTTGATACAAAGTAGGATGGATCCATGCTTTCATGGTGTTGATGGCAAACTCTGACCCTACCATTTGAATGTCACAGCAGAAATCAAGACTCATCAAACCAGGCAACATTGTATATATATACATATACATTATACATATATTTGTATGTAACAAATTCACAGTAAAACCTAATTTACTCAATTTGACAACAACAATACACTAACTGTTATAGTACTAAAAGCAGCAAAGTAGCCAATATTCTAGAAAATTCTAATTTCAGTAAATCAGTCATCCAGGTACTTTTCACCTACTCTTTTTATACTATTTACAACTATTCTTTTAAGTATGAATTTGGACATACACTTACTGGCCACTTTAATAGGTACACCTTACTAGTACCGGGTTGGACCCCCTTTTGCCTTCAGAACTGCCTTCATCCTTTGTGGCAGAGATTCAACAAGGTACTGGAAATATTCCTCAGAGATTTTGGTCCATGTTGACATGATAGCATCACACAGTTGCTGCAGATTTGTCAGCTGCACATCCATGATGCGAACCTCCTGTTCCACCACATCCCAAAGGTGCTCTATTGGATTGAGTTCTGGTGACTGTGGAGGCCATTTGAGAACAGTGAACTCATTGTCATGTTCAAGAAACCAGTCTGAGATGATTTGCGCTTTATGACGTGCGTTACCCTGCTGGACGTAGCCGTCAGAGGATGGGTACACTGTGGTCATGAAGGGATGTACTTAGGTATGTTGTAGCGTTGACATGATGCTCAATTGATACTGATGGGCCCAAAGTGTGCCAAGAAAATATCCCCTACCCAATTACACCACCACTGTCTGCCTGAACAGTTGATACAAGGCAGGATGGATCCATGCTTTCATGGTCTTGACGCCAAATTCTGACCCTACCATCCGAATGTCGCAACAGAAATCAAGACTCATCAGACCAGGCAACATTTTTTCAATCCTCTATTGCCAAATTTGCTGAGCCTGTGTGAATTGTAGCCTCAGTTTCCTGTTCTTAGTCACTTAAATCACTTTTCTTTCCCATTCTAATGCTCAGTTTGAACTGCAGCAGATCGTCTTGACCATGTCTACATGCCTAAATGCATTGAGTTGCTGCCATGTGATTGGTTGATTAGAAATTTGCATTAACAAGCAGATGGACAGGTGTACCTAATAAAGTGGCCGGTGAGTGTAAACTGTTTTTCACAAACTATATACGGTAGTATGGAAGCATGCAATTTCTTTTATTGGCTTCATTTTAATGTGGGACAGAAGAAGGAAAAAGTCAACATAACTAAACTGAATGTCAGTGGGCACTTTTAAGCTCTGCAAATGGCTAAAATGGCTCCATACACGACTTTGCATCACCTTCCAATATTTGTGAAGCCACTTGATAGGTTTGTGCGAGGAACAGACAAACACATTTCAGCTGTAATTGGGTTAAAACTTTGCCCTCTGGCGTAGCTCTCGAATCTCATAACGCTATAATCATGCTGCACATTTTCAAATTGGCACATCATGTTCACTTATGAAACACGCAAAAGCAAATCCACGTCAAGCCTGGCAAAACATGCCTTTTACGTGCCATATTAGAATACATTTGAGACCACAAAAGAGATTTTGTTTTAAAGATTTAAGACTGTTCCATCCACACAAAGCTTATGTATGATTCCTGACGGCTCGGGCACACAATATTGGGCACACAATGACTATTTGTCTGAGAAACGGAGGACAAAAAACTGAATTGGAGTAAATATTCGATGGTACTGTACAGATGTGGTTATTAACAGTGTGTGTTTTTTGCAATTTGTTTGTTTGTTTGTTTAGTTTGTTAGTTTGTTTACACTTTTTGTAGTTTTAATCAAATTCACCCCCAACGCACAATGTACTGTGGGAAATATTAGCTGTTAGAGTATGAACGCTTCTACACTTAAAATTTTGACCGGAAATAGTAAACCATCTGGGAATTTTTGGCATACTTTTCAATATACTACGATTTGGGACATACTAATTCTATTTTCACACACTATACTATTGATAGTATGCGAATTGGGACGCAGCACATGACTCGACGAGCATGGATGTGTGTGTGAGTGGTGTGCATATAGTCCAAGTAATCAGTCCTGATGAGCTTCAGCTGTGTGTGTTTAATCAGGAGGTGAACTGAAACAGGTGTGTAACTGAAGCGCATAATGGGATTTGTAGTTTAGTAGAATGACAGGCAACACTGCTGGTGATCAATAACACAATTATTCGGTGCTACTTTTAAATAACTTGGTCACACTTTACAATAAGGTTCATTAGTAAATGTTAATTAATGCATTTTATAACATGAAAAAAACTATGAAAAATACATTTACTACAGTAGTTATTCATGTTAATTAACGTGAGTTAATGTAAATACAGCTGTTCAGTGTTAGTTCACGTTAACTTACGGGCATTAACTAATGTTAACAAGCATAGACTTGGATGTTAATAATGCATTAGTAAATGTTCAAATATGATTAATAAATGCTGTACAAGTGTTGTTCAAGACCAGTTCATTTTAGTGAAGCCCAGTTGTCGATTAATTTATTTGTTTAGTAACAGTTAAATATTATTTTTTTTTTTGTTTATTTGTTTATGGTATGATGGAAATATTGTTTCCGAATTTGTATCAATATTTAATTTAAAAGTCTTACCTGTTGTGTTGTGAGGTGGGTGGTGACCGGGAAGAGATCTCCCGGAAGGGATATAAAGGGGGTGGAAGAGCATAGTGAAAGGGAGACAAGGGCGAAAGTTGGTATGAGAGAGAGAGAGAGAGACAATTTGCTCCAAGAGTTGTCGAAAAGAGAACTGAAGAGAGATTTATATGTCTATGACGGTGGGGATAGCAATTTCCTCTTTTGAATGTCATTGGACTATTTATGACACTGTGTTCACTAAATACAGTGCTGGTCGCGAAGGCAGAGATCCCTGCAAAGTATTACTGTTCTCTATATCAACAAACCCGCACATTTTCAGAGACCGGAGAAATCTGGATACCTTAATGAGTATTCTAGCAGCGTTGGACGCAACATCACACTGCTGACTTCCCTCTATTTACTCCTGAACTGTACAGTTATGGCTACTGAGAACGCGCGTTTCATACTGCGCAGTACTGCAATTCGGCTCTCACAGTCACGCAGACTACTGCGGCATGAAAAGACACCTTTTCATAAAAAAAAAAAAAAATTTGTGCTTTACGCAATAGCCACCAGGTGGAGCAAGGAATAACCGCTTTTCCATTGACTCTGTGGTCATGTTGTCATGCCGCGTTTAGATTCATGTACAGTATTTGTGTGTGAGAGACCGGGCAGGTCTCGAGCGGCTTTCTTTCTTTATTTTGAAGATAATGTATACATATTTGTATTCACATATGAATACAACAAAGACATAAAACTTACAAATCGTATCCACTTTTGAGGGCTCAACACAATTGTATATATCTACAGCTGTAGATAAAATAGCCTAAGCTATTGAAATCATGTAAAGATATACAAATATCGGATATAATAAAAACCAGTATAAAACAAACTAAACCTATAACGATTTAGGAATATAGAGTACAATATAAATGAATTAAACCATTTTGAATTTTAATTTTACAAAGGCCTTTCTGGAAAAAGGAATTTAGATATTTTCTAAAAACAATAAACAGCGGAGTTAATTATAATTTTATTATTTTAAAATATTATTTATAAAGTATTTGAATAGGGTGATATTAATCAAATCGTGCAAACACAGTTTTTTTTTTTACAAACGGATTGGGAAAACTGCAGGTAGACTGAACTAACTGAACTGTTGATTTTGCTGTTTTAAGTTTGGAAAAAAAAATGAGATCCAAAAGTTTTATTTTGAAACAAACCTTTATTTCTTTATTTGTTTAAGAGTATTTAAGTAAATTGACAAAGTGATTTCGAATTTCGTACTAGATTGGCTTTGTTTATTGTTTACATTAATTGGAATGGGGTTATAGGATTTATTTTGGGGTTAAATTACAAATTAGAGGGATCTAATCTATAAGAAATCAGGGCCCTTCCATCGCCATAGGGAAAGGGCGCTACATTAGTAAGTGCATTAACTAATGAACCTTATTGTAAAGTGTTTCCAGTAGCTTTCATCCACACAAAGCTGCGACTCCTCATGGGATCCCTTTTTTTTTAGAAACGCACATTATTTACAGCCAAATCTGTAAATAATGACATTTTCTATAAGTTAATCAAGCATAAACAATAGGGGAACATTCACAACAATGTCCTCGTATTCAAGCTTTAAGTGCACAATTAAAACTAAATTAATGCTCAAATCAAGCCTATTATGCACGCAGGCTTTCAACAGAAGCAATTATGCTAGTTTTTAGCTTCCTAAAACGGAGCTGTGGTCAAAATGGAAACTCATTTCCAGTCTTTTCTGTCGATTTAGCCTCCGTCTCCATTATGCTCACACAAAAGGCACAGAACTGAGGTTAAACTGGCAGAATGGTGACCTAAATATACCCCAAATCCCAGCATATGTAACACTGAAAAAGAGAGAGAGACCGTTTTCCTATGTTTATGGTCATTATTTCATTATCTTTCCATTTTAGCTTACATTTTTTTAAGGGAAATGTGAGCTAGGCTGTTAGAAATATCCAGAATGGAAAACCTGTTGGCTTCAGTACCACCAAACAATAACATTAAGCTTTTCGGACACGCAATAACTAAAAAAAAAGGCTGATGCTATGGCAGAAGCAGATGGTTTGGTAACTTGGCGTGAATAAAAACTTGATCCTTATATATTCAGGATAAAACTGTGAAGCTTATTCTCATTGTACTCTCATAATATGCGTGTAGAACAGGAACGAAAAAGGTCAAGAATTCTCCCTCGTAAATGCGAAGTGACTCTGGCTTCAGTAGAGCGTTTTTCACCTCATCAACAAGCCTTGCCTGTGCTTTAAAGGACAGAGGTATTAACTTAAGCGTTGTAAATGCTCACTTAAGAAGGCTTAGGTATAAATAACGTTTTCAGATTTGAGTTCTGAACAGAACTTTTGGGGTTTTCTGGGAGTTTGGCCATGTCGTGCTGCGTTCGAGATCACCTGGTAAGCTCCCGCTTCCGTTAGACAGACTTTATTTTACGACATCTCACAAATCCAAGCCAGAAACAAAGTAGAAAAACAGTCAGAGGGAAGCAAATAAACAAAGGAAGATCTGAGAAGGTTCCTTTTCCTTTACTGCTGGATAAACATGTTTTTAGGCAACCTATGATTTATGAATGGCAACTAACCAACATATAGGTTCACAAATTTGCATATATATGAAAATATACATAAATCTGCTCACTATTTAAGCAATATTGTGTGTTTTTGTGAAACTTGCCGTAAACTTCTTGATTAATTTCAAAACTAACTCCAAAAAACTCATATAGGGTTTAGGGTCACAAATTTCATATGCATAAACCCTTATTTTGCACAGGTGTATTACTGGCTATTGCTGTATTAAATGAGTCAAAATTATACTTTTATTATGTTTTCCTTTTATGCCAAAAATCATTAGAATAAAAAAAAAATTAAGGAAGATTTCCTATTGTGTGTGTGTGTATATATATATATATATATATATATATA
>CAIGQQ010017531.1:3356-13793 GCA_903798035.1 Danio albolineatus | reverse complement strand
AGAAACATTCAGAGTCAAACATGAAGATCCGCAGGAACAAACAGGTTCATTTTCATTCTCAAAGACCAACTCAGTCATTTGATCCTCATTCAGATATATTTTAATAATAAGAATACTAAATTAAATCCACCCTGCAGCCCTGAGTGTGCTGCCTAGTTCTCCTAAACACACATCAGCACTCACTGAAAGACAGAAATGAGTTTCTTTCTTGTTACTTGTTCTCATGTCTTTTGTAATTCTTAAGGTTATTGCTTCTCTTGTTCTCCTACTGTTTGTAAAACATCCTTGAGCACTGTAACTATATAAAATAAATAAAAACAATAATTTATATAAAGGTTAAAATGACGATATTTGACCTACAGTATTCTCCTAGAAGATATCTGTTATTATAATATAATAATGTTGGCTTAGAACTTTCCATTTGCTTATGTCACATTGATCAAAACTCCCTTTTTCATCAACTTCTTTACGGGTTTAAACTTGTTTCTAGTAGTTGTTACTAGTTCTCACAGATAGTATCTGAGTTAGAATTACATCATTATTATAATAACTAATTACCAGGGCTATTGTGTTTAAACAGTTACTGTGGGGTCCTAAAAAGTCTTAAATTTACTGAAATGTTGTGTTTTAGGTCTTAAATCTTTTTTCAACAAGTTTTAATTTTACTTTGTTCATGTTTTGCTACCCAATCTGGCCAAAACCCATACAATCCCCAACAATCCATCTCAACAAAATATAATTTTTTATTCAAAAAGGTCATTTTAACTCTGTTTATCATAATGGTTTAATTATTTTCCTCACAATAACATTTGTTTAAATGTGCTCCATGTATTTACTGCTGAGGACATTGACCTGGACAGATTGTTGTGCATAGATTTAGTTTATTATAGTTTCTAAAACTTTTAAAACATTTGTGCATTTTTTATTTTAAAGAAAGTTTATGTTGGAAAAAGTGTGTGGATACAAGTAAAGCTTGCTTGTTTTTACACTATTTAAAATCTTTTGCTAAGAAATATCTAAAGTATTGTACTTTTTTTTGTTATTTATGTATTATTGTATTATTAAATGTATTTAATTATAATTTTTATTTATTAATTTTTTTGATAGGGCAAATAAAATCTTATCCATCTGGGCCATTTGAAAAATTACCTAGCCTTTAGCCCTTTGAGTCTAAAATTTCATTCATATTGGTCTTAAAAATGTCTTAAAGTCTTACATTTAACGTGGTGAAACCTGCAGAAACCCTGGTTTAAAGTATGTCAAAAAACATGGATGTCCCCAATTTTAAACATGCATCAATGAAATGGACACTAAAATAATTAATTGATTAAAAACATTGTACAGTATTCTAAACTATATGATATTGTTGTGGGACGACCTGAGACAAAACAAATTATAGTGGAACAATAACGTTTAGCATTGCACTGACTACAACTGGCCAACAAACTAGTCTAAAAATGACTTTTGCTGCTTCAGAAATGGATTACAGCATGCTGATGATATGCAAACATTTGAGTTTAAAGTTCTTCAGTATTGACCATATTCTTCACGTACCAGCAGATGCCGCCATTGGAATCTTTTTGGCTTGAGACTTTTTAAAAAAGAATTAATTTTTAGATCCTAAAAACAGTGTTATGCTGCATAGGCATGGGGTGATAACCATTTTCAATGTATGCTGCAATTTGGAAAAGTCAAGGTTTTAAAACCGCTGAAATGTTCTGCTATACCGTTCCTTCAGTATATGCAAGGTTTTTTGTACTTTTTAAGTTTCTTAGGACAACAGTATCTCCAGCAGAAAAAACTTTTTAAATAGTAAATAAATCTGTGTTTTTGAAACTAATGAAGACAGCAGAAGTCAATGATTCATTTGAATGATTCAGCCTGGTATGTTTACTGCTCCTAAATAGTTGAAAAGTTTCTCAAAAAAAAAAATTGTGTTCAAAGGGGAAAAAGTGTTTGTTTTTAACCCAGACATTTAAAAAGAATATATTTTAGAGCAGTAATCACAGTACAGTGAAACCCTGATATTTTTTTCAAGGTTATCATACCGTCAGAATCTTATACTGGCCCATGCCTAATGCTGCTTGATGTTGCAAAGTCATATTTTCTATTAAACAATGAATAAATAAACAAATTTATGAGTGTGTTGAGGTATAAGATCCCCAAATATCAGTCTGTCTGCTGAAACACAGAAAGTTTTGGCCAAATTAAGCCTCAAAATCACCCCAGAATGGATGAAAATGGCCCAATAGCACATAAGGGGAAAGGTGCACATTCCAGCCTTTATGCAGATGCTGTACAGGTATGTCTCATGTCTGTGAGGCTAATTTTCAGCTGTTACCCCAGAACTTTTTTCTGATGTATTTTACCAGTCAGGCACAGAATGAACAAGTGTTCCCTGTTTGCTTTACAAATTTTAGAAAAACATTTTGTGGTAATTATGAATATATACAAATAAAAATAGGCACAGAGCTACACCTCACCAGGGGGGAATGCAAGAGATCATCCATCTCCTTTCACCTCAAGCCCCCCTTCTTGACCCTTAAGTTACCTTCTGATCAGAGCAGATCATTCACACTTTCACATAAAATGTCCAAGGTTTTAATATGGTGTATCTTGTAGCACATATTCATGTTTGGCATTTTAAATGTCTCTGTGTGATTGGTAAAATGGTCTTAATGTCACTGTACTATTTCACTGGTACATGTTGATTTGGTTTTTGGCTTTGATAAGATCTTTGCCAGATGCTCCCCCTCCTTAGAGATGGTTAACTCAAATTCACCAGGCAAAGGTCTTGGTGACTCTTCTATTATCTTTAATTTATGGCCGTTTGTTCTTAGTTGAGTATTTAAAGGAAATGTGAACAAATATCATTGGGATCTTGTAGCAAAGACACCCCGTTGCAGCATCTCTGAGACTTATGCTGCAGCATACTTCTCTGGTTAGGTATGCATCTCTAACTCTTTGTTTTATTTTTGAGTAATGGATGTTGTATTTTACAGTATCATCTCTGAATTGGCTTTCTGATTGTTTTATTATGTAATTGGTATAATACAATTTTACCTGACAAATAAAATGTTAAGTTTTGACTCACTCTGAATTCTCCTGAAATATTTTTATATCCAGTAGATTAAGTGAAGTCTGCTCTAACTTTATGATTAGACTTTGGATTTTAAAGGCACATTTGACTGTACGGAGCCGTTTTGGCACGACAGCATGGAGATCTTTAATCATCTAATCGCTGATTTTATCAAGTTGCTTGGGCTTGGCTAAATTGACTATTCTTTTAGGATGAGTGAGCAGTTTGCAACCAGTTTATTTGAATATTAGTTAATCCTGCACCCTCTGACTAACTTCAGAGTGTCGACGTACTGTCCGTGAAAAGACACGCTACCCAGGGCGTGAAACTCTAAGCGGCATTTGGTCCCTAATGAATGTATAACTGAAGAGTAAGGAATCAAATATAAATCAAAGTCATAAAGTCATAGAGAAAGAATGTGATCTGTTTTTACAAATAGAAATACAGTCTAAATTTTACGATCACTTAAAATTGGAGTCAGATTAAATTTGGAGCTAAAAAACAAATATTAAGTAGATTGTAATAAATAACAGAATTCTTTCAGAAGCACTAGAAAAGGCTTACATGCATTTAACCTTTGACCATGCTGTTAGTTTCATCATTGGGCTAATAGATGGACTTCTACAATTTCAAATCTGTGTCTTCCTAATATGACCAAAATGACTTTTATGATCTATTATGTAAGAAACTCTGAAAACTGGACTGACACAGTTTCAGTTTACTATAAATTCTATGTTAAGTGTCTTTGACACAATTTACATTGTAAAAGCACTAGATAAATAAAGATTAATTAAACTGAATCTGTTTAAATGTGTACATGTTAATGGACCAAACTAAATATGATCTGATTTATTTTACATTTAATGTGCATCAAAATTACAGCGTGTGTAGCCAATGTTTCCAGTGTCTTTTCACTTTCTAGCTTTTGATAAGAGTTTTTAAGTCTTAATAAAAACTAATGTTTTATTTATTTATTTCAGACCTAATTGAAGAGAATGAGGGGAGTAAAGAGGAGGAACATCATGTCAAAATTGAGGAAAAAACCCATTTACAGACTGATGGTATTTTGAAAAGGAGAGACAAGAATCGCTTCACCTGCACTCAGTGTGGAAAGAGTTTTGGAAGAAAAGGCCATCTTAAGATTCACATGATGATCCACACTGCAGAGAAACCTTTCACATGCACTCAGTGTGGGAAGAGTTTTGGAAGAAATAGCGATCTTAAAATTCACATGAGGATCCACACAGGAGAGAAACCATTCACATGCACTTAGTGTGGGAAGAGTTTCAGCACATCATCACACATTAAACAACACATGAGGATCCACACTGGAGAGAAACCATTCACGTGCACTCAGTGTGGGAAGAGTTTCAGCCACTCATCATCCTTTAATCTACACATGAGGATCCACACTGGAGAGAAACCATTCACATGCACTCAGTGTGGGAAGAGTTTTGGAAGAAAAAGCGATCTTAAAATTCACATGAGGATCCACACTGGAGAGAAACCATTTACATGCACTCAGTGTGGGAAGAGTTGCAATCGATCAGCAAACCTTAAAGGGCACCTTTGAGGAAAAATCTACTTTTTAAGCTGTTTGGACAGACATGTGTGTAGGTATAGTGTATGGACCGTCATATTGGGGTGATATAAACACACCCAGTCCTTATTTTTTTCAATTTAACAACATAAAAATGGTTTTGAGACCGACCGCAACTTGACGTAGGAGAGCGGTCCCCCCGCCACCAATGTTGAATGATAGGTGGGCGTTACTATATCCTTAGTTTGTTATTTCTCGTCCGCCATATTTTAGCGTGTGAGTCAAAGCCATGTCACTGAAGAAACACCCTTGCTCTATTTTTGGACGTAAGGCTTATTGTCTTCCTGCGAATGAGCAACAGAGATATTATGTTGAGTGGCCGTTTGCGCTGAACACACAGTGAATGCAACGTTGGCCTATCGAGACTCGGGCCATTACAAACAGCTGATCCCCCGAGTCTTTCAGCGCTCTCTCCGAAAACACTCGATGGATCTCGGCTGGTGGATCAACATTCTTCACATGATCACTCACATCGGCGCCATTGTTTGTAACTTTAGGTGGGTTTGCAAATGTGTTTTTTTCATTGTGTCTTCCTTAAACTTCAGCCGTTTGCATTTTCCGTGGTCACAGGAGCTCTCTGTCGTCTCCAGGTGCGGCTGTAAAGTGAGAGCGCGTTGCCTCGTGTGCGCGTCCACCTATTGGAAGCAACGGACTTGCCTTCGTTATAGCCTCAGTCAAAGTTAATCCCGTGTGTGTGGTTAGTAGTCTTGGTGTACAAGCTCGGAACTTTAAACTAGCTCACAGCATAACTTTGTTTAGTTGCCGCAGTTTTGTTCCGTGCAGAAACACTTGTTGAGAAGCTTTTATGATGAATTAACTGTGTTGAATTAAAGCGCCGTTAATAGTGAAACCGCTTAATCATTACATCCCTATACGGTTGACGCATGCATCTTCACATATAGCGGCTGTAAAACTATACAAAGACACACATGATTGTGTAACTACCACTCTGACACATTCTGGCACATTAGGAATATTGATTCCTCAACAGTAGTCTCTGCTTGGTCTGTGTCCGAGTCGTACATGTACAACTGAATGCTGGTCCTCTCGCTCATGCTGCTTTTCTCTGTCTGCCTGTCTGTTGACATACACAAAGCGGGTAGCTCTTGGCTCCCCCCCTTGTTAAGGTGGGTAGGAAGTCGAAACTAATGTTCATGTGAAGCAACACACCCCTAAAACTGCGACCTGTGTACACGCCCCCAAAATGACACTGTAACACATTATAATAAAACAATCCGAATTGTGTTTTCAACTGAACCTAAACTGGCACACTCAGAAGAACCATAATATTAATATTAAATCTTTAAAAAGGGGTAAACTAGGTGCCCTTTAATGAACACATGAAGATCCACACTGGTGTGAAAGAGTAAATGTGCTTTGAGTGTGAGAAGACTTTCATTACAGCTCCAAAATTGAAACGGCACCAGACGATTCACACTGGAGAGACCGTACAAGTGTTCACACTGTGACAAGAGGTTTAATCAGTTAACACATCTGAAAACACAAAAGAGGATTCACACTGGAGAGAAACCGTACAGATCTGATCAGTGTCTACAGAGTTTCGCTCATTCGGCGCAGCTTAAGAAACACATGGACAAAAAGTTGCTCACAAGACATGAATGCAGCAAAACATTTTCTCATGTGCACAGGATGTCTGAATAATGTTTGAAAAGGAGTGACTGTATACTGTTTTCCAGCACTACTAAACTGCAGTAGGTGGGGTTGTAAATGTGTTGCGCTCCTCATGTTTACCGTAAACACAATGATGGCGGCTGAGAGAAGAACAGTTTCATAAACATCTGGTAAACAGCACCTCTGCGGCTTAAAATCTCTTTGCAAGTGATCGTACAGGTGCGGATACATCTGTACTCCACTCTCCAGTGTATTCATGTAGCTGGTGTTGTTTTGGATGATGTTCTCTGTCTGACTCCCTGAATGAGAAACAAATCACTGGGAAGACACCGCACATCAAAGTAGGTGGAGCTCCAGCAGGTTAGTTTGCAGTATACCAGGGCCTCAAGTTTAGAAAGCCCATTCAATTGTCCTGTGTTGCAGCTTTTATTAGTAAAGTTTTTTTGTTACTTGTATCATGTAGTTAAAGTGTTGTTGTGATTATATCCCAAGTTCTTTATCTTCATTATTATCTCCAGACATTTGTTGGTTGCTTTGATTAATCGTTCTATGAGTTACATTTTATAATAAATAATTTGCATTCAGGCTATTTTGTTGGTTCATCTCTCTTTTTTGTTGCGACTCAAATAAGTGGGTCATAACACTTTGTAAAATGTGTCCAGTTGTATCCGAGATCTTGTCCTTTCAGTCATGACCATAGGTGAGAGTAGGAACTTGGATTGAGCTGTAAATTGAGAACATTGCCTTTCCCCTCAGCTCCTTCACCACAACAGACAATCACATCAACTGCATTAGTGCAGTTTGACACCAAACAATGGACAAATTGCAGTATTTATTCTCACGAAGCATTGATCACAGTTCGCAAAGATGTACACACAGGCTGCTTTTCCATTTATCCCCCGCCAGTTGTTCTGCCGGGCCATGTCATTCGTGAGCAGAAACTCCATTGTCCTCCACACGCTATCCTTAATTGTTGACCCTCCCCTCAAAGCTAAGGTGTTTACCTGTTAAAAAAAAAGAATTCAACAGTTACACAGCAAAATCCATGTATCATTCGTGTTTTTTTTCATATTTAAATACAAATTTAAATTCAGAAAATGGAAATAGGACTTTTTTTCCATTATTCATTTGCAAAACAACATTTATCCAATTTTGATATTAAGTTTTTCAGCTTGACATGGCCCAGGCTAGCCAAGTCTTTATTTTCTTCTCACTGACAGGTTTTGTGAAATCGCTAACAGATGCCAGCCATTGGAGGCAGATCATTGCTCGTTCATGTGAGTGACATGCAGTTGTGTATTATCAAAGATGAGATGTAGATTCATTGACATTGATTCATTGTAGAGTCCGTCAATATTTCACAAATGTTGAAGATGAGAGCCAATCCGAGCGACTCGCTTCAACATTTTAGCCAATCACGTAGCAGCGCCTTAACATTTGCAGCGAATCGCGGACCGGAATTCTCAACAGCATCGTTTTAATTACATGATTTTTTTTCCGTTGTTGATTTCTTTAAAAAGGTAAGAATAACTATATAATTGCACGAATTAATATTTTAGTGGGGCGCCACGGTGGCGCGTGAGTAGCACGTTCGCCTCACAGCAAGAAGGTCGCTGGTTCGATCCCCGGTTGGGCCAGTTGGCATTTCTGTGTGGAGTTTGCATGTTCTCCCCGTGGTTGCGTGGGTTTCCTCCGGGTGCTCCGGTTTCCCCCACAGTCCAAAGACATGTGGTACAGGTGAATTGGGTAAGCTAAATTGTCCATAGTGTATGTGTGTGAATGAAAATGTATGAATGTGTTTCCCAGAGATGGGTTGTGGCTGGAAGGGCATCCGCTGCGTAAAACAAATGCCGGATAAGTTGGCGGTTCATTCCGCTGTGGCGACCCCGGATTAATAAAGGGACTAAGCCGAAAAGAAAATGAATGAATGAATGAATGAATATTTTAGTGTGTAAAACATGTCATAACTGTTTTTAGATATTAATGTATATTAAATTGCATGTATTTTGAGATTTACATCGTAGAATTTACTAAAGTTTGACCATTACAGAGAGAGATTTGAAAAGGTGGGGGAAGGGATTATTAGTCTACAGTATACAGCATATATAACAGTATATATAAACACAATATCACAATATAATATAATATAATAAAATTAGGGCTGTCCAAAAATTAATCGTGATTAATCACATCCAAAATAAAAGTTTGTTTTGACATAATATGTGTGTGTGTTATATATATTTATTATGTATATGTGATAAACACATTCATAGAAGCCAAAACTATATATAAAAAAGTTACATCAAAGTAGTTACATCATATTCAAATGTAAAAATTGTATCATACACATATATTTTTTATATAACTAAATATAAATCAACATTTTATCAAGTATATGTATGTGTGTATTTATATATTCATAATAAAATATACACAGTACACACACAAATATTATGTTAAACTTTTATTTTGGTTGTGATTAATCACGATAAATTTTTGGACAGCCCTAAATAAAATATAATATAATATAATATAATATAATATAATATAATATAATATAATATAGCAGGTCCCGGTTGGGCCAGTTGGCATTTCTGTGTGGAGTTTGCATGTTCTCCCCGTGGTTGCGTGGGTTTCCTCCGGGTGCTCCGGTTTCCCCCACAGTCCAAAGACATGCGGTACAGGTGAATTGGGTAAGCTAAATTGTCCATAGTGTATGTGTGTGAATGAGAATGGATGAATGTGTTTCCCAGAGATGGGTTGTGGCTGGAAGGGCATCCGCTGCGTAAAAAAAACAAATGCCGGATAAGTTGGCGGTTCATTCCGCTATGGCGACCCCGGATTAATAAAGGGACTAAGCTGAAAAGAAAATGAATGAATGAATAAATAATATAATATAGGTATTTATTATTTATTATTATATTATATTTTACTATGTTATATTATATCATATTATTGTATTATATTATATTTATTATATTGTTATATACAGTAGTAACTATATACAGTTGTAGTCAGAATTATTAGCCCCCCGTAGAGTTTCTTTTTTTTCTTTATATATTTCCCAAATGATGTTTAACAGAGCAAGGAATTTTTCACAGTATGTCTGATAATATTTTTTCTTATGGAGAAAGTCTTATTTGTTTTATTTTTAATACATTTTTAAGATCAAAATTATTAGCCCCTTTAAGCTATATTTTTTTCGATAGTCTACAGAACAAACCATCATTATACAATGAATTGCCTTATTACCCTAACCTGCCTAGTTAACCTAATTACCCTAGTTAAGCCTTTAAATGTCAATTTAAGCTGTATAGAAATATCTTGAAGAATATCTAGTCTAATATTAAGTTATTAGAGACGAGTTATTAAAACTATTATGTTTAGAAATGTGTTGAAAAAATCTCTCCATTAAACAGAAATTGGGGAAAAAATAAACAGGGGGCTAATAATTCTTACTTCAACTGTATATAACACATAGTGTGATGTTTGTTTTGTGTGATGTATGTTTTTGTTGTAATGCATGATGTGATAGTAGTACATTAATACTGTATATAACATAATGCATATTCCTGTGGTAGTAAAAATATATATATTTTGCATATTGCTCCATGATCCAGAAGACTAATAAATTAGAATGACCATTACAATATTTATTTTATGAACAAAAAAGCACAAGGAGAGCTGGATATCAACACGTCTCTCTGCAACTGGGTTATGGACTTTCTGACTAACAGACCTCAGAATGTTAGATCAGGCCACATCTGCTCCACCACCGTCACACTCAACACTGGTGTACCTCAGGGCTGTGTGCTGAGCCCCTTCCTCTACTCCCTTTTTACCATCGACTGTAGGCCCATGAACAGATCCAACACCATCATCAAATTTGCAGATGACACCACAGTGATTGGTTTAATCAGCAACAATGATGAGACTGCCTACAGGGAGGAGATACAGCATCTGGCCACTTGGTGCACCAACAATAATCTGCTCCTTAACACCACCAAGACCAAGGAGCTCATTGTGGACTTCAGGAAGGGACGAACAGGCTCACATGATCCCATCAACATCAATGGGATGGCCGTCAAGTCTGTCTCATCCTTCAAGTTCCTGGGGACCCACATCT
>CAIGQQ010017528.1:0-17480 GCA_903798035.1 Danio albolineatus | reverse complement strand
TAAAAACAGTCATAAGTTCTTTTGTAGCATTGACTTCTGGATTATCAACGTGAATATTAAAATCCCCAGCAATAGTAAAACAGTCAAATTCAGAGGTTACTATTGATAACAGCTCTGTAAAATCATCAATAAAAGCTGGAGAATATTTTGGAGGTCTGTAGATAATGATCAGTAAAATGCGTGGAGCACCCTTTAGTGCTATACTCAGATATTCAAAGGACAAATAATCACCAAATGACACTTGTTTACACTCATAAACATCTTTAAACAGGGCAGCGATGCCTCCACCTCTCCTATTAACTCTGCAAACACTCAAATAATCAAAGTTTAAAGGAGCTGCTTCATTCAGGACTGCTGCGCTACAACTGTCATCGAGCCAAGTTTCATTTAAAAGCATAAAATCAAGGCAATTTGTGCTGATAAAATCATTGAGTAAAAGTGACTTATTGTTAAGTGATCGGATGTTTAAAAGTGCTAACTTAACAGTTTTAGCTGTTTTCCCTACAGTAGTCTCAGATCTACATTTAATCGACACCAGATTTGAATGATTTGCTACACGGCTTGAAGAAGCCTTTGGTTTTCTGTCTCGTAATAAAACACATATCTGCGTAGAGAAAGCTACAGGCACACAGGGTTTCTGCTTGTTCTGTAAACATCTGATAAAGATACTGTTATCTAAGCAGGCACCCGACATACATCACTGACAGCTGTTGTGTTCACCAGCTGAAGATGGGGCGCTGTTTGAGCCCTGGTGGTGAGATCGTAGGGTTCTTCCGGAGGGTGGTTGTGGAGCACGCCGCTTTTTGGGTGATAACTGGGGGCTTGCGGCAAAGGAGTGTGAAAATTTAGTTCCAGCAAACACCAGTTCCTCCATCTTTTTAGAAAAGTCCAAGTGAGGCGAGGAAGGTGACAGTGAGAGCGTGTCTGGTGACAGAGGTGGCAGAGGTTGTGGGTCTGGAGATTCTGGAAATATATTTTCCTGGCTGTTTTCCTGAGGATCATTGTTGAACACTGAGATTTGCTGCTGTTCAGATGGATCACTGTCAGTCTGTGTTGGGCTCAGTGTGCAGGGCGCAGGCGGCAGTGTTTCTATCAACAGTGGTTGTTTTGGCTGCATGGCGTTATCACTGTCCTTGTGTAATGCATCAGCCCCAAGTCCACTCAGGAGCTGATTTAAAGTCCTGTGGTCATCCTGACATTTGCTAGGTGTGTGTGTGTCATTTGGGTTGAGTTCAGAAGCACACACAGCTGATGGATGATGAAGGGAGAAATAGATATTGTCCTTTAACACCTTTGAACCAAGTTTGTTTGGATGAAGGCCGTCTGATGTAAATAGCTGTCTTTGGTTCCAGAAGAGATTGAAGTTGTCGATGTAATTCAGTCCTTTCCTGTTGCATGTTTTCTGCAGCCATACATTTAGGCCAAGAAGTCGTGAAAACATATTTGTCCCTCTTGCAGGGAGTGGTCCACTGATGAACGGCTGAATTTTCAATCTTTCGACTGTTTCCAAGAGCTCACAGAAATCTTTCTTGAGCAGTTCTGACTGCTCCTTCCGAATATCATTCTTCCCCACATGGATGATAATCCGTTTTGCAGTCTTGTGCTTCTTCAGAATGTCTTTAAGTTCTTTGTTTACATCAGAAACTGTTGCATGAGGGAAGCAGTAAGTCATTGTAGCTCTGCTCCTATAATTCCTGATTATTGAATCTCCTACCACTAGTGTTCTTATCTCAGGTGCGATCGGTGCAGAATGCCGCTGTCTGGTCGGCCTTGAGCCTCTGCTCCGTGAAGAATTAGCTGCTGAGTCATGCGATCTCTGTCTGACTGCATTTGGGGATTCTTCACCCATATTACTCAAAACTTCATATCTGTTCTGAAGCTGTATTTGAGTCCGAGCTGTATTTGGGGTAGAGGACGCTAATGCAGCAGCGTATGATCTGACCCCGCGAGTACCCTTTGGTCTCGCACCTTGTTTATTCCATCGGTTATCAGTCTCATTTTCAACAGTTTCACTCTGTTTTTCTGGGCTTAAAACAGTAGCTGGAGTAGATTTACGGGACTCACCGGCTGTATGCTGTGACGGTCCACAGTGAAGCGATCTTTTGGGATCCGGCAGTTCTGGACGAATCGCAAGTAACTTTGTTTCAAGAACAGCAATTTTTTGTAGAAGTCTGTGGCAGTGACTACAGCAGAGAGATCCTGAATTAATCCGATCCAGAGGCATTTTCACAGCCGTGTTTTCCCGTCTCAGGAATGTAAGCAGCTGGTAGCGGGAGGATTGTTTAGACGATAATTCCCCTCTTGTTGGTACAGTTGTATTCCAGAAAGTTTGTAGATTCGATGTTAATCTTCAAGCTGTGTTGTTTGAGCACTGTGCTGATAGGCTCAGGTTAAAATTAGAGTATAAAATATAAAAGCGAGAGCGCAGAGAGCGGAGCAATAGCAAAAGACGTCCGAACAGTAGCAAAGCAGGAAGAAAAATCATGGCCAATATTTATTTATTTATTTGTATTTTTTAAGGAAAAAAAAATTATGCAGTCAAAAGTTGAAGACCCTTACCAATATCAGCATGCGGTTTTGATGCAAAATTAATTTAAACAGCTATTTACTAAGACACTTGAATAGGCCTACTATGATAAAAAAAAGTTCACTCTAAAGGTAAAACTAAATAAATTACTAAATACTCTTGACACATGAAAGTGTAAAGCCTGCAGCCCACAACAAATGTGGTAAAGTATTGTGTATCATATTTAACAAAGCCAATTTTAACAAAGTCAACCAATCCAATTCACCTATAGCACATGTCTTTGAACCTGGGAGCACCCGGAGGAAACCCACTCAAACAAGGAGAGAACATGCAAACTCCACACAGAAATGCCAACTGACCCTTCCGAGACTCAAACCAGCGACCTTCTTGCTGTGAGGTGACAGCAACCGCCCACACTCCATTATATATTATAGAATGTTTGAATATCTAGGATTAAATTACATTGATAAGAATCTAACTTCTGGAATAATAAAAGTGCATTAAAAGGGGGTGGGATTTAGACTGGAAGTAATCAATCAAATTTTGACAGTAGCACCCACATATTCTCTCTCTAATGGCTCTCACTGTCATTTGCTGCTGTCCTGAAGCTTTAGAAATGGCTTTATAACGTTTTCCAGACTGGTAAAAAAAATATTTTTGGCATGATGTCTAGCTTTTTGGCATTATGCTTTAGGTACCTTAAAAATGGTAATGGTTAGTATGGTTAATATAATTTGCAAAATAATAATTTGGTTAAAAAACACATGGAATGTAGGTTGAATTTTGTCCTTTTGCAACATACAGGAAAAAAATAGGTTAATTAATTTAAACTACTAAATGTTGGCTGTTTCTTGCATTAAACTAGCGTTTCCTGGATTATGAAGGCATTAAAAGATACAAACAGAAAGATGGAAATGACTTTGTGTATTATTGTTTTTTACTCAAAAATATTTTTTATGTATTTTAAATGCGGGTTCGGAAATTTACATGACCCACATATCAGTTTTTAAAATCTGGGCAATGTCATGCGTGCCACCTTAAAGACAGTGCCACTTCTCCCAAACCTGACCCATGTTTGGCCCGTATGCTGTATGCCAGTGCCAAATGAATGCCTGCTGTGCCAGCTTTATGCCAAATGTGGGCTAGAATTTTTTGCTACCTGGGGTGTGTGTGCCTGCTGTATGCATGAACTTTGTAGCAACATTGTGTATTATTGCAGAAAGGCTTGAATAAACTCCACAACAAATATGTCAAATAATCATTGGGAAAGTTCATACTGTAGTATATTTCATAAACGTTACGTGAGATTTGCTTCCTTCATGTCTGTCACTGTCACTAATCATTTAGATTCATAATTCATTCATTCAGCCCTTTCAGCCATAACCCAGTACTCTCACATTTACTCACGCACTCATACACTAAGGCTAATTTTATTTACCCAATTCACCTGTATCACGTATCTTTAGACCAGTGTTTCTCAACTGGCGGGTCGCGACCCAAAAATGGGTAGCAGGAACATTTTCAGTGGGTCGCTGTCACGGTTCATGGATCTGTGTGTTCCTTTCTGTGTGTCTATGTGTGTATGTGTGTGCATGTGGGTGTGCTTGTGTTTGTACGAGTGTGTCTGTTTGGGTATGAATAGCGTGGCTGTCTGTGTGTTTACTCCGTCAGCTGTATGATCACGTGGAGGGAATCGCTCAGCTGACTGATTAGCACGCAGCAGCTGTTTTGTGTTATCTCGGCTATTTATACCCAGCGTCCGTGGCTCTCATTGTCAGTTTGTTCGTTGTTCATCCTGTGTTTGTCTGTCAGGCTCCCGACATGGTTAAATGTTTTAACAAATTTTAATCTGTAATTTTTATTATCTGTTTTTAATTTTCTTATACTTCTCTTTTTTATTCTTGTTTATGTAAAGCACTTTAAATTGCCACTGTGTATAAAATGTGCTAAATAAATAAACTTACCTTGCCTTGCCTTGAAATATTAAGCTTGTTTTGCACATCCACTGACATCCAAAAGCAGCTATACTCGGATGTTTATATGTTGAACCTGTTTTGCATGTCCACAGATGTACAAATGTGGTCTTAGTTAGACATTAAGCTCCTGAGCTTGTTTTGCTAATTTACAGACGTACAAAGGGGGTCTTAGTTAGACGTTCGGATACTGAACAAGTTTTGCATGTCCAGTAGACTTTCAAAAGTGGTTCTGAACTAACAGACATTATACAGACATGATGTCTCTCTGAAGACCTGGAGGGCCTGTGTCCCAGAGTTTATTTCTATGCTTAATCAAACACAATAGGCTATATGCACAATGGTGTGTGACATATTTTCGGTGAAATGTAAGGCCACTGGCTTACTTCCACCAATCCTACAGTACTGTGCTACAACAGGAAAGCTACTGATCAAAACGTCTAATGTTATGGAGAGTTGTGTTCATGCTTTATACTGTTATAGCCCACTTATATTTGTTTAAGTCAAGTACCTAAATATGAAATCTAAACGTTTGAAAGTGTCATTTCAAAGACGTGAGGATAGTACTTCTGGCTAACACTTTCACTGCTGATCTTCGAAATGTAACTCTTATCTCAGTTTCTACACGTTTCTAAAAGACAAAGACATGCAGAAGAAGTGGGTTGTTAATATTTGTTGGGGAACAACCTATGTTAAAAAATCGATCAGGGATTTATTAGCTCATTTCAATTAATCAAATCTTGGAAGATTCAAATCATTGATTCGACTCAATTGAGTCAGACTGAACCAGATTAAAAAATTCACACTAAATCTACCATTTGTCCAGCAAATGGAAAACATTGTATTGTACCAATCTTGTTTTTTTATTATTTCTGTGGCCAATGATAATAACATCACATAGTATTAGGTTAACTTTTAGCAAGATAAAAAAAAATCTACAGCTCGAGGCAATGACTTAGAAGCACATAAACACGAACACAGTTCTTACAAAATGTGAACAAAGACTTACTGAGCTACACTATGATACAGGAAGCTAACTATGTCATAAACAAACAAACACAAACACGCATTCACACATACACACAAAGGCAGTTTAGAGGATGCAAAATGAGTTGACAACTGTCCCAAATTATTTCTAGTGCTTTTTACTAGATCTTAGAATCACATCTGAGAAACCACAAAAGCAGAGATTTGGCTTAGCTTTAACGGCTTAAGATCAATCTGCACCAGACCAGTAAGAGACAACATTTGTTTGTTTTACTTGCACTTTTGCCGAAGTCTTGAATTTCCCTTGCCGGGCTGGCCTCGGGCAAACACGGCGCTTGTAATTGGTTGGTGGCTTCAGTGACGTCCTTAGGATTCACTAGCTGGGGAGTGTAGGTTGTCCTGGGTTACCAGGATAACAGACTGCTGAGAGTCGGTTTGTGGAAGTTCTTGTGGTTTCGGTGGTCCCAAAACTTAAGAGGTTGCATGGAAAATTTGTGGTGACCCAATAGCATGGCGGCACAGTGTCCGAGCAGCATGAAAGGGGGCAGAGAGCACAGCTAGCATGAGCAAGCTAATGTAAAAAGCAACGTTTTCTTGTTGCAGGGTATTTTAAGTCTTCCAATCAGCGGTTGCCATGGAGGGTGGGGCCACGCCCTGTACCATCAATGTTGCCAACTAAGCAACTTTTCAGACCCCCTTGGCGACAAATTTTCAAAAAAGTGATGTATTTCCATTGTACAGTCAAACGTATCTGCTTCTCCTTTATTTTAACAATTTTATGTGGCCGTTTATTCTTTTCTTGTTCACAATCACAGATATTTTAGTGACATTTTCGGAATTTGTCTAGTTTATTTTGTCTGAGAGATTAATGCAAATTAACTACACATCTATACTGATATAATGTATTCAAACAGCAATACATTTAGTTAAATTGACATGCTCACATAAAGCGTAGTCCAAATATAAATACACCTATATTAACATAGGCTGTTAAACAAACAGAAACGGTAGAACTTGAGGATGATGACATATGACGTAGTCTAGCGACTTTTCGGGCAGAGTTTATTGCCTTTTCATTGAAAATAGTTGGCAACAGTGCATACCATTGTAGTAAGGGTCAATCATTTACAGACTGCATGTCGATTTCACGTAGTAAACTTTTTTGTTAGTTTGTTATTATCCTATATCAAATGTTACAAGATGAATACTGTTTGTACTACTAGTTTTTCATTTACAACAATGTATTGCAAATGTCACTGGCTTTCGTTTAGTACCAGACATCGTACATTTCAGACACATCCAGAAGTTTTCATCTGCTATAAGGGTTAAAGCAACACATTGATTAACCTGGTTGGTTGGAATAAACAAAGCGTATGAAGAAAACTATGGCATATTATTCAAAGATACAGCTGCCTTAGTTGTAAAATTTCAAGAGATTGTCTTTCATTCGAATGCGTTAATTTCCAGAGACCCTTTTGTCTCTACGGAATTGTACATTTGACTGCAGGCAGGATGTCCACACGATGAGCACATGAACCGGAGTCATGGAAAAGGGTCTCGTGGGGGCAGTTAGCTATATTTTCCCGATGAAAATCCTGTAAAGCCCAATTGTTAGGTGATTGAATCATTTATGAAGTTGGGTAAAGGCCACAGACGTTCGGGTACCCAAATTATTGGTCGAAATAGTCAACTGAATTGGCCCTCTGTTATCCTGATGGTATAAGCTCTCAGGTCAGTTCTAAATGACTGATACACTATGGCGCCCGATTTCCAAGCCTGATTCAAACTGGTTTTGATCACTGCAATGTGCCGGTGTATACTGGGTTCTTCAATGGTCACAGCACTTCCTGTTCTGGACATAACAAGTTTATGGTACTGGGTTGAATGTGGTTGTTAATTTATCTTTTCCTGTCTCACCAGGGCTTGGTCTCCCATGTCCAGCTGTGAATATTTTCCCACATGGCTGTGATCAGCATATAGCTTGTTTTTCCCTTTTTGCTCAGCACCTCGATCCCTTATCTCATGATAATTGCAAAGCCTGGTAAAGTCAGGTAATTTCTATAGACTGTAAAACATAAGGATGTAGTATCCGTGATGTCACCCAAATTTTTCTGAAGAAGCTACTAGGCATGGCCTACCATCGCCATTTTGTTTGCGCATCATTGCGCTGACTGGGGCTTACCAAAAAAGGACAAAAGGCGGAGTGTGGGAGAAACACTTAATACTTCATTAGATGCGACTTGTTTGTGTTCTGACCACATGTGCTTGGTTGTATGCTATATCAATAAAGTGTTCAGTCTTTTTAAAAACACTGTTGTAATACATTGAGCCACTAAGCATTGTTTTATGATGTTTTTCTACAGTAGGAAAATGTGAATTACTTCCAAATACTTCAAATATAGTCTGTGTTAGTCAATGCAAGGTTATTTATGAAATCCTGTGTTTTGCCTTTCTACCTCGCCGTCAGCCTGGTTGTTAGCGTGGTCTTCATATGTTGGATACCGTTGGTCTCACAAAATTGCTGGAACTGATTAGAAATAATGAATAAGCACGCACATCACTCTTAACTGGGTGCTCAGCCAAAAAAACGCAAAAAGTGCAAATTATATATATACAAAAAGGCGGCAACACCAAAGTTCCAAAGATGCTAAATTTATTAAAGGGCACCTTTAATGAAAAATCTACTTTTTAAGCTGTTTGGACAATCATATGTGTAGGTATAGTGTATAGACTGTCATTTTGGGGTGATATAAACACACCCAGTCCTTTTTTTTTTCAATTTAACAACATAAAAACGGGGGACCAATTGGAGCGGTTTTGAGACCGACCGCACTCCTACGTAGGAGTGCGGTCCCCCCGCCCACCCATATTGATTGACAGGAGCGCATTACCATATACTCCGTTTGGTATTCCACGTCCGCCATTTTCTTATTGTGAGTCAAAGCGATGCCACCAAAGGAACACCCTTGCGCTGTTTTTGGATGCAAGGCTCAACACAAGAGCCTTCATCGTCTTCCTGGAAACGAGCAACAGAGGCTTAAATGGCTAAGTTTTATCTTTAACAATCAGGTGCCTGAAAATGTACCTAAACTGTTGTATATTTGCGCTAACCATTTTAGCGCAGACTGCATTGAGAATGCAGGACAATTCCACTCGGGATTCGCGAGTAAATTGTTTTTGAAAAACGGATCAGTTCCAACAATCCATGATCCTGCCTTACTTCGAGTAAGTATTACACTTTCTGTACTTCTAACTTTAGCAATCTAATAATGTTGAGCCGAAATGAATAGCATTGTGGCTAAAGCTACTTCGGATGTTTTGTTTGCACGTGTTTACTGTTATTGTGCTTTGCTAAAAACAGTCGACATACTTCAAGCAGTAAGTGTTAATGTGTACTTGAAGAAGTTTTAGCCATTAGAAACAGAAACCGTAGAAAAAACATTGTAATAGAGCAGTACCAGTAGTGGCTACAGCTAAAGTTTGTTGTATGTAATGGATGTTTGTTGATATGTGTTCACTGTAGCTGCACGTGTCCGCAGTTGTTTACAATAAGATCGGTGTGTTTTCAGCGAAGAAAGGTCATTAAAATTGTTTGTTTTTTAACAAAGGCCACGACGTCGACACAGAGCAACAAGGTGGACGTTGGTTGCCAGACAGAACCATTACAAATGTCTTTACGTCGTGTTGGTACGCAGTTGTCGTTTAGGACGCTTCAGCCCAAACACAGGAGTACAAGTAAGCTAGTTTCTGTGTTTTTTTTGGCAGCAATATATATTGTATTTTACTGTCTTTATAAACGTGTACTAATATTAGTCATAAAATTACACTACAGGTGTCCAGACAACAGTATCCAGCTTTGACCTGACCATACCATCAGCCCCCTTTACAGTATTTATGACTTCAACGCCCCTCAAACCTTCATTAAAAAGACCTCGTCTGGAGCTGGAGGAGGAGGAGGAGGAAGAAGCTGAAGAGACTCTAACAGAGTCAAAGATTATAGCCCAAGACTCTGATGTGACATATGACCCTGCAGAGGAAGACACATTTGCAACTGAACCAACAGACTTATCGTGAGTTATGCATTATGTAAATCATTCACAAGTTTGTGTATTGTCATCATAGCAGGCATAATAATTTGTACTTATTTACATTTATGTATTTTTACAGAATCCAAGCGTGCCCAGTTCAAAACATTGCTAAGTTCATTGTCTATGAAACATGCCTCATGGAGCTCTTCAGTCACTGCCCAGTGTGTCAGAGGAGATGTGATGTAAAGTCACAAAGGCTTGGGACATTTCTTAGCGTAGAGCAAGTCTGCAAGCACTGTGAGTTTGTGAGAAAATGGAACAGTCAGCCAATTATTGGTAGTACTCCAGCTGGCAACCTACATCTTTCTGCTGCAGTGTATTTGAGCGGTGCTTCATTTTTTGTAGTTGAAAAGGTAATTATCCATCAAATAATTTATCACATTTCTTTTACAAACACAATATCAGTTATGTCTCAGGGTGTACATTGTACAATACCATTGTACTAAAAATTTACCTCTGTGTTTTCAGGTATTTGCCGCAATGAAGCTACAAATTTGTAAATACAGTTCCTTTCGTCGACATTGCATTGAACCTGCTATTGTCCACAAGTGGAGAAATTGGCAAAGTGAAACGCTAGAACAGCTCAGTCAAAGAGACAATGTTATCGTTGGAGGAGATATGAGGGCTGACTCACCAGGTATTTCGACAATTTTTTTTCT
Source organism: Danio albolineatus (assembly GCA_903798035.1). Lineage (NCBI taxonomy): Eukaryota > Metazoa > Chordata > Actinopteri > Cypriniformes > Danionidae > Danio > Danio albolineatus. Next base: position 7,246 of record CAIGQQ010017528.1, on the reverse strand, counting down.
TATAATTAAAATGTTTTATTTATTATTAAATACTGTTTAATAACAAAAAGGAATATAAAATACAAGCATTTCAAAAATGTGTTTTAAATAATTATGTATGGTTTGTTCTTGAAGGTCACTCTGCCAAGTATGGCAGTTATACAATGATGGATCTTGCAACTAACACAGTGGTGGACCTACAGTTAGTCCAGGTAATACAGAAGAGTGTTATGTGAGCTAGCATTTTTTTTTTTTGGTGGAAAATATGCTATTTAATTTTTTTATCCCTCTCATTTAACCGTTTAATAGAGTAATGAAGTGGGGGGCAGTTACCATATGGAAAAAGAAGGCCTGAAGAGAAGCCTTGACCTGTTGGACGCTCGCGGTGTCAGTCTAGAATGCATTATCACTGATAGACATCCTCAGATCCAGAAATATCTCAGGGACCGAAATGTCACTCAATTTTATGATGTGTGGCACATCGAGAAAGGTATGTAAATTAGTAGTTATCCGTTTACTATGTCAATTTGACAGTTACAGTTCTTACATTTGTATTATTAATGTATGAGTTCATGTAATCAACACAAATTTTTCTATAATTTTCAGGAATTTCTAAAAAACTGGACAAGATATGCAAGCTGAAGGGGTGTGAGAAGTTACGTAAATGGTTGCGTAGCATCAAAAACCACATCTACTGGACTGCTGCATCATCCACAAGTGGTCCTGAAAGAGTAGCAAAGTGGACCTCTATCTTGAACCATGTACAAGACAAACATGTACATGAAGACCCCAATTTTCCAATTTGTCTGCATCCGCCACGGATAAGCAGAGACAAGAACAAATGGCTGTCAGCTGGTAAGTTCTATACAGACAAACAAAATATTCTCTTGATAAAACGATTGCAAAACAGGGCTCGTTTGTTTGTTCAGAATTGTTTTCAATTCAGACTCTAATAACTAAAGAACATTTTAACTTGTTTAGCAACATTGCCGTTCTACAAGCTGGAGAAAGTTCTCGCTAACAAGAGAATATTGAAGGATGTGGCCAAGCTAAGTCCTCACCACCAGACATCTACAGTTGAAGCTTTCCACAGCGTCATACTGCGGTTTGCACCCAAAAATGTGGTATTCCCATTTCTGGGGATGCTATGCAGGTAAAGCCACTGATCTGGAATTTATATTTACAGTGTCATAAAGTCTTCTCATGGTATGTCATTTACATTAATCTTTTATTTTTTTTAGGCTCTACTTGGCTGCACTGCATTATAATGAAAATGCCGGCCGTCCCCAGGCCACATCAACAACTGGTAAACCCCTTTACAAGCTTGCCTTTCCAAAGGCAAAGAAAGGAGAGTATAGGGTCAGAGAAGTGAAGACACAACAAACGTTCGGTAACTATATTAATATTTATATTTCAATAAATAAAAAAAGTAATTGCCCTTTACGTTCACAATACACTTTCCCAACTCACAAAACACAATAAAAAAAAGTAAAATGAAAACTGTTATATTGCACAGGTTACGTAGAAGAGCTGCTGGACCTCATCTTCAGTGAAGTCTTAGTGGACCCGGCACCTTATGTTGATGAGGTGTTGGGAATCCACATACCACCTGCTCTATCATCAGCCTATGACCGACCTGAGATGGAGGAGGCCATCTCCAGCAGGGTGACTCGCTTCAATCAACAGCTGTCCGAAAACCTATATAGCTGCCCTGCTCTTCAGGAAACTGTCTGTGAATCTGCAGCACCACACAGGCAGGAATCACAACACGGACTCTCCGCCCGAGGAAACCCCAACACCAGCTCACAAAGCTCCGATAAGCCGAAAAGCGGCACTGTCTAACAGAGACATAATAAAACATTTTTAGAAGTTGCACTACAAGTTGTCCTTGGTAGAATCACAAATACAGTAAGATTTTTATTTATTCAGCTGCCAATGTATGTTTGATATGTTTGTGTTTATAGATATACTTTGTTTTCTGTTCATGGACAATTGTATTTAATTCAACAAAGTGGAAAAATTTATATTTTACTTTTTTACATATTTGTACAAGTTTATATATTTTGTATTTGCCAATTACAATTTTTTAAAAATACTTCAATATAAATTATTTATATGACTCAGGATTTGAAGCATCTTTTCTAAATGTTTAATATATCTATGCAATACTGTGTGTGCACTGTCGCTGTATTTGCACTGCATTTTGCACCGTCTGCAGCCAGCAGCTAAGCTTTTCACTCATCATAGCACACGTGCTGCTGATGATGTGACAATAAAAGTGATTTGATTTGATTTTGTGTATATGTCTATCTATGTGTGTGTGTATGTATATGTGTATACATACATACACACACACATATATATATATATATATATATATATATATATATATATATGTATGTATATGTATGTATGTATATGTATGTATATGTATATGTATATGTGTATATTTATGTATATGTGTATATATGTATATGTGTATACATATATATATATATATATATATATATATATACATACACACACACACACATCTATCTGCCTATATAGACAGGTAGATGTATGTATGTGTATATATATATATAGAGAGAGAGAGAGATACATATAATTTGAGTTTATATATTGTTAAGTGACAAAGTTAATACAATAAAAATGTAGTAAATTAATCAACCTTTCATGTAGTCATTCAAATGGTCATGTTGATAATAGCAGCAATAAAAAATGAGGTACATAATTCCCCCTTATTAAAAAGAACGTGAGCATGCAGATCATGATCATCTACGATGTAGCCTGTTATTGATTCTATTTATTTAAACTCACTTTTGCACTTCACGGATTCGCAAGGCACCATAGTCAGCTTTGTAAATATTCGATGCGTTTTGCAAGGAATATATATTCAGGCAAACTGGATCCATTCCTGGATGGTCCGTCATGCACGAGGGTCGCACTTCCAGTTGCTCCATTCGTCTTCTAACCTTATTACACGACACATAGTTATGCTGTTTATTTTCTCATTCAATGTCTTTAGAGCAGTAACATAAACTGGAAATCTCCCTACAGCATACATTTTCCACCTCAGTTGGCATTTTTTCACACTTGCCACACAAGCACCTGTCAATATTTGTAAACGTCAATATTCATGAATTGCATATAAATCATACTAATGCAGTGGTAATCTTAGTGAATATCTTCATGTCTTGTCTGTATTTGTTGGTAGAACTCTGATATGGCAAACTTTATCAAACGCGTTACGGATGATGCATCGTTACATAGCGGCTGTAAAACTGGACGAATACATAAATGATTTTGTAACTACCACTCTGACACATTCTGGCTCATTCAGATTATTGATTCCTCAACAGTCGTCTCTGCTTGTTCTGTGTCTGAGTCCGGGTCGTATATGTACGGCTGAATGCTTGTCCTCTCACTCATGTTGCTTCTCTCTGTCTGCCTGTCTGTTGCCGTACGTACACAAAGCAGGGGCGCTCTTGGCTCTGCCCCCTTGTTAAGATTGGCGGGAAGTCTAAACTAATTTGCATGTGAAGCAACACACCCCTAAAACAGCGACCTGTGTACACGCCCACAAAATTTCACTTTTTAATACATTATAATAAAGCAATCTGAATTGTTTTTTGATCTGAACCCAGACTGGCACACTCAGAACAACCATAGTAGTGATATAAAATCTTAAAAAAGGGCTCTTGTATGTGCCCTTTAAAATTTATTAAAAACGTGTCAGCCTTTTTAAATATATTTTGCATCTTTGGAGCTTTGGTGTCATTGCCTTTTTGGATATACAACTTGTTAGATATAAACCATGGTTTACTGTGACAAAGTGGAGCTTTGTCCCTGCTGAGTGAGCAGCACTCTTACAACAAATGCTGGATAAGTTGGCAGTTCATCACCCCTGATGAATAAAGGGACTAAACCAAGTAAAATTAATGAATAAATGAACAAATGCTCATAATTTAATTTAATTTACAATAAATGCTTATATTTCACCATTTGACCACAAGGATTAGTTACATAGTTCCATTTGTGTCACATTCTTTTTGATTGGTTGATTGATTGATTGATTGACTGAACTCACTGAATACAGACATGCATGTTTGTGTTAATAATTCTAACTGATGATTCAAATTTTAACCTCTTTTAGTATTAAAATAGTAGGGTGTACTAACACATTCCTCCATTTAAAAAAATTAAAAACATTTAAAAAAAAACACTGGTGTTTTCCCTAGGTTCAGTGATTCCACCTGACACAACATTGGTGTTTGATGTGCATCTGCTGGATTTGTGGAATAAAGAAGACAAAGTTCAAATTCGTACGCTTTACAGACAGCAGAAGTGCAAGCGGAAAGTGATGCCTACTGACTTTGTTCGTTATCATTACAATGGATCTTTGTTGGTGGGAAACCTTTTTGAGTCCAGGTGGGCCAAATTGACAACAAGTCTGATTTTCAAGTGATCAACGATAGTTAATGCTTAAAATCAGTGAAACATGTGAATTCATATCATTTGATGCAAAGTATCAAATTTTATAATTTTCAAAAATAAATAAATAAAAATAAAAATCATCCAATAATGCTAGAACTTTATCCTTTTGGCCTTGGGGTAATTTTGTCAATTTCCATAAAGAATAATGGAAAACACTTATCACAAAGTCTGTGACATCTCTTTGTTTCTAATTAGTTTTTTAAGACATCTTTCTATGATTATGATAAAATTAATGATAATAACAATAACAACAATACTAAAATTACTAAATCAATTACTTAGTATAAGTATGAATACCCTAATTAACCAATAACTTACCATAGTATATTTACCTTATTAAAGGACAAAAAATACTTGATTTTTAAATAAGTATAAAAGGATTGGCTAAGTCCTTGATTATCAGGGGGTCGCCACTGTGGAAAAAAACACATATGTCTGGCAGATGTTTTATGCGGTGGCTTCGCAACCCAGCACTGCGAGTATATTAACTCATGAATTCCCAGTGCTGGTAATCACACATAAACACACATTCATACACTATGGTCAGTTTAGTTTACCTAATTCACCTATATCGCATGTCTTTGGAAAACCAGAGCCCCTGTCATCTTCTTTTGTTTATCTTCTTTTTATTTATTTATTTAATCATTTATTGTTATTTATTATTGTTTGTTTCTGTAAATACTTTTCACAGCTATCTTCAAAATACAACATATGACACATATGTTGGGACAGGCAGTCTCATCAAAGGCATAGAGGAAGGCATTTTTGGCATGTGCGTGGGAGAGAGACGATCAATTATTATTCCACCATTCTTGGCTTATGATGATAAAGGATATGGTAAGATTCACTGGTTTCATGATTTACTATTTTGAAGAAAATTATATTATTTATATATAAAATATTATATACAGACATTTAGCTAACCATAAGAAATTTTGCAAGTACATGTCAATTTACTCTAACCCTACCCCTAATCCAAACCCTAACCCCAACCTAATATTCTACTTATAATCTAATGAGAATTAGCTACAATGGACATGTTGAATTCATGTTGTCAACATGAATTTCCATGTTGAAGGCAAAATTATTAGACCTCATAATTGTTTATTTTTTAGTTGTTTCATTGCTTATTTGAAATTATATATTTAGAGTTATTATACATTATTAAATCTAGGAATTGGTCATTACAACTATTCTATTTTAAATGTGTTGGGGAAAAAGTCTCTTCCTTAATCATCACTTGGGAAATATTGTTCAAATTATTAAAATTTAACAGTAGGACTAAAAATGTTGCCTTCTACTGTACATACAGTTTCCCCCCACAATGTTTAAAGCCTGGATACATGGAATGTTTTATACTGAGCTGTTCATTCTCTGCAAATATATGTTTTAAATAATAATACTATAATTTTAAAATATAAAGAAATTATTGGTTGTTTATGATAAATTCCACGCAACCCATACTCATACTGCTATCAGTAACTAAACTGATATTTGTATATACACACATCGAATAGTTTATTATACCCATGTTATTATACTGTCATCATTACAATTTACAATGGAAATTGCAAAGGCTAATATATAATAACTTCTTCTTCAGGTACAAAGATCCCACCATATGCAACTGTGATTTTTGATTTGTTACTAGTGGATGTGTTTAATGTGAAGGATGACATTAATGTGGAGGTTCAGAAGATCCCACAGCCATGCAGGAGAAGGGCTGTGTTGGGAGATTTCATACGTTATCATTATAATGCAACATTTCAAGATGGCACTATCTTCGATTCCAGGTGAATAGTTTTTGTTTTTATTTTTATTTCTAGATATATTTATATATTTTTATAACCAACTGTATGTTTTTTTTCTTTTGACATTTTTAGTTATGCTCGAAACAGCACTTACAACACATTTATTGGCATGGGCTCTGTGATTGCTGGCATAGACAAAGCCCTCCAAGGAGTTTGTGTGGGTGAGTGGAGACGAGTCACTGTGCCGCCTCATTTGGCCTATGGAGAGACTGGATCAGGTAACTTTTGAAAGAAATTGGTACAGAATATAACATTGCACCATTAAGCAATTTTTACATAATGTTTACATAATACAACTTAAGCTGACATTTTGCATTGTTTAATATAAAGACAATATTATGAATCTGGAAATAGTAACAGAAAGACAGATAGATAGGCCAGACAGCATAAACAATCAATAACAATAAAATTATACTAAATGTTAAGGAAAAATCTGATTTGTTGACCAGGACAAAACAGGACTTTGTAAAAAATAAACGTAAAAAACATAATTCTCTGTCAGCAAGGGCGCCAGTAAAAAAACTTGAAAAAACAAAAAACGGTCAGAATAAAAAATGTAGATAATCTGTAAAAGAAAAAAAACAGTAATTTCTGCTGTTTATTACTGTCATTTGACAGATTATAACTGTAAGGATACAGATAATTACTACTTTTTATTATTACCTAATCACCAATTATTACTGAAATTATACAATTTCTGTCATTTTACAAATTATGACTGTAAATATATGATTTATTTATGTAATTATACAGTTTAATGTGATTCTAATGATTATTACTGTAATTATGCAGGTTATTACTGTAATCATACAGATTAATTCATCTGATTATAAAGATTATCACTGTAATTATTCAGATTAATTAATGATTGTACAGATGAATTCATGTAATTATGCATGAAATCTCTAAATATTCCATAAAAATGTTCACTTTTAATATATATATATATATATATATAT
>CAIGQQ010017525.1:6906-21141 GCA_903798035.1 Danio albolineatus | reverse complement strand
TCCAGTCGTGCAGAACTGTGGCTTAAAAACTTGTGGATCTCCGAGACTCTCGCTGGGTCCATGATGGTCGGTTCGTTCTGTTGTGATACACAAGAGAAGACCCAAATGCGAGAGTAAAGTAAAAGGAATTTAATGGAGTTCGTGAATGAGGCGATGGATGAAGCCAGTGATACTTCTCAGGAGACGATGCAATAAGCCAGTGGCACTTCTCAAAGAGACGATACAGTTAACAGCTGCAGGAAACTTCAGACAGCAGAGCAGGCAGTAACAGTCACAGACGAAGCTCATAGATGATCACAAGAGGACAGTTCAGGAAGCAGACAATAGCCACAGAGATAACATCCACAAGGATTGCAGGTTACATCGACTCACCCCCAGCATGTAGACGAACGGAGCCTGGATACACAAACACACATTGGAACAACGAACCGACAAAGAAATGACAAAGACATTGGGGCTGCGTCCGAAACCGCCTACTACTCAGTAGGTACTGCATTTGAATTTAAACGTACTACTCGGCCGTTAGAAAAGTACGTTCTACACAGTATGAATGTGAGAAGTATGAATGGAATTCGGACATACTACATCCGCCATTTTGTCACGGTCACGTGACTTACCTGCGTCAGTTGCGTTGCTTCACTCCCATTCATGAATTCTCTCGCGGGGCATCATGGGATAGCGCAGCGTGCATGGGATGCGCACTTCAGAATCTCGCCGGAAGTAGTAAGTCATCCGGGTACTTCTCGCATACTGATTTTCGAGTTCTATGAATTCGGACATACTACTCGGCACGCATACTGATTTTAGCGTACTGTATAGTATGGAAGTATGCGGTTTCGGACGCAGCCTGTGTGTCTGACGCAGCCGAGGGCAGAGATTGAGCCACGCTGACGGGAACGGTGGGCGGGAGAACTATTCTTAAAGGGCCAGTGCAAAAAACAGAAAAAAGTTGTTTAGAGCTATAATGGAAGAGCTTTAGAGAGCTATAATTAATAATCTGATGGGCATTTTGAGCTGAAACTTTACAGACAAATTCTGCTGACACAAAAGACTTAAATTAAATATAAAAAAGGGGTCATGTATGTGCCCTTTAACTGCATCCCAAATGACACACCATACACTAAAACAATAAGACACAAAATTATACTACAATGAGACCCATAAATAAGAAATGTTCTTTTGTTTAAACTGACCATTACTTAAATGGCAAAACCCTGGCCTTCTTGCCGGCAAATAATAAAAAAAATAAAATAAACAAACGTTTATCAACAGAGTGCAAAATCCAGTACACTGCAAATCAAATAAACACAACATAAATACATTTGAAACGGTCTGTTGATTAACCTGACAGTAACTTAAATTCCAAGTGCCAAATGCCTGGCCTTCTTGCTTGCAAAATCCTCAATTAAAGTGTATTGCACATTGTATGAGACACTATTGCAGTACAGTTATTTAAATAGTTACACATTGGTATTTTGTGTGTTTAGAAATGTAAAATTTGCAGTGAATATTTGATTACTATTTCTTTTTTATGTACTACATTTACATTTGAACACTAAATCATCTGCTAGCTACAGTCATGGACGTTCTCTTACTAAATACTGATAAGTAGTGGACAAAATCAATAATAAAATGCATACATCAGTATAACTAAATTGCAGACAAAGAGTTTGGATAGATAGCTTGGTAGTAGGGGGCCCATCCTCATATTAGTTCATGGGGCCCAAAATTGCTAGCGGCACCCCTGCCAGTAATACAACTAAAAATGTGGTAAATTCATCCCTCCTTTCACTTTAATTCTCTGTAAATATATTTTCTTGAATCTAGGATTTTTTTTATTCCAAATGTATTGGGTAATCATTCTGTCTATTTAAAAAAATGATTTGTTAATATATACTGGGATACATTGGAAAGAAATAGATATTTGGGCAAAATAATCATCTTTACTATGTTAATACGGCCAGCTAACGAAAGAGGAAGATTGATCCATTTTTTAAAGAGTTGTTGGGTCTTCACATATAGTTTCAAGATATTTTCTCTAAAGAGTGAAGAAAAATGCTTAGTGATGGTAATCCCTAGATATTTAAATGAATTTACTACTTTAAAAGGCAAAGTTAAAAATTATTCTAATTGATCTTTAGGGTTTATTGGATATATAACGCTCTTGGAAAAAATTATCTTATATCCTGAGATTTTATCAAATTGATCAAAAATTGACATTATGGCTGGTATTGATTGTAGGGGGTTGGAAATATATACTAAAAGGTCAACCGCATAAAGTGACACTTTGTGTTCTCTTCCCACCCTCACTATTCCCCTGTAGGCCACAGATGCTGTAAGGCTATTGCTAAAGGTTCTATTGCCAAAGCGAATTGAAGGGGGGGACAGATGACAACCCTGTCTCGTAGATCGACCCAATGGAAAATAACTATAACTGTTATTGTTTGTTTGCACAGAGGCTTGTGGATGGACATATAGTAACTTAATAAATGAAATAAAGTTTGAGCCAAATCCAAATTTAGCAAGGGTGGCAAAAAGATAATCCCACTCAACCCGATCAAAGGCTTTTTCAGCATCCATAGAAATAAGTATTTCGGGTTGAATGGGATTATGATTTGATGTATAAATAATGTTTAATAGTCTTCTGATATTAAAAAATAAAAGCCGATTCTCAATGAATCCTGTTCGGTCTGTGGAGATCACTGTGGGAAGCATTTTCTCAAGGCGAGTGGCTAAGACATTTGCAAAAAATTTTGGTCTACATCAAGAAGACTGATTGGTCTATAGGAACCAGGGTCCATGGGATCTTTTTCTGCTTTGTGTATTAAGGAAATATTAGCCTGGTAAAATGTTGGTGGTAAGAAGCCCTTATCAAATGATTCATTAAAAACATCCAAAAGCATTGGCGAGATTTGATCACTAAAATTTTTATAAAATTTGGTTGTGAAGCCATCCGGGCCCGGGGCCTTAGAACATTGCATGTTAGTTATAGCCATCGCATGTTAGTTATAGTCTTATTTCCTCAATTGTCAGTGGCTGTTCTAAAATTTCTTTGTTTTATGTGTCTAAAGAGGGTATATCAAGTGATTCTAGAAACTGGGTTATATCTGATAGGTTATTAGTAGATTCAGAGTAATATAATTTGACATAAAAGTTTTTAAAAACATTATTTATTTCTAACGGATCGGATATAACGTGTCCTGTATCATTTTTACATTCTTGCTCTCGCTCCATGTTCATAATTTGTGTCTTTTGCCCACATCAAACGATTTTTTGTTTCTGTAGTGGATAATACTGACTGGAGAGAGAGCCTTTCTTTATATAATTCTGCTGATGGGGAAATTGCATATTTTTTATCTATTTCTAAAAGTCTTTTAGTCAATTTAGTTTTTTGTGCTCTGTGTTGTTTTCTAATTGAGGCACTGTGAGAAATAATTTGTCCAAGCATATATGGTTTAAATGCCTCCCAAATTGTAGATTTGGAAACATCTGTTGTGTTATTTGTCTCCAAGTATAATCTTATTTGAGCCTTTGTTTGATCTAAAAAATTAGTTCGCCTTCGGGAGGGGGAACTTCAATGCTATGTGGAAAAATTCCACTAAGGGGATTTCGTTCAGAAAGCCAATCCTCTGAAAGAGTATGTAACGGGCCAATGAAATGCCAATGAGTTGGCAGCTTCAGCTTGCGCAGCTGATGCTTGTTGCATTCAATTTGGCAATAAAAGCACAGCGATAGCAAAGCTGGGCATCCTTTTTGCATCAGAGACTTTCTGAGAGAGTGGATGAGGGTTCCTCGAGCTGGTTTCCAGACAAGTGACGAACGAGAGCGGTCTCCCGGTCCAGAGTGTGTTCATCGCGGCGGCAGACGGTCGATCTGGGTTTCTCCCTTGCCTGGTTTTCTTTGGTCCAGTCCTCCAGAGTGGTTTGTATTGTTGCAGTTTTCCCTGAAAGAGCAACACGGTTGTGCAGCGCGTCTTTTTCAAGATGTCGCTCCGATGGTGCGTTTCTGGATGCGGTGGTTTCCTATCCCCGGATGATGGGCACGAGCACTGCGTTTCATGCTTGGGGGTCCAGCATGTGAATGCGGTGCTCGCGGGCAGTTCATGTCGTCATTGCGATGGCATGACTGTTGTGCAGTTAAGATTGCGGCTTGCTCTTGCAACAGGGCAAGCCACCCCAGCTGTCCCCTGAACTGCAGTGGGCACTCGGGCAGGTCTGAGGACTAAAGTGGGGGTAAATCCGTCGCCCTCGGGCCCGCAGACCTCCCACTCCTCCAAGCGCTCCATCTAAGCTTCGAGCGGGGGAAGCGATCCGTCTAAACAGATGGTAGCCCTTTCGCTCGATGACACTGGAGACCAGACGTCCACTGCTGCATCGGAGGGTGGGCTTTCATTGTCCAACGAGGATCCTAGCCCGCTTCCTCCCTCCGGGGTGGTCAGCGCGGCGAAGGATCCAGAAGCGGACATGTTAGCCGTGCTTTCCCGGGCTGCTTCGGCCGTGGGTTTGGAGATGGTTTATCCCCCAACCCCGCGGCCGGACCGACTACATGGGTGGTATGTGGAGGATAAGAAGGCCAGACCTTCGAGGCCTCCCGTCCCCTTCTTCCTGGAGGTTCACAGTAGGATCACGCAGTCTTTGAGGGCACCTTTCTCTGCCCGTGCTGCGTGCGACTCCGCCCTTGGGAGGCCATTAGCGGGGGTGCTGCCTGCCTGGTTATCGCGGGCCAGCCCCTCGCAGTGGCTCATACGCACAATCAGACTCGGCTATGCGATTCAGTTTGCGAAACGGCCTCCCAAGTTCACGGGGGTGTATTTTACCAGGGTCAGCCCCCTGTCCGCCGAGAGGAGATTGCTGTCCTCCTGGCGAAGGATGCAATAGAGCCAGTCCCTCCAGCCGAGATGGAGGGCGGGTTTTACAGCCCGAACTTCATCGTGCCCAAAAAGAGCGGTGGGTCATGGCCAATCCTAGATCTGCATGTTTTGAACCGCTGTCTTCAGAAACTCCCGTTCAAGATGCTCACGCAGAGGCGCATCCTCCGGTGCATTCGTCCTCAGGATTGGTTTGCAGCAATAGACCTGAAGGATGCGTATTTTCATGTCTCCATTTTTCCACGCCACCGTCAGTTTCTGCGGTTTGCGTTCGAGGGTCAAGCTTGGCAGTACAAGGTCCTCCCCTTCGGGCTCTCCTTGTCTCCCCGCTTCACCAAGCTCGCGGAGAGTGCCCTAGCGCCCCTGCGGCTCGTGGGCATCCGCATACTCAATTATCTTGGCGACTGGCTGATTTTAGCCCACTCGAGGGAGCAGTTGGTTATGCACAGGGACAAGGTGCTCTGGCACCTCAACCTATTGGGGTTTCAGGTCAACCGGGAAAAGAGCAAACTCACCCCCGTGCAGAGGATCTCTTTTCTCGGGTTGGAGCTGGACTCGGTCACCATGGTAGCGCGCCTCTCCGAGGAGCGAGCTCGGCTAATGCTGAACTGTCTGAGAGAGTTCGACAGCAAAATAGTGGTCCCCCTGAAATCTTTTCAGAAGCTCCTGGGGCATATGGCATCTGCAGCCGCCGTCACGCCGCTCGGATTACTCCATATGAGACCACTTCAGCACTGGCTTCACGATCGAGTCCCCAGACACCGAGTGACTGTCACTGCATTGTGTCGCCACGCCCTCAGCCCTGGGAACGACCCCTCATTTCTACAGGCCGGTGTGCCTCTGGGACAGGCGTCCAGGCATGTTGTTGTCTCAACAGATGCCTCCAGCATGGGCTGGGGGGCCGTGTGTTGCGGGCATGCAGCAGCGGGCCTGTGGGTAGGTATCCAGCTGCATTGGCACATCAATCGCCTAGAGCTGCTGGCAGTGTTTCTTGCTCTCCGCCATTTTTCTCCGGTGCTGGAGCGATAACACGTGCTGGTCAGGACGGACAGCAAAGCGGCGGTAGGAGATATCAACCATATGGGGGGTATCCGCTCTTGCCGCATGTCTCAGCTCGCTCGCCGTCTGCTCCTCTGGAGTCATCCGCGGCTGAAATCGATGCGCGCCATTCACATTCCAGGCGAGCTCAACCGTGCAGCCGATGCGCTCTCATGGCAGCCTCTACGTCCAGGAGAAGGGAGACTCCACCCCGAGATGGTCCAGCTGATATGGGCGCACTTCGGGGAGGCCCAGATCCATCTGTTTGCTTCCTCCAAGAACGCTCATTGCCAGTTGTTTTTTTCCCTGACCGAGGGCTCCCTCGGCACGGATGCACTGGCTCACAGCTGGCCTCGGGGCATGCGCAAGTATGCGTTTCCCCCAGCGAGCCTGCTCGCGCAGTTACTGTGCAAGGTCAGGGAGGACAAGGAGCAGGTCTTGCTAGTTGCGCCTCTCTGGCCCAACCAGACCCTGATATAACAACTCTCCCTCCTCGCGACGCCATGAAGTGGAGTCTATTTACTGAGTGGTGCGTCTCTCGCAGAGAAGACCCCCGGAACTGCCAGATCAGCATTGTGCTTTCTTTTCTTAAGAAGAAGCTGGAAAGCAGGCTGTCGCCCTCCACATTGAAAGTTAACGTGGCCATGATGCGATGCATGGCAGCACCGTGGGAAGGCATAACCTCATCATCCGGTTCCTCAGAGGTGCTAGGCGATTAAATCCACCCCGCCCCCCTCTCATGCCCTCTTGGGATCTCGCCCTCGTTCTCACGAGCTTGCGCGGAGATCTATTCGAACCACTCGATTCAGTATCTTTAAGATTTCTGTCCCTGAAGACAGCTTTGCTGGTTGCGTTGACATCGATTAAGAGGGTCAGGGACCTGGAGGCATTTTTGGTCAGTGACTCGTGCCTGGAATTCGGGCCGGCTAACTCTCACGTGGTCCCCGGCCCGGCTATGTGACCAAGTTTCTCACCACACCGTTTAAGGATCAGGTAGTAAGCCTGCAAGCGCTACCCACGGAGGAGGCAGACCCAGCCCTTCATTTAGCTGGCTTTGCGAATTTACATGTAACGCACTCAGAGCTTTAGATCATCTGAGCAGCTCTTCGTCTGTTATGGTGGTCGGCAGAAGGAAAGTGCCATATCGAAACAGAGGTTGGCCCACTGGATTGTGGATGCCATCTCCCTTGCTTATCAAAGCCAAGGGTGAGCCGTGTCCCCCGGGGGTGCGAGCGCACTCTACTCTGAGCATTGCTTCTTCTTTGGCGCGTACACGCGGTGCCTCTCTAACAGACATCTGTAGAGCTGCAGGCTGGGCAACACCTAACACATTGGCAAGATTCTACAATCTGCGAGTGGAGCCGGTTTCCTCAAGGGTATTAGGTAACCTTTGGTGATTGGGGAAACACTCGGTGAGGTGTTGTAACACGCTTGCTGCGGCATTCTCCTTAACACGGAGGTACGTGCGCCTTTTTACTCTGTCAGTAAAGTTTCCCGCTTAGGTGAGCCCTGCAGAGATTCCTCCGAGGCCCCCAGCATCCGAATCAGCGGAGGAGTCAGACGCTGGCCTGTTACGTTGTAGGTATGCCCGCTGGTCAGCCCGCGTTCTGGGTATAGGTGCCTGCTATGTGCGATCCCCGCTGGCGATCCCATATGCATATTTAGCCACGATGCTGTCCCCCTTCACAGGTAGGACTGGTGTCTTCCCTCACCGCTAACCATCTTATATTCATATGTGTATTCCCCCTTTTCAGGGCTAGTCCTTATGTTCTCTTGCCACCTGTCTCCCCACTTGGGCAGCAGGTGGCCTCCGCAGCGTCCTCCCTATCGGGACTGCATGCTTCCCAACATACTGTCGTATCAATTCCTAGAAATTACTAGATGTCTTGCGACTCCCAAAAAATATATCTAAATCCGTAAATCTTCTGTTGAAGTGGGATAAGTAAGGGCCAGGGAACGCGTTGGAAGACCGCGCCTCCGGTGATGCAGGTGGGCTCACGCTCTACTCAGCCTGGCTAACCTCTCATCGGGGGCGAGGTAAGGTCCGTTTATTGTGGCGTTTTCCATACATTTCCCCATAGTGGAATTTTTCCACATAGCATTGAAGTTCCCCCTCCCGAAGGGGAACGCTCTGGTTACTGAAGTAACCCTCGTTCCCCGAGGGGGAGAACGGAAATGCTATGTTCCGTCACCACAATGAATGCCCCTTAGCTGCTGGGGCGAAAGTCTCTTCAGCTAAAAAAGGATGCACAGCTTTGCTATCGCTGTGCTTTTATTGCCAAATTGATTGCAACGAGCAAGCTGCCAACTCATTGGCATTTCATTGGCCGGTTTACATACTCTTTCAGATGATTGGCTTTCTGAACGAAATCCCCATAGTGGAATTTTTCCACATAGCATTTCCGTTCCCCCCCTCGGGGAACGAGGGTTACTTCAGTAACCAGAGCGTTTCTGCTAATAAGTTGTTATCAAATCTCCATTTAATCATGTCATATTTGGACTCAAACTTTATCTTAAGAATTAAAGGGTTATAATCTGATATTACCATAGCGTCATAATCCCAATGTGTTACCACTGGCAAAAGTTTGTGATCTATTAAAAAATAATCTATTCTAGAATATGTATGATAGACGGGTGAATAAAAGGAATATTTTCGTAGGTTTGGAAAAGTATCTCCACGGATCTATTATTTTAAATTTGTTCATGAACATTTGTAGCAATTTGGCTGATTTTGGCAAAGGTATTAACCTATTTGATGATCGGTCTAAGATAGGATCCAGCACAAAATTAAAGTCACCTCCCATAATCAATTGGTGTGTATCTAAATTAGGCAGGATATTCAAAATAGAAGATATAAATTGATCATCATCTATATTGGGGGCATATATATTAACAAAAAATGTTGCTGTGTTGTAGAGTTGTCCTGTTACTATAACATATTGTCCATTAGAGTCCGAAATGACTTTTGTTGCAATAAATGGTATACCTTTCTTTAATAGTATTGCCGTACCCCTAGACTTAAAATTAAAGTTTGAATGGAAAATTTGTCCGACCCATCTTCCTCTTAAACGGTTCTGGTCTTGGTTCTTTAAATGCGTTTCTAGTAAAAATGCAATATCTGCCCCTAATCTCCTAAGATAAGCTAAAACATTTCCCCTCTTTATTGCTCCATTAAGACCCTTACAGTTACACGAAATAAACTGGACTGAATTATTATTAGTCCGTGGTATCTTCTTAGTCATGATCTAAGTTTAGAGAAATGTTTTGAGAAGCGGTTTTTAGAGTGCATGGGGAGGAAAATATATAAGGATATATTTTAAATGTAACCAGTCAGAGTGACCCAACATAGTAGTCATGTATCGGGTACTTTTCTGGCAGGTCATCACACGTTATCAGGAACATTTTACCAGTTGAACATGGTTGCAGTTCAAAGGCTTGATAATGCTCCCTAAACCAAGCTGAGAACTTCTTGACTAAGAAATTAACTGTATCCTGAAGCACACACATCCTAATTATCTGTCCAAATTCTGGCAGTCCTTCAGCAAATGCACAGATGACTATCATTCCAGTTCTATAGCAGATCCCTTTGCAATCTGTACTTTTAACCATGCTTACATCAGTTATATGTGTAGGTTATAGGATATATAGCCGGCAGCTAGCTCTCTGCAACTCTCACATGGTCGCCCACTGAAGCTAAGCAGGGCTGTGCCTGGTCAGTACCTGGATGGGAGACCACATGGGAAAGCTGGGTTGCTGCCGGAAGTGGTGTTAGTGAGGCCAGCAGGGGGTGCCCAACCTGTGGTCTGTGTGGGTCCTAATGGCCCAGTATAGTGACGGGGACTCTATACTACTCAGTGAGCGCCGTCTTTCGGATGAGACGTTAAACCGAGGTCCTGACTCTCTGTGGTCGTTAAAAATCCCAGGATGTTCTTCGAAAAAGAGTAGGGGTTTAACCCCAGCATCCTGGCCAAATCTGCCCACTGGCCTCTTTCCATCATGGCCTCCTAACCATCCCCATATCACAATTGGCTTCATTACTCTGTCTCCTCTCCACCAATCAGCTGGTGTGCGGTCTGGTGCAAAATAGCTGCCGTCTCGTCATCCAGGTGGATGCTGCACACTGGTGGTGGATGAGGAGATCCCCCCATTGTGTAAAGCGCTTTGAGTGCCCAGAAAAGCGCTATATAAATGTAAGGAATTATTATTATTATTAGTTATGTTTGGGTACATTTGCTGGATAGGCACTTATACCTCATCTTTTAGCACCTGAAACCTGAAACTTCAAAGCCAGTTTTTCATAGAGTTGACGAGTGCAAGTGATAGGCAATCATCAGCTGGTGTTTCATTGACAGTGTTAAAGCAACATTCTTGAAACACTGATGAGCAACATTTTTGAAAAAACTGTGTTTGCCCTCAAATCTCATGGTTCACAGTCCAACCAAAGGGCCAAAAAACTGAATCATGTGAGGGTAATGCTCCAAGTAATGATGTTTTGGTAAAAGTTTGTGATTGGGAAATTTGTGGTATTTCTGCCTGTGATCATAAATCTTGCACTGAAGATATCCAATGGATTCTTCTGTATGTACCTGGGCAACAGCAACTTCCACTATATCTTTTAAATCCAAGGTAATCTCCCATGCCAACTCCCTTTCCGGTATAACATCTCCAATCATGAAAGGCAACAACCTCAAGAGTGTCCAGTTTTCAGCAGCATTGCCACCAATTGTGTTTTTGCTTTTAAATGTCTGTGGCACAATATGGGGATGTTTTTTTTTATTGTCTCCCTTGTATGGAAAATTGAGGATTACCTTATTTAGTATTTCCAAAGAAAAGTATTTTTTAGACATTAACATACCTAGACACTGTCCAAGTTCCACTGAAACAATACCCTCTAACAGATCATGGAGTATGTCAGGAGGATACCCAGTTGTGACATCAAAATAAGAAAGATTCTGTCAACACACATGCCCTTTTTACACCAACACAAGGTTTTCCACTCTCCTCTGCACTCCTTACATGTTCTTTGTGGCTTTCTTTTAATCTTAGACTAAAATCACCTGACAGCACCAGCTTGGACTGAAAGTCACTAAAACGCCCTGTGCAAAATCAACACACATACTCTCCAGAAAAATATCCACAAAGCCTGCAAGCCCATGAGCACCCAGATTGTCTGCAACTACAGACTGCAGTACCGCCGCTCCCTATACGCAGAGTACGCAGGCTGCGTAGGGCCTCAACTCCAGAGGGGGGCACCATCTCGGTAGCTCAAAAAAATTACTTAAATTTATTTAATAAAATTAACGTAAACTGAGTGTAAGTAAAATGTATATTGATAATATGCTGTTAAATATATAAAAAAATCATTTTATAACGAGCGCAAAAACAAACGTGACATAATATTTGTTCGCGTGCGCGTGGTGCGGTCCGGTCCACTTATCTTTGCGGCTAAGTTTCGTTGCAGCTCTATGCCCGGGAAAAGACAACAGCAGGCTGGAGCCAAGAAGAGGAAAAAAGCACAAGATGAATTGTGTGCATAACATTTAGGTAACTAACATCCAAGAATCTGGAAAACATATTTTTGGTTGTTCAAGTAAATCAGTGAGGCTAATGTTTAACTTCACCACAACTGAACCAAATCTGCCTGATTTGTTGTTGTTTACGTTCTGTTTCTTGCTTTGTGGCTGTGCATTGTGCTATGCAATGTGCTTTAAACTATGACAGGACATGTTCTATGACTTTCTATCGTGTTTGCCCCTCTTCCCCATGTTATTTTTATTAACTTGTGCAATACTTTACACTTCTGTTTCCATAAACCATTTTTATTGCATGAATTCATTAATGATTATTTTTTTCTGAAAGTTAAAGTTTTTGTTTAAAAATACACTAATTTTAACACTTTTTAATTCTGAAAAACCACAAATGTCGTTGATTTATACTGACAGCAAGGATCAGCTTTTGTCAACATAGATCAGGGCTATTCAATTGGCGGCCCGCGGGCCAAACCCGGCCCCCAAGACTATTTGTTCTGGCCCTCCAATTAGTATGATCAAAACATCAGAAATAAATTTAGTTCAGTTGAAAAACGGCCGCTATAGTTCTGAAGTGACGTGTCTGTTTAATACAGCACGAGCTGCAGTTAAAGGCTGTGCAGAGCGTGAGTCACCTGACATTAAGCGAGTGCAGCGGGCAGCCAAAAACATTTGGATATGTTTGTAGAAAAGGTCTTTTGTACAATGCACTGATATCGTTGTTAGGGATGCACTGCGCTTTAATTCGTCACGGTTGATTAATCGTACATGCTTCTCCACGCCGCGTTTCTGTTGCACAGAACGAAACTGCTGCAATTAAACAGTTATGCCACCTGTGCGCTAGTTTAAAGTTTCGAGCTTATACGCCGAGGCCAATACGCACGCACACTGAATTAACTACAGCAGCGGGCCCTTCCAATATCACGTCCTTTCCGCGCGCACGTTTGTTATTTCTAATGTTTCCAAGGTGTGCGCGCAAGCGGAGCAACGCGCTCGCGGCTATCCGGGCGCACACAGGAGAAAACAACATGGTGAGGTTGTGCGAGCCTTTCTGTGCAATGTAAACAAAAGATATGTTAGACGAATTATTATTAAAATGATTATGTATGTACGCTCTCAGAAATAAAGGTACAGGAGCTGTCACTGAGGCAGTATCTTTTCAAAAGGTACATATTTGTACCCAAAGAGTCCACAGTGGTACCTCAAAGGTGCATATAATAGCCTATATGTACCTAAAAAGTACCTTTGAGGTACCATTATAGACCCTTCAGGTACAAATATGTACCTTTCGAAAAGATACTGCCCCAGTGACAGCTCCTTTACCTTTATTGCTGAGAGTGTATGAACGCAGATGATAACAACAGTTAATCTAAATACGTAGGCCTACCTTATATAGAGCTTAAATTTACATTAGACATGATGACCGTGAAACCATGATTATTCTTCAGACTATAATCATACAACCAAAATCTATAATTGTTGCATCCATAACTATTATGCAGTTTAAACACATATGAATGTGAAGAAGAAGCTCAAACAATGTACTGCTTTTGTTGTACTCTGAAATACATTTGAATGTTTGTTAAAAAAGCCACATTGTACAATGATATTATGTAGTTTCAAAATACAACATATTAATGTAAAAAAAGCAACCGTGGGTGTCTTAAGTAGCAAAAATACAGCATATGCTGTTGTCCTCACTCATATTGCAAGTCATACCTCTCCGGCCCTTCGTTTGGGATGCTTTTCATGAACTGGCCCCCATTACAAACTAATTGAATAGCCCTGACATAGATTATAGTGCAAGTAAAATCCACATGTTGGTTGTGGTTTAGACACATGGAGAGTGCTGGACTAGCTCATTGTTTAATGGTGTGTCATGAGTTTTTCCTTTAAATGACTGATCTCTTCTGTATTCTACATGGAGGTTCAATACTGAAATTTGTCACAAAAGATGATGAGGTGGCCTCTAGCACTGCTCCAGAGGCACCAGCAGCTGCACAGGTACAGAAACAGGATGCAGCACTGAGGACCGTCCATCTCTACAGGTACAGAGAGGGTTTTATTCCTTGCCCTTTGTAAATGTTTGAATTTAGGAATGGCTCTGCAGAAGACATTTCTGTGTTTATTTTGATGTAATCTATTATTTTGTAATGTAAATATTTGAATGTTTAAGTATATTTTTGAGTCTTTATATGCATATTTATGTATATCAATAAATAAATACATGTTAAAATACATATGTTAATTTGTTTTGTTCCTCTGTGGGGGCACCACAGTAAAATTTCACATAGGGCACTCTTTTGGCCAGCAGCGGCCCTGACAGACTGTACTGTGCCCTTAACATTTTTTTCCAATTCGTGGGACAAATACTCCATGCTTTTCAAATTCAACCAATTTAAGCAAGAGAGGTTCAAGCACTTTACCATATCCATAGGTCTTTATATAGCTACTTTTACACAGCAAAGCCAAATGTATGGATGACAAAGAGGACTGCTGACCTGGGAGTAAGTTGCTTCTTTCTGGATTCAAACCCAGAGGCCCAGCAAGCATTTTTTGGTCTAAAAGACGTCTATTAGATGTCTAAACATAGCCTAGACGTCTAGGCTTAATCACAGCTAAATTTGGGCTGTCAGTGAAAATTTAATAGACGTCTAACCACAGCCCAAAATTAGACGTCTTCATTTAGACGTCGAAAAGACGACTACATATATACGTCTAATAGTCGGTGAATTTTGGTCTAGGCTAAATCACAGCTAAATTTGGGCTGTCAGTGAAAATCTAATAGACGTCTAACCATAG
>CAIGQQ010017508.1:3006-26310 GCA_903798035.1 Danio albolineatus | reverse complement strand
TATATATATATATATATATATATAAATATTGTACTTATAAAATGTATAAAATCTAATGTCTCACAAAAGAAAAAAAAAACATAATAATGCACATCCTTTTACATCCTAAAAACATACCGTTTCAAGTATTTGGCGACGATCCGGAGAGCGTGTTTCGCCCAAACATCACTAATTGGATTGCTGCCCTGGTAAGCAGGTCGGCTGATGGGGTTGGACGGACAGGGGCTCCGCAGGTTATAAGGCAATGCTGTGAATGACTCCAATGCATGACTAGAAAAAGAAAAATGTATCAGATTTAAAAACCTGTGTATATAAATCATACAAAACCACATCCTTACAGATTACAAATTAACAGTGATAATAAAGGAATATATAACGTTCAATCATCATTCAACTTCAAAGATGCCTTCATGTAAAAATGAAACAGCAAGCTCATTCTGACATATTTATTAATATAATTGAAAGTGATCATATTTCATTTAATTACATTTGAAATTAATAAAAATGTATTGTTGACAAACCTGGAGATATGAGGCACAACAGCAATATACATACATTCAAACTGATATTCATTTAAATTATAATTGATCTTTAAAAAGCATTTTAATATGTCATCAAATTATTCTGGTTCTAAATATGTCAGTTAAAATACTTTAATAAAGATAAAACATATTGTTACGGTGAATTACATTTTAGTGAGTGTCTTCTCCAAATCATGTTTTAGATTAAATCAGATTTAACTATATTGCCATTATACAAGTACAAGGCAATGAAACGCACTGTAAGTAGTATAGGTATAAGTAATAAGTGCAATTATTGAAAACCATGGGTAATATTTACAGATGAATGTATAAACATGATAAACAAGCTGATTTAACTATAATCAAAGATTTACAAATAGATGAACAGCATGGAGCGACACGGTGGCCTCACAGCAAGAAGGCCGCTGGTTCGAGCCAGTTGGCATTTCTGTGTGGAGTTTGCATGTTCTCTCCGTGTTGGTGTGGGTTTCCTCCGGGTGCTCCGGTTTTCCCCACAGTCCAAAGACATGCGCTATAGGTGTATTAAATAAACGTAGTCTAGTGTATGTGTGTGCATGTGAGAGTGTTTGGGTGTTTCCCAGTACTGGGTTGCAGCTGCGCAAAACATATTGCGGATAAGTTGGCGGTGCTCTCTGCTGTGGCGACCTCTGATGAATAAAGGGATTGAGCCAAAGAAAAATGAATGAATGAATGAACAGTGTACAGGTAGCTATTAATAATCAGGAATATGCAAATAGACATAACATACAGGTTGTTATTTACTATAAACAGGAATTACAGCTATGTAGATATGTATATCATACATTTACAAATGGCTATGTGCAGTGTAATGCAATGATTATGTGCTATATTAAGTGTGTTACATTACAGGGAGAGTGTAGGGGTGTTCCGCATGGTGGGCAAAGGAGTCAGAGGGGGCAGATTTACACATTTAAATCAAGCTATAATATCTAACAGTCATTATGCAATTAACAGGATTCAATGTAATTCACAGAAAGAAGTTCTAATGCCTCTGATCCACATAATGTGGTTAATAAATATAATGTGTGTGTAAATACAGACCAGAGCACATCAAACCCGCTGTTAGCTGCCACTCTGGATGGCATGTGAAGAGTATGTAGAGGATCCACCATTCCTAATGTAGGCTTTAAGGCTCGATTTGCGATGCCTGAACAAACACACACATCAATGTGCTAAACATAAACACAAATAACAATAATACTGAACCTCTACCAATATACATGATCTATTTTTAACTTTATTAATTAATTATAGGAATACTTCAGTCAAAGATCTTTACCAGACATCGCTAGTGTTAATTAATATTTTCTAACAAAATAAAAATAGCAGCGTGCAAACCTTTTTTTGTCTTTTTTGATGGAGTGTTTTTGATCTTTCACCTGTTTAAG
Organism: Danio albolineatus; assembly: GCA_903798035.1. Lineage (NCBI taxonomy): Eukaryota > Metazoa > Chordata > Actinopteri > Cypriniformes > Danionidae > Danio > Danio albolineatus. The sequence goes on along the minus strand of CAIGQQ010017508.1, from coordinate 24,359 downwards.
ACCTTAGATTAGCCCTCTTGTGATTTAAATTTTCTTTTCAATATTTCCCAAGAGCTGTTAAATAGAGCAAAGAGCTTTTCACAGTATTTTCTGTTATATTTTTCTTCTGGAGTAAATCTTTTGTATTGTATTGTAAATGTATTTTCTAATGATTTTTATGGTCAATATTATTTCAATTGTAACAAACCACTTGTCTAATTAACCTAGTTAAGCCTTTAAATGTCACTTTAAGCTGAATACAAGCAAAATAACTAGTAAAATATTATGTACTGTCATCATGTAAAAGACAAAGAAATGAGTTATTAGAAATTAGTTACTAAAACTATTGTATTTTAAAATGTGTTACAAAGTTTTTCTCTTTATTAAACAGCAATTGGAAAATATCTGAAAAAAAAAATAACATTTCATAGAGGGGCTAACAATTTTGCCTTCAACTCTTTGAATTTTTTAATATGAAACAAATGCTTAACACATCTGCATTTACTTAATATACACAGAACAGTGACAAAGTGTTAATAATTTGTTTCACGGACCGGTTTTGGCCTTCATGTCCTCAAAGTCAAAGATCGCCACTCCTGTGGTTTCACTCCCCGTTCCAGCCGTAGTGGGAACTTACATATGCAGACACAAAAAAACATACACAAAAAACTATAACTAATCAGCATACAGGGTCTGTGCTATGTTTCAATTGTTTGGACTCATCTGTGCTATGTTTTAATTGTTTGGACTAATCTGTTCATGCAAATGGTCAGTAAAAGTAACATGACAGAGAAAGAGGGGCAAAAAAGACAGTATGGTTGAGGATTTCTCTTTGTGTGTTTGTACCAGCGATTAGTGGCTTCAATGTGGCTGTGATGGGTTTTCCTTTTCCGATCGGTGCATTGACGAAGTCTAGAAACTCTGCCTCCGGGTGAGATGCATAAAGATTGGCTGCTTTACAGGTGTCAATCACAGAGCCGCCGCCCACAGCAACATACACATCAAAATGTCCTTTTTTGGCAAAATCAATCGCTGCTTTAAAGCTGAGCACAAAATAAGTTGTCATCACACACTACTTTACTTTACCTATACACTTACAGTTGAAGTCAAAATGATTAGCCCTCCTATGATTTCTTTTTTTTTAAATATTTCCCAAATTATGTTAAACAGAGCTAGGAATTTTTCACAGTATTTCCTATAATACTTTTTCTTCTGGAGAAAGTCTTATTTGTTTTTATTTCGGCAAGAATAAAAGCAGTTTTGAATTTTTTTAAAACCAATTTAAGGTTAATATTATTAGATTCTTTAAGCAGTACAAACAAACCAGGTATATATAATGACTTGCCTAATTTTTCTAACGTGACTAACTAATTTAGTTAAGCCTTTAAGTTGCACTTTAAACTGAATACTAGTATCTTGAAAAATATCTACTAAACTATTATGTGCTGTGATCATGGCAAAGCTAAAAGCAGTTATTAGAAATTAGTTATTAAATCTATTATGATTAGAAATGTGTTGAAAAAAATTTGGGGAAAAATGTTCAGGAGGGTTAATAATTCTAACATGAATGTACATGACTGTCAACTGTACAACAATGTCAACAATTCTGTACATGAATGTCAACTAAAATGACAAATTTTCTGTCACATTTTCACCTTTTGTCTGTTGGTTCTACTCGTACGTCCTCATAGAGCTTGTGTTCGACTCCATGTTTTATCAGTGAGTCCAGAACTGCTGCGACCGGTGGCAGCTGAGACAAGGTCTTGTCTGTCATCAGACACACATTACGTGCTCCCATGTTCTGCAAATCCTGATCAAACCATATAAAACTGGTAACAACTAATGACCGTCAACTCCAAAACTGAACAGAGACATTTAAAGTAAATTAACATCCATCCTAAATTAATTTTGATAAACATCATGCGGTTGTCTTTAATCCCTCTCTATTATCAAGTGTATGTCTTTTCTAATGATTCCTGAAACATGAATTCATGAAAAACTGAAAACATGAAAAACTGAATTACTAGCACTTCTCATGAGTATTTGCTTCTTTATGAGGTATCCCTCATTTATTATTATTATATTGGATAAAAGTGGTGACACAAGGATGATTAAAAAAAAAAGGTTTACCATGCCAATTTCTCTCGTAACTCCTGCTCCAAACCTTATATTTGAACAAGCCATCTGAAAAACATTTAAATCAAATCATTTTCTAATTAATATTCCTACTAAATTACACAAAAACATGATTACAAATATGTGTCTGACTTACTGACATTTATTACTGACATTTATTCATCCCAAAAAATTACAATTCTGTCATCAATGACTCAACCTTTAACTTTCCAAACCAGCTTGATCTTCTGTTAAAGATATTTTGAAGAGTTTGTCAATCTAACCATTGATATCATCATAAGGAAACCAATAGTTACATGTTTCAACTACAGGTTTCCAACATTTCCAATAGATGTTCTGTTGTGTTCAACAGAACAAAAAACTCCAGCTGGTTTGGAAGTCAAAGGTAAGTAAATATTGACAGAATAGTCATTTTTGGGTGAACTGTCCCTTTAAGAGGCTCTTTAAGTGTTTTGCTATAAATGTTAATCATTTACAACTGCAAAATCATTTTTATAAAAATATATTAAGAGGTGAAACTATTTTTCACAATCCACAGATGTTATATAATAAATGCCTGCACGTTGTACACTTACTTCAAATGCATAGTCTGTTTTCCTTTCACAAATATGAGCTTCACCTGCAGAAACTATACACACAACATTCTGTTGCTATATACAACGTAAGGTCATTTTACTGAGAGAAAAATCCCTGAAATACTTTACCTCGGTTATAAGAGTGAGAATATGCTTGAGAATGAGCAGGGCATCTGCACCTAATAAAACACAGCAAGCAAAAAATACTACAGATTAACCCCTATTGTATTGAAAACAAAAAGTAGTTGTACATGACAACTCACAATTTCATTTAGTAAGTGAAAATATTTACTTTTTCCTTTTTTTATCCCCATAAGATTAAAATTTGGGCGCCACGGTGGCGCGTGAGTAGCACGTTCGCCTCACAGCAGGAAGGTCGCTGGTTCGATCCCCGGTTGGGGCAGGTCCCGGTTGGGCCAGTTGGCATTTCTGTGTGGAGTTTGCATGTTCTCCCCGTGGTTGCGTGGGTTTCCTCCGGGTGCTCCGGTTTCCCCCACAGTCCAAAGACATGCGGTACAGGTGAATTGGGTAAGCTAAATTGTCCATAGTGTATGTGTGTGAATGAGAAGGTATGGATGTGTTTCCCAGAGATGGGTTGTGGCTGGAAGGGCATCCGCTGCGTAAAACAAATGCCGGATAAGTTGGCGGTTCATTCTGCTGTGGCGACCCCGGATTAATAAAGGGACTAAGCCGAAAAGAAAATGAATGAATGAATGAAGATTAAAATTCATACAGGTTTTTGTGCCCACATGAACTCTAGCCTAGAACGTCAATGGTGTGATATTTTGTTCGGTGAACTGTCTCTTTAAGGGTTTGTTTACAACTCACAAGGGTTTGAGCAGCGTTAACAAGCTTAGCCTATACATACATTGAAATATTAAAGTTGCACTGACTAAAACCCCACCAGAATACCTCAACTTTATGAACTAAAATATTTAAACTTACGCCGCGCTGGCGAGCTGACGCATCAGACGCGCGACTCTTTCACCTCCTGCCATGACGCCTGCTCGTGCCCCCGAATGAGCGTCCTCGAGAAGAGAGCTCGTGTTCGTCCGCCACCTGCCGACGGGTATGCGCTCATGACTGAAGAAAAAGCATGACTGTCTGAAATAGAAGCGTTTGGTTTATGTTGATCCTTTTATATATAGCTGATTTTATGATCTCAAAGTAGTTTTATAAAACAAACATAAATGTAGAATGTTGTCACCATGAACTATGAAATCAAATGCTCAACAAAGCCATTTAAAATAATAACAACAGCAATAATAATAGTAATAATCATAATAAATAATAACTTTTTTTTACATTCACACTTTATTGGTGTGGTCCTCTATGGTATGATCTTACTGTGTCCAACTGCCTTGACATTGTTTAACCCTACCACCAGCTTTCCCAAATCACTTGAAAATGTGCTGCTCTCGTTTTCAAAGATTTGACTAGGTGTGTACATAGCTGCTCACAGCCTAACGAGGCATCTGATATACATAGGCTATATGATAGCTTTTATACTATATATTATTTTTATTGCTGGGCAAAGTATGTAATACAAACACTCAAAACTATACAACACTTTTTTGCAGATATTTATATGTATATATAATTTCTATCAAATCCATGTACATCTAAAATCTAAATATAAATGAACATGTTCTCAAAAATATGCATGCATATGTGTATTTAAATAAACATAGCTAATAACAGCACACACACATGTCAAAACAAACTTTTATTTTGAGCGATTGATTTTTGCACAGCACTAATTATTTTTTCATTTCTGTGAACCTGATTGAAATGTTACAATTTGAATGCTCTCTGAAGTGTCTGAAAGAAGAAACTGTATGAACATTTTGTTAAGCATTTTTTATTAACGAGGTTAAAATATTCTATTAACGTTTGTGCATTGCCGTTTGTGCATCACTGTTGGCCCAAAATCCCAAGAACGTTCCCGTAGGTAAAAGTGAGAAGAACCCCCATACAGCGAGACAGTTGGCTGGGTACTCGTGTTTGTGCGCCATCATTCCCACCCTTCAGGATTGAATAATCCATCGTGTCCACCCGTCATTATTTTATGTAAACCTGCTGATCCCACGTGGGATGCCCTTTTACCCCGTACCCTGGATGTTTACAGGTGTCTCATCAGATCTTGCGGGCATCGGTGCCAAATGATCCAAACAGGTGGAAATGCGCCGCCTTCCCTCGGCGCGTCAGTGCGTCATCAGCAGAGTCCCTCAATTACCGGAGACTGAATCAGATTCATTAACACGAATTAAGAAAGTCTCTGCTAATTCAGAGGAGACAGACTCTCGATTCAATCTACAGCGTGAAACTAAACACACGACGGAATGCAAGAGCATTTTCATTTCAGATTTATTCGAACCGCAGCCAATTATTCAGTGACTCATTGTGGTGTTTCTGTCATCTGACAAATGAGGTGCTCATATAAATAAAACCCCAGCGATGCTCGCGCTCCACCGACAGCAGACTCCGGCAACCGGTTTCTGGAGGACACCGACTGAGGTGAGCATCGACTCAGAGCATGGCTATTATAATTGACACAAAGGTTAAGTTTATTTAATGTGTTTATGCATAAAGTTTTTCATTTAATACTTTAATACTCAAATAGCCCAATGAAATGGAATTGTTTGCTTGTTTAAAGAAGACTATAGTTTAGAAAGACAAATAGCTAGTTATTAAGCATGAACACTGCAAAAGATACATTTTAAAAAGAATTAGACCGGATGCAAGCTGGCTTAATCGTAGTTTACATTGTATACAATTTCAGAGATTCTTGCTTCCACTGATGCTCAAAATGTGCTTCATCCTGGAGAAGGTTGTAGCACTTGTGTGACAATGTTTGTCTAGAATGATACAGTTAGTGTTAGTTCCCTGGAAGCTTTAAACCACTGCACATTTGCCTCAAAGGAGGAAACCCAGCAAGCAATAGCCGTCATTTCACCGGCTAGGTGAAGTATAGACCAGATCTAGTCCGGCTACATGTAACCCAAATTTAGCCCTAATAACCTTAAATTTGGTTGCATGTTGTTTTTTGTAAAATAAAACTTATGTTATGCATGATACTCCGTCATGCAAGCAAATTCAATAACGTTTATGATGTACCTGCAAGTAATAGCCGTAGTTTCACTTTTGCGCTGAAGTATAGACCCAATCTAGTCCGGCTATGAGTAACCCATTTCTAGCCCCAAAAAACTTAAAATTGGTTACCTGTCTTTTTTGGCAAAATACCTCGTGATATTTATGATATTCCTTTAAGTAAGGAAAGTAAATATAATTTAGAACGTGTTTGGGTTTTAAAAAATAATATGTAATTTTCATAGCCTGATCGTAGCCGTGATTTAGCTCGTCATCAAGCCGGCTATTTATAGCCCACTGATAGTCTAAACTGATTCACTGTAGTATTTGGCCGTGCAGCGCGTTCAATGGTTAAATACATCACGTCCGCATTATGAGTACTACATCCACACATTTCGTTCTATTTGTAGCGATAATTTAGCTTTGAATTGGATGGGCTTCACCCACCTCGCAAAACTGACATAAAAATGTAATTGTAGACTTACTGCCTTTTTATTTTGAGTTAAAATGAATATGGTATAATATATCTTACATCTTACGGTAGAACAAGCCAGATCTAATCAGTTAAGCAAGATTGACGCAGCTCCGTACTCCACACGATAGATGGCGCTATTGCACATTTGTCAAGTCGGTTGAAATGGACCAGCAAATCAAGAGGAAGAAGGCTGTTGTGGTTTGAAATTTGTATCGAGTGCTCTGCAAGGTAAGTGTAATCTGCTTTAATATCATGTTGTTTGCCAATGTTTTATTATATGTGCATGTTTTAACATATGCACAGGCACCCTTCTTTCTGTAAATCTTAGACTAAAATGTGAGGGAATGTTACAACCTTTTAAACATGCAAAATTAAACACTTATTAAGCAAAGTTCGTTGATTAACTGCATTTTATTTTGTACATTGTGATTCGTCTTCATTAAATTCATGAAGGCAATGAAAAATTCTGTCAAGAGGTGAAACTTCTGCAGTTCTAGCTTTTAAGAGAAGTGTTAGATTGTGATTTCATAACAAAAGAGACTAATTTTAAACACAAACACCGATTTAATTCTGTTTTAGGTAAGGGTCATTTGTACAGAAAACGAATTGAAGCATTATTTGACAAGACAGCCTCCTGTAATCCTTTACTATAAATGCTGTTACAGTGTTATTGATTTAGATTTAATAAATACATTTTACTATTTTATGGAAAACATTTTTTTTGTAATATTAGTAACTATTTTGACTTGTCACAGTAAAATCAAATATAAAGTAAACTGTGAATAATTATTATAATGCTTCTCTTATATTTGTTAACTATTTGTTTTTCTCCACAGATATTTGAGTGTGGCTATGTGAAATGAGCAGTCTAGCAGGTATGAGTTACTTAAACATTTTAGACTAAAACATTTACACTATGGCCACATTTGCTGGTTTCTGCTGTTGACAATAAAAAACTTTGAAAATAACACATTAATACTAAAATAGTTAAAATGATGGAATAAATAATTGAATTAAAATAGTAAATGTGTAAATAAGTAATCAGCTTTATGCTGTAAACCTGTGACTAATGTTATTTTTTGTTTTTTGTTTTTAACCATCAAGCCTGATTGTGTCCTGAAGACCTGCCTCATTTGAAGAGTCTGTGCATCTACCTCAATGAAGACTTGTAAAAGAGTATGTGGTAAGTGTTTCAACCTGCCGTCCTTTCATAAATGTATTTGTAAAACTCACAGTCACAAGACTGAGTTTAGAACACATCTCAGTATTTTTTCCTTTTTCTCCAGGACTGAAAGTGCAGAGACTGAATTTCATTTGGGCTGAGGATGCTGGTCCTGAGGACAGACCCACAGATGTTAGTGTAGAAGTTCTGCAGAACCTGCTGAGTGTCACATATGGATTGGATGGACTTTTTGGGTTCATGACATGTACACTTAAAGGGTTTGTTCAACCAGAATTTTTTTTTTTTTCCGTTTAATTATTCATGTCGTTCCAAACATTGATTTGTCTTTGGAGTATAAATTAAGATACTTTAGTGAAATCTGAGAGCTCTCTCATTCTCTATAGACAGAAATGGTCCCAACTTGTTTAAAGTCCAGATAAATACTTAAAACATCCTCAAAACAGACCACATTCTTTCAATTGTTCAATCAGAATATTATCAAGCTACAAGAATAATTTTGAGTGCACATAAAGCAAAAAGAACAGCCTTTGAGGTTTTTTCTTTCGTTGAACACAAGATATTTTGAAGAAAGCCAAATACCTGTAACCATTGATCTCCATTGTATGTTTTTTACAGGTTTTCAGCTTTCTTCAAAATATCTTACGTGAAAAAAAAATGTTTTTATCTTGTTTGTTTTGTCATAACTGAAATTTGATATTTATTTTGTATTTAATGTTTTTATTATTATGTTGCTTTTATTAATAAAAGCTTGTGTTTAATCAGTTTGAATGGATTGCCTTTTTGAGAACCTGTTAATCAAAAATGTTGATATGTATTTGTGTATTTTTGTTGTTTAAACAGTCATTCATTAGCTGATATTTGGATGACTTGTTTAGGCTTGGGCTATGGTTAGACGTCTATTAGATTTTCACTGACAGCCCAAATTTAGCCTTGTTTTAGCCTAGACCAAAATTCACCGGCTATTAGACGGATATATGTAGTCGTTGTATAGGTGTCTAAATGAAGACTAGTCTAATCTTGGGCTATGGTTAGACGTCTATTAGATTTTCACTGACAGCCCAAATTTAGCCGTGATTTAGCCTAGACCAAAATTCACCGACTATTAGACGTATATATGTAGTCGTCTATTAGACATCTAAATTAAGACGTCTAATTTTGGGCTATGGTTAGACGTCTATTAAATTTTCACTGACAGCCCAAATTTAGCCGTGATTTAGCCTAGACGTCTAGGCTATGTTTAGACGTCTAATAGACGTCTTTTAGACCAAAAAATGCTTGCTGGGAAATAATGCACACTCAGATTTATTTAGGAGATAGATGGGGTTATTTATGTGTATGTATTTTTTTTAGCAATTATTTAATAAGCAAATACACAATTTAAACAGACTAAATAAGATATGATCATAAGGTTTTGTATTAAAAATGATGTTTTTTCTTCTAAACATTTAAATATATATTCACGTATTTATAATATGGAAATGTATCATTATTAAATCCAACCACTTTTGGAAACCGGTTATAACATTTATATTATTTCAGTGACTAATATGCACCTTTAAAGTAAAGTGTTTTAAATTTAACGAACATCTTTTTATATTAGGTAAATATATATATAAAAAAAAATACACTGGATTTAAAAATGCAAAACAGTTTGTCATTCATACATATAAAAATCGTGTAAAATAATTTTTAATAACCCATATACTTCCAGATTACCGTGAATTCCCCTAAATGAATCTGCACGTGGTTCTCGTTGCGGTGTCCCTCGGACTCTCCGTCTGGAGCTCTGACTGCGCTCCCGGACACACGGACGCGCCGCTGCCGGTTCTGATGCGCGTAGGAGAGGAGTACCGGATCCGCCTTGACAACAGCCCGAGCGCTCCCGACCGAAGAGCACCGTCGCGCATTCAGCTGCAGCTCACACAGCGGCTGTCAGGAGGTCAGATCGGAGGTGTCGGTAACGGGATCCTGAGCAGCCCAGAGGAGCGCGAGCGCCGATCTGAGGACCCGCCGATCTCGCTGGATCTCACCTTTCACCTGCTGCGCGAGGTGCTGCAGATGGCGAGAGCCGAGCAAATGACCCAGCGCGTTACCCACAACCGCAAGATCATGGACGATTTAGGGAAATGAAACATGAATGACTCACAAAATGGTTGTTAGTTAAGAATATATGCATTACAATTTTAACTCTTTAAAAAACAAAAATACATGCGTTCACTTTACATTTATTAAAAAGTAACTAAGGCATTGCTACTTTTACTGATTTACTATTGTAATATATTACCTTTTCCTAACACCGTGGTGGTTTCTTTTTATCTATTTATGCCTTTCCTTTCCGTTTCAATAGGAAAAACATGTATTCAGTATTGACTGACTTATAGTATACAACTGACAAGATTTAGGCTTCACTTCTTCATAGCCATCATTTATTGTGCACTTTAGTCATCTACTTCAGAAAGAAATGTCTTTTTTAGTCTTATCTAGCTATTTAATGTATAATTGGAAAAGAAATACAATACTAATTTTGATGTACAGCAGGCTTTTCTGGAACGTTAACTGTGGTGTTGCAGGTTTATGTACTGAGTCTGAAGTTACTTTGGCATATTTAACCAGGAGAAAGAGAAAACGTGGCGTTGTCCATCATCAGATGTCTGGCCGGGACCGGAGGTTACCTGAATGAAAGTGAAAGAAGGAGAAAATGAGATTTATAGATAGATAAATGGACAGAAAGAAGGACAGACAATGCTAAAGATCTGATTAGAATTTATAATGTGGTCACATGAATTAATACTGAACTGAGAAAAAATTGAAAATAGGTGTTTTGCAATTGTCACAATTCTGGAAATACAATTTTGGTTTTATCCTCAGTTCTTTTGGAAAAAATCTTTCCCTTTCTGACTGCCTGCATCTCATGTTTAAATCCACTTCTAATGATGGACAGTGCTTGTATTGTTCTGCATGTTATTCATTAACATAATTCTGTACATACTGATACTAAAATTTGCTAAATTTAATAAAGCACACACAAGAATGATATTGTGAAATAATGTTATTCAATGCAAGTGCAAAATAAATAATTTGTAAAAGAAAAATCTGTAACAGGGAAAGCGTTTTTCTATCTCAATTTCAAGAGTTCACACTTAGCTGATGATTGATTATAAAGCTTGTTTATCATGCTGTCCCAGGAGAGAGCCCTGAGCTCATAAGATCCTCGAGCCCAGGGCTCCCTCTCGTTCGCAAGGCGAGAGGACAGTTTGAGCTCAGGTGGATCTCGAGAACTCCCCTGCGGGTTGCTAATGAACAGATAGTGGTTGCTATGAAAAGATAACTACTTACTAGGAGCATGGTGTGGATTTGTATTAGTCAATTAACTTAAGTTGCATGTTTTTGGACGGTGGGAGGAAACGTATCTAACATTAACAAAGATGAATAAATACTGTAATAAATGTGTTGTTCATTTTTTGTTCATGTTAGTAAATACATTAACATTATCTATTGCAACCTTATCATAAGGTGTTACCGTACCAATGATTACTATAGCCAATTAACTGAATTCATTTATTTGTGTTTATAGAGGAAAAGTATGTCATGATCAGGCTACAAAGTCAAAACGTGCTAAATAAAACTCCCGTTATAACCACTGAAGAGTTCAAATGAATCATTTACTACATTTTATTGACTAATCTAAATGCCTCTGATTGGCTATGGCATAACACAAACATGCTGTTATTGGTTTCAAAGCTCAGTGCTGTGAAGAAAATCACAGAAAGAAATCTGATGCAGTGTTTGTAACCAAATTGTTCATTCACTTTTACATGTCACACATTTATAGCATTTACATTCATGACTGGGGCATTTTTTCCACATTTTAACTATTTGCTACTCTGTTTTCCTCCGGGTGCTCTGATTTCACCCATAGTCCAAAGACGTGCTATAATTGAATAAACTAAATTGGCCGTGGTGTATAAGTGTGTGTGTGAATGTGAGAATGTATGGATGTTTCCCAGTACTGGGTATGAGTTGGAAGGGCATCCGCCATGTAAAACATATGCTGCAGAAGTTGGTGGTTCATTCCACTGTGGCAACCCCTGACGAATAAAGGGTCTGAGCAGATAGAAAATGAATGAATGAGTTGCCGGTTCATTCAACTGTCGCGACCCCTGATAAATAAGGGACTAAGCCAAAGGTAAATGAATGAATAAATGAATGTTTTAATTATTTGCTGATTTAAATTTACTTCAAACACAGCAGCCTCTGCTTTATGATCATTAATGTCCTCAGATCAGCAGACTCTTTCAATATACTTTACTGCGAAATCCTTAAAAATATTATTTAACGTCGGTGCCAGTGGTGTAGTGGTTAGTGCGTCAACAAATGCACTCTGGTGCTCACGGCGACCCGAGTGCGATTCTGCCTCGTGGTCCTATGCCGATCCTTCCCCTCTCTCTGCTCCCCATGCTTTCCTGTCAATTCTCTCTATTGTCCTATCTAATAAAGGTGAAAACCCCCGAAAAAATAATTATAAAAAAATACAAATATTATTAAACGATCATAATTCCAGGTCATCGCTAATATGGATCAGAATTCAGAAGATAAAAGCTCTTACCTGTGCTTGTGCATCTGCGGAAGGGATGTGAGCGGAGTCTGGAGTGGGTGTGACTACGGGCGTGTTCTCTGTCGGGTTTGTGTTTGCTGATTGGCTGGGTTTTGATGACGTTTGGGCAGAGTCAGCTGCCACTGGTGGAGGATTTGGCACAGGGGTTTGTCTCTGCTGAACCGGGGCAGGTGGGGCTCCTGAAGATGCCTGAGTCTCAGGATTTCCAGTTATTTCTTCATCCTCATCCTCATCCTCATCATTGTCGTCACCATCTGTAATAACTTATGGTTATTCACCTGCTCTTTTCTGTGATTCTTTTGGGACTACTGATTACTTTGTCAATGGGGAAAATGGGGCTGAACGATATTGTAAAAATCTGACATTGCGATATTTTGTTTTTCTGCAATATATATATTGTGATACATGAGTACAACTTCACCAGATGACTTAAATAGCTCTATTAGGAAATCATTTATAATTTTAGTTTGATTGGTGTGGTTCTGCTGAGTGTATATGCATAACATGTAATAAACAATCTACAAGCATACAAAATAAAAAATATATATACAAAAAATACAAATTTAATAAACAGTATAATTATAAACTAGTTTTATAGTTTTCAAGAGGAGTCTAACAGTATTCAGGTATACAGTAGTTAAATAATCAATACTGCATAGTCTTTGTCTCATAAATAATTCAATAAAATTAACAGTTATTAAAGTTACAAACTTAGGCCTGAATGCTTTAAAATCCTCAAGCATTCACAGGCCTCAAAAAGCCATCCCAATGATGAATTATAATCCAGACTCAACATTGCAATTCCTGTGATGTGACTATTAAGAATGATCACATAGTAACAAGTGAAATAAGACGCTAAAACTATATATTGTGCAGCCCTATGGGAAATAACTTGGAATAACAATCAGTCAAACTACTTTCTTTAAAAACAAGTGTGTTTATGACTAAACATAAACATGAGAAGAAGAAAACACCAGTTGTGACATCAGTCAGCATATCAAGCTTGTTTTTAATGCTAAGGGAATAAGAACAGAAGTCTTAGGCCAATTAGGTTCCAATGACTGTTCCTGCTTTTATATTATAGAATGTCAATAAAGGCGACTGAAATGAAACTGGCATTAGTAGAGTAGGGGTGGCACGGTGGCTCAGTGATTAGCACTGTTGCCTCACAACAAGAAGGTCGCTGGTTCAAATCCCGGCTGGGCCAGGTGGTATTTCTGTGTGGAGTTTGCATGTTCTCCCTGTGTTCGCATAGGTGACGTGCTATAAGTGAATTGGGTAAACCAAAAAATTGTGCATAGTGTATGAGTGTGTGTGTGTATGTAAGAGTTTATGGGTGTTTCCCAGTACTGGGTTGCCGGAAGGGCATCTGCTGTGTAAAACATATGCCAGAATAGTTGGAGGCTGGTTGGTGACCCCCTGACATAGCCGGCCCTTTAAGCGAACTAAGCGGTTGCTTAGGGCCCCATTGCAACTAGGAGGCCCCAACAGCCGTTTCCTTGCTGAAATCATTTTTATTTGCATTTTACAAATTATCTTCATTGACAGTGATTTACGACTTAAATATTTATACATTTTCACTGTAAATATTTTTTTTTTAAAATCACTATTTTATTAAAGTTGAAATTGTTTTCGTGTGAAGGTCATGTGATCAACAGGAAGCTCGCAGCATCTCATTTCTCATATGCGTTCTGTGTTCTGTTTAGTTTTGTCCTGGTTTTAACAGACCGTTTTTTTTTTTTTTTTTGTCTAAGACAAATTTTACTGAAATGCAAAACTAAAGTGTCTTTCGCTGACATATTTTGCACACTGGTAATATTTTTCCTGAGACATGTTATGTCCTAATTGAATTAATCATAGTTTAATATAAGCTCTGGACCCTGCATCTCAAAGGAACAGGGAAGGAGACTGAAGGAAATAATAAAAGTTTGTGTTTGGGTACCCAGTATTTGCTGCTTCCCTTTTTCTTATATGTTTTTTATATAAATATTTTTCATATTTATATTATTTGCTTATTGATTTTATTATTTCTGGAGCAATCTTTGCATTAATGTTAAATGCTTTGTTGTTGTTGTTTTTGAGTTTTTAATGAGTTCAGAATGTATATTTTATTACTAAGTAATGCATTTTCACTTTTGGCTAATTATTGTTCAGTGTCGTTTCATTGGAGGGTTTTTGCTGTTGTAATTTATAAGAAAAAAAAAAGTACCCTTGAATCTTTTATATAATATTCAATCTGTTTGCTAAATTAATCGAATATGTTTTAAACGCTCCAGAAGGACGAAAAGTGGGAATCACTGCTCCCTTTATTAAAGAGTGTTTAATTCTTTATTTTGAAAGCTGCTAGTTGATAAAAACAGTGCTGTTTTAAAATGTCATTTAAAAAAATGAATCATTCAGACAGTTATTAAGTAGAAGAATTTAGGCTTTACTTTTTCGGTTTCATTGATTGTTTTTAAAAAGCAATATAATTATTGTGGGCTGATTTGCAATGGCAATACTCCACTATGTAGATCAAGGTAGGGCCTCAAAATTTTTCTGCTTAGGGCCCACAAATGTACAGGGCCGGCCCTGCCCCCTGATAAATAAGGGATTAAGCCAAAGGAAAATGAATGAAGGAATTATTAGAGTTGATTTACCTTTGACAAAGTCTATGCTGAGTATTGCTCTTCGTTCCGACTGGAAGTTTGCAGAGAAATGATCCATGTTTTCATATCCACGTTCAACCTTTTCTAAATGAGACACATTCCGGCTTTCTGCAATTCTGAGGTTAAAGAGACGAGAATAAATAAGTTGACGGAATAAAAGAGTGTCTCAAAATTTAAATCCAAGATAAAGAGGATTATCTGTTTCTTACTGTTGTAGCAGAGGCTTCGTGTTCTGTTAGAGAGACAGTTTGATTAGAGATCTCACTAGAAAAAACTTGGTTGCATATTTAACTACTTTCTTTATTTCATTAAAAAGCATGCAAGAGCACAATGAAGAACTGTGCAGACCTGCAGGAAGGTGGCCATCTCAGATTCTTCCATCGTCTGAATCCCTGTCTCCACCAGTTTAGCTGAGTTATCCAGATGCTCTCTATACCTGCACAGGTGATTTTTAGTATTAAACATTAATACTTATTATGGGAGAATAGAGAAAATGAGTTGCATTAGCATTAAGAAGACAGACAGAAATACTGTATTTATTCTGCTGAAGGCCCTTTGTGGCATTAATTCTTTTTCGATTATTTCCCAAGTGATGTTTTATAGAGCAAGAACATTTTCACATATTTACCTTTAAACTTGCACTTTAAACTGGATACGAGTGCAAAATAATTAGTCAAATATGTACTGAAATCATAACAAAGACAAAGTAAATTAGTTATTAAAACTATTTAACTTAAAAATGTGTTGAAAAAAATCTCACCAATAAATTCCACCAATTTGCTTCAACAGCATGCAGATTTGATGGACATCTATGACATATTCCTGTTACTGTTCTGTAGATTTAGATGGATACTATTACTTAAAAAAGTATTTTATGTGACCAGGGCTACATTCATTTTAAATAACAGTTTAAAAGAGTTGTTTTTATTTTATGTTCCTTTTCAAAATTAAATTTATTCCTGGTTTAAACTATGAATATTCAGCATCTTATCCCGGTTTTCAGCGTTGTCTGATTTTTCAGAAATCATTCTGATATGAAGATTATGAAATTGTAATCAACTGTTGTTAATACTGCTGCTTATTACTTTGTGGAAACTGATACATTATACAAGTATACAAATGCATGTTAACTCAATACATTATCATTATTTCTTTTTTAAAAAGAAGACTGACAAATGATTGCTGACAAATAGGTAAAACCTAGTGGTTTGCATGCATGTTTGTTTGTGTGTGTGTATGTGAGTGCTTGGATTTGTACAATGAAAAAAAAGACACTTGCTGTTTGTTCAAACTACTTATTTAACATAAGCTTAAAAAAATAAATTCTTTAAATTATTTAGTTTTTTTGGGAAAACTTAATTGTTTTATGTTTAATCCACTTAAATTTGTGAAAACTAGCAAGTTTACTTAATTGCTTCGTGTTGTCTCAACACATATCGGTTGTGTTTAGCACAGTATTTTTTACAGTGTATACACAAAATACTGGGTTACACACAATTCATTCATGTTGTCCATTTTTTACAAATTACAAATTTAAGTGGATTGAACATTTGAAGTTCTCCCTAAAAAACTTAATTGTGTTGTTTGAACTCATTTTAAATAAATTGTTTAAACAAGCAGCTAAAGTCATTTTTTGATTGTAGACATATATATATGTATATGCTGTTTCTTGCTCATTTATCACCTGACTTAGAGAATAGACTACACACAGTTTTCTATTTTGTGTGTGGTGTGTTTATGTGCATGTACTTGCGCTGTAGGCCACTGATATAATCCAGCTTCTCCTGCTGTTCTGCGGTGATCTTCAGCGTTAGATCTCCTCTGCGTTCTTCCAGAAGAGCATACAGACGATCAAACCACTCGCAAACACGAGACTTCTGTCTGCGACCGTTCTCCTGCACACAAACACACATGCGCTGACATCACTACATAAACATAGCTCATTTTTATTAATTAGCAGTTTTCCATATTTTGTGACTCGTGTTTTTAATTTTTTCTCATTTATTGATGCTTTCGAATTGCGTTATGGGACCTTGATCTTTCTTCCCACAACTTTTAACCTTGAAAAGTTCAAAAAAGTGACTTTTATTAATATTTATAATAGTGTAAAGTCATATTGTGGATGCTTGTGTAGTACATTATGGTACAAAAAGCTTGTAATAAACTGCCAGTAGATTTTCTGTTATTTTACAGACATTTCTGCATACAAAATTTCTCATAAATTATATTATTTCAAACTAGGGCTGCATGATATTGGAAAAATCTGACATTGCGATATTTTGTTTTGCTGCGATATGTATTGTGATATAAAAACAATATATTTCACACATATTTTACCCCTTTTTTATATTTAATAGAAGTCTTTTTTGTCAACAGAATTTGTCTGTAAAGTTTCAGCTCAAAACACCCATCAGATTATTGATTACAGCTTTGTGAAATCTGTGAATTATAGCTCTAAACAGCTTGTTGCTGTTTTGTGTCCTCCCTGCCTACCATTGCCACGTGCTTGTCAGCGTGCCTCAATCTCCGCCCTCGGCTGCGTCAGACAGACAGACAGACGTAAAGGAAGCAGATCTCACGTAACGTTTGTGAGAAATACTACAGTAAGAACTTTACCAATGATTGTTTGATGTGTTTGTTGTGGAGTTGCAACGATGAGTCACACACAATGTTGTTACAAAGTTCACGCACACACGCAGAAGCACTTTTCCAATTAGATTAGATTAGATTCAACTTTATTGTCGTTACACATGTACAAGTACAAAGCAACGAAATGCAGTAATTTTCCAATGGTCCCTTTCTGTGAGCTTTGCTCAGCGTGAGCTCTCTCAGCTAAACGCATATTGCGAGCACTTAAACGGAGCAGTGCTCGTAATATTGAGCAGATAAAAAGAAAAAGACAGCTGTGAAACATTAACAGCTTTGTCTTTTTGTAGGAAACACAGTTTAGATATTTCTCGGGTAGAGGTTTTTGAGTTATTTCTTTCTATCACTGAACGTGTCAGGAATATCGAAAACAAAAGCAACTTAACTGCGCTCACACACACAGACAGACAGCGCGAGCGTTGAGCTTTGCTCTCTTTTTGCAAGCAAATGTGACAGGAAACAGGTTAATATCCACTGCTGTATGGAAATATGTTATGTTAATGTACAAAATAAACCTGATTTAATGTCAACAAACCAGGATTAAAGCGTCTTCTTTAATAATTGTACTGACACGCGGCTGTGGTGATGAATAAAGCTGAAGTAAATCGCTGTAATTCATTAACATGCACGTATTATAAACGTGTTAAACTTGTAAAACTCACTCTTGATCACATCTGATGATGATTGATGACCTTCGCGAACTGAACAGACCTTTTATTCCCGGTTGTTTTGTGCACATCCTGTCTTGTTTATATGATTATACACGTTACTACGGAGACATGTTAATACGCAGGTGTCAGTCAATTCAGTGGGCGGGGGGACCGCACTCCTACGTCAAGTCTCAAAACCGCTCCAATTGGTCCACCGTTTTTATGCTGTTAAATTGAAAAAAAAGGACTATGTGTGTTTATATCCCCTCAATATGACGGTCGATAAACTATACCTACACATATGTCTGTCCAAACAGCTTAAAAAGTAGATTTTTCAAAATAGATGCCCTTTAAAATTACAAATGTTTTATGTTATTGAGCCTGAAAGCTTTTCTTGAATACACTTTTTTGAAATGCCTTTAAAAGGCACGTAAATGATAAAGTTTCAGTCTGTTATGATATACTTTACAATGACTCCACAAATCTCATGTATACTCAATTGTTGATTGACTATAATCCCAACTTAACATTGCATACCTTGATGTGACTATTGCAGACACACTATGTGATATCAATGCCAAAGTGATATATTGTGCAGCCCTATTTCAAACTATTAAAATGTCAATAAAAGTCACTTTGTAAAACTGAAGAGTTGAATTTTCAACATGAAAAGTCAACAGAGCAGAAATCAAGGTTCCATAATGCATTTCACGACTGTAAATACACGGAAAACACAAATTTATGCTTTATGCTTTTGAATTGGATTGTGGGACCTCGCTCTTTCCTCCAAAAATATTTTTTTTAAATTTAACTTTCTTAAACTCCACAATTGTTTTCCATCATTAAAACCAGAGCAGAGATCAAGGTCCTATAAAGTAAATCACCACCATAAATACGAAAAACTGGTAAAATAACTAAAATATAGGAGAAACAGGAAAAAAATAGAATAACGGCATACAGAACCTGCTAATTAATGGATATTTTTTACAGTGTAGCCAAAAAAAAAGGTTATTGCCACTGACAATTCATACAAACACACACACACTGACCTCCACAGATCTGCAGGTTTCCTCCAGCTGACTGATGATGCCCTGAATTCTGTCATTGTTTCCCACTAACAGACCAACGCCGTCTGACAGCTCTGTCTGTTGATGTAAATATAAACTGGTCAGTCATCATGAAGAGAGCAGTGAAGAGAGATGAAGTAGATCGATGGCTAAAAGTCTTACTTTCTGGGACTCGTAGACAGATTTAAGTGGAGCGACCTCACAGGACTGATGACTCCCAAACACTTTGCATAACGAACAAGTGGGAACAGAGCACGTCACACAGTAGATATTAATCCTCTCTTCCTGATGCTCCTCGCACATCAACACGTCTTCCTTCACTTGTGGCTCAGGTTTACTGCTGCTCAAACACAATCAGAGAGATTGAGCATCCTTATTATGAAGATATTTGTACTTTTTGTTATATATAATAAGGTGTATTCTTATTTCGTTTCAAAAATGTACTTTACACTGGGTCAAAAAGTTCCTCTCAGGACAGCCTGAACTGTAATGTTTCTGCTGAAACCCACTTAAATATTTCATGTTTTTGTTAACAGTTTCTCTTTTTTGTTGGCAATGCTTCAAAATAGGGCTGCACAATATATCGTTTCAGCATCAATATAACTATGTACATTGCAATAGTAACTTCATGGGATCTGCAATGCTGAGTTGGAATTGTATAGTGAGGATTAATATATATATATATACATATATATATATAACAATTATATGGCCACAGTTCAAAACACATGACACGATTTGGGGAGTTTAACCTCAATATTTATAGTTTGCACATGTTTTTAAGCGCTAAGAGCAATCAGACACAATATCTAATAGAAAATAATTTAAACTATGAAGTATTTGAAGTCTTATTTTAAGTTTGGCTGTATTTCTGTATCTGTATACCCTGAAATCCATACAGTGCTGTTTATTTTACTCTTATATTTGTATATTACATTTCATGCATGAGGGCGTCATGGTGGTGCAGTGGGTAGCTCGATCGCCTCACAGCAAGAAGGTTACTGGTTCGAGCCTTGGCTGGGTCAGCTGGCAGCTCTGTGTGGAGTTTTCATGTTCTCCCCATGTTCATGTGGGTTTCCTCTGGGTTCTCCGGTTTCCCCCACAAGTCATGTCAAAGACATGTGGAGAATTGGGTAAGCTAAATTGTCCGTAGTGTATGAGTGTGAATGAGTGTATGGATAAGTTGCCAGTTCATTCCGCTGTGGCGACCCCAGATAAATAAAGGGACTATGCCAAAAAGAAAATGAATGAATGAATTTCATGTATGACTTGTCCCCCTACAAAATCATGCCAATCAATTGAAAATTAATACATTGTTTCCAAATAGGGGTATTCAATTAATTTAGTGAAACTGTTTTTATAATGCAATATATATTGCATTAATACAAAATATGGCAAAGTCAGATTTTGCTAATATTGTGCAGCCCTACTTAAAAATTAAACTACTTTTAATAAATGTATCATTTGTGATATTGTGGCATATTTTTTAGGTTTGGCATGTGAAGCAAATACTCACTTTTGTCTATTTTCTGCTTTAGAGCACTGCAAGTGAAATGAATTAAAATTATGTAACATTATAATATGGATGTGGTGGTATGGACACCACAGTTTATATATTATATATTTTGAGATCATGACATTCCTCAAAAAAACATAATGCATCAAAATGCGTTAGCATTGACATTCAAGACTGCAAAAATCCAACAATTTCTTAACCTTTAGTGGCTTCATGTCATTTAAACAAACTGTAATTTAAAGGGTTAAAATACTTAATTAAGTTTTCAAAGGCATCATCAGGACTGGTGCTGGTAAAGAAATCTACATCTATGAAGTATGATAATTATTAAAATATGATACTCTATGATGTTTGCAAATGTAACTTTTAAGAAAGTACAAACAAGGTTTAAATTGTCTGTTTTTATAAGGTAGGTTACTTCTCAACAAATTAAATAAATACTGACAAACATAACCTTTAAAAACATATAGTTTTTTTTGGAAACTTCCCTCCCAATAAAAGTAGCACAATGAAACAACAATGTGAAATGGTTTCAATCAGAAAGGTCAGTATGACAACAACAAAATTGTATAACAGGTCCCTGCAAAGAAAGCGGTGTGAATGTGTGTGTGTGTGTTGGGGCAACTGATAAACACAGAAAGTGTGTCTGAAATAGCTCCTGTCACACTGACCTACTTATAGTCTATCACACACAAACTGACCATGTGCTGTGATAAAATAGAATAGAATAGAATAGAATAGAATAGAATAGAATAGAATAGAATAGAATAGAA